>WNGS01169371.1:85569-112193 GCA_020271785.1 Procambarus virginalis
TGGTGGAGTGAAGGTGGTGATGGTGGAGTGAAGGTGGTGATGGTGGAGTGAAGGTGGTGATGGTGGAGTGAAGGTGGTGGGTGGTGGTGATGGTGGAGTGAAGGGTGGTGATGGTGGAGTGAAGGTGGTGATGGTGGAGTGAAGGTGGGGTGTGGGGAGTGAAGGTTGTGGTGGTGGAGTGAAGGTGGTGATGGTGGAGTAGAGGTGGTGATGGTGGAGTGAAGGTGGTGTGGTGGAGTGAAAGTGGTGATGGAGGAGTGAAGGTGGTGGGGTGGGTGAGTGAGGTTGCGGGGGGTGAGTGAAGGGGTGAAGGTGGTGGTGGTGGAGTGAAGGTTGTGATGGTGGAGTGAAGGTTGTGATGTCCCGAAATCGTCACAAGATAACCTCAAGATAGTGAATAAGTAAAAGTTTAAGTCTAGAATTTATATATCACAAAAAAGTGTTATGTATGACTAATCGTAATTGACTGATACATAAATCCAAGCTTCCTCCTCTAAGTCGATAATATCGAAAATTTAACTGTGCAGGTGGGTGCGTCCCAAGCCGAGGCGGAAGCGGGCACGCCATATTGTGCACACGGCAGTTGATGCGTCAACACGTACTAGCTCTACTTAAGAATTCGCATGTGAACATACCAGATATTTCCCACGATTCATGGCACAGGATCAATAGAAGTCCACCCAATCCACGATTTCGCTACTTGGGAAGTATCGTTTCCGCTCTACTAGTAAGAAATATCAGTAGTTCTGGCCAGTAGTATAGATAATTCTTGTACTCACCTAGTTGTGCTTGCGGGGGTTGAGCTTTGGCTCTTTGGTCCCGCCTCTCAGCCGTCATTCAACTGGTACTTATCTAGTTGTACTTACCTAGTTGTGCTTGCTAGGGCTGAAATTTGGGTCTTTGGTCCCACCTCTCAGCCGTCAATGAACTGGTACTTACCTAGTTATACTTACCAAGTTGTGCTTGCGGGGGTTGAGCTCTGGCTCATTAGTCCCGCCTCTCAACTGTCAATCAACTGCTGTACAGGTTCCTGAGCCTACTGGGCTCTATCACATCTACACTTGAAGCTGTGTATGGAGTCTGCCTCCACCACATCACTAACTAATGCATTCCATTTGTCTACTACTGACACTGAAAACATTCTTTCTAACGTCTCTATGGCTCATTTGGTCACTCAATTTCCCCCTGTGTCCCCTAGTACATGTGCCCTATGTCTTAAATAGTTTGTCTTTATCTACCCTATCAATTTCTCTGAGAATCTTGTATGTGGTGATCCCCCCCACTAACTCTTCTGTCTCCCAGTGACGTGACGCTTAATTCCCGTAGTCTCTCCTCGTAGCTCATACCCCTCAGTTCGGGTACTAGTCTGGTGGCAAACCTTTGAACTTTTTCCAGTTTAGCCTTATGCTTGATGGACTCTATGTGGACTCCATGTTGGAGCCGCATACTCCAGGATTGGTCTGACATAGGAGATATACAAAGTTCTGAATGATTCCTTACACAAGTTTCTAAAGCCGTTCTTATATTAACCAACCTGGCATATGCCGCTGATGCTATCCTCTTGATATGGGCTTCAAGGGAAGCCTCTCTCTCTGACTCTTAAAGTATTTCATCTCCTAAATGACACCTTGTATCTGGTTTCCTGCTCTCTACACCTATCTTCACTATATTACATTTGCTTGGGTTCAACTCTAACAATATATTTACAAAACCAAACACTAGAAAGTGAAGGGACGACAACGTTTCGGTCCGTCCTGGGCCCTTCTCAAGTCGATTGTGACAATCGACTTGACAGTGGTACAGGACGGACCGAAACGTCGTCTTCCCTTCACTTTTCAGTTTGGATTGGTCAACATATTTCAGCCACGTTATTGTAACTCCTCATCTGCAACTCCAACAACCATTTGTTCGACCATTCCTGCAGCTTGTCCAGAACTTCTTGAAGCCTCAAACTGTCCTCCTTTGTCTTAATTCTTCTCATAATTTTGGCGTTGTCAGGAAACATTGAAAGGAACGAGTCTATGCCCTCTGGGAGATCATTTACGTATATCAGAAACAGGATACGTCCGAGTACAGAGCCCAGTGGGTCTCCATTGGTGACTTCACGCCAATCTGAGGTCTCACCCCTCACTGTAACTCTCTGCTTCCTATTGCTTAGCTACTCCCTTATCGACTGGAGCGCCCTACCAGTTACTCCTGCCTGTTTCTCCAGCTTATACATCAGCCTCTTATGAGGTACTGTGTCAAAGGCTTTCCGACAGTCCAAGAAAATGCAGTCCGCCCATCCTTCTCTTTCTTGCTTAATCTTTGTCACCTGATCGTATAATTTTATTAAGCATGTAAGGCAAGATTTACCCTCCTTGAACCCACGTTGATGAGTTGTCATGAAGTCCCTTCTCTCCAGAAATGTTGCTAGGTTTTTTCTCACGATCTTCTCCATCACCTTGCATGGTATACAAGTTAAGGACACTGGCCTGTAGTTCAGTGCCTCTTGTCTGTCACCCTTTTTGTATATTGGGAACACATTAGCCGTCCTCCATATTTCTAGTAGGTCTCCAGTGACCTACTATTCACTATGGAGAGTGGCAAACGAAGTGCTCCTGCACACTCTTTCAATACCCATGGTGAGATTCTGTCTGGGCCATCAGTCTTTCTCACGTCCAGATCCAACAGATACCTCTTGACCTCATCTCTTGTAATTTCGAACCCTTCCAAGACCGCCTGGTTTACTGCCACCTCTCCTAGCGCAGTGACCTCATCCTGTCTATTGTGAAGACCTCGTGGAACCTCTTGAGTTTTTTACACACCTTTTTTCATTCTCTGTGTACCTGTCCTCACACGTTCTAAGTTTCATCACCTGTTCATTCACTGTTGTTTTCCTCCTGATGTGACTGTGTAGTAGCTTTGGTTCGGTCTTGGCTTTATTAGCTATATCATTTTCATACTTTTTCTCAGCTTCTCTTCTCACACTAACATACTCGTTCCTGATTCTGTGGTATCTCTTTCTGCTTTCTGCTGTTCTGTTATTTTGGAAGTTCCTCCACAGCCTTTTGTTCAGTTCCTTTGCTTTCATGCATTCCCTATTAAACCACGGATTCTTCTTTTGCTTCTTTGTTTTTTCCAGTCAGGCTGGGATAAACCTGTTTATTGCCTCCTAACACTTTTGGGTGACATAGTCGATCATCTCTTGTATGGACTTTGTTGTGAGTTGTGTGTCCCATGATATATCCCTTAGTAATTTTCTCATCTCATAATTTCCCTATGGTATGCCAGCCCTTTGTTTCCCAGGTCTTTTTTTGGTGAGATAATTCCTAGCTCTACCAGGAACTCAAAGGTTAATACACTGTGATCACTCATTCCCAAAGGGGCTTCCAACTTAACTTCCCTTATATCCGACTCATTTAGGGTAAATATAAGATCAAGCATTGCTGGTTCATCCTCTCCTCTAATTTTTGTCGGTCCATTGACGTGTTGATTTAGAAAGTTTCTTGTTGCCACGTCCAGCAGCTTAGCTCTCCATGTGTCCGGTCCTTCATGTGGGTCTCTGTTCTCCCAATCTATTTCCTGTGGTCGAAGTCTCCCATGATTAGTAGTCTGGATCCATTCCTGCTAGCTACAGATGCTGCTCTCTTTATTATATTAAAGGTGCCCATGTTGTTTCTATCATATTTCTGTCTGGGTTTTCTGTCGTTTTATGGGAAGTTACATATGACTACTACTATAATTGTTTGTCCTCCAATTGCTATAGTACCTGTTATGTAGTCACTAAAATCTTCACAGCCCTGAAAAACCATCTCTTCAAAAATCTAGCCTTTTCTTATCAATAGAGCTACACCTCCTCCTCCTCCTCTTCCTTCTCTCTCTTTCCTCACTACATAGTAGTCTTGTGGAAACACTGCATTTGTTATGGTTTTCGTTAGCTTTGTTTCTGTGAGTGCTATTATGTCTGGGGTTTCTTCTAGTGCTCATTGACCAAATTCACTTTCTTTATTTGTAATCCCATCTATGTTAGTGTACATTGCCTTGAAGCTCACTTTCTTCTGTTCATTCTCTTGTTCCCTTCTTGGTGAGCGTTCTGGTGATGGAGGAAGCTGTTCCATAGGTGTGAAGATCTGTGAGGTGGTTAACAGGGTCTCAGAGGATTTTTTGGGGTCAAGTGGAAGGAGGGACAGGTAGGGTATGGGGTAAGGAGGTAGGGGGACGTGGAGGATATGGGGTGAGGGGGGGAGGAGGGATAGGGAGGGTATGGGATGAAGGAGGAGGGGGAAAGGGGAAGGGGTTACAGGGTTGGTATGGGGTGAGGGGTAGGAAGAGTGAGGGGTTAGAAGGGTTTCAATGCAGAGGAGGGTGGTGGTGTTGCCCTCCCCTCTGGTGTTTCTGGGATCCTGGTTGTGAGTATCCCCCTCGCCCCTGGGAATGTTGTGTTGGGGTTGTGATTTCCCGGTTTACTCTTCTCTCCTTGCCGTTTCTTCCTTGCCTCTGTCGCCATGGCTCTCTCCTCCTTCGTCCCGTCCTTTTGGGGAAATACTTTTTTTTATTCTTCCACATACTGCAGATGGCTCTTCCTTTCTAGAATATCTTCCTTCGTGGTCTCGTTTGCAAACACTATCATTACCAGGAGGTTTCTGTCCTTGTTGTACCAGCTCAACCTGAAAACCTCAGTGTTTTTTTTCAGCCCCTTCTATCGATAACCCCCTTTAGTATTCCATTCACTGCCTCTCTGTCCTTACTATTTTATTCTTGCCTATTGGAGCCTTCCTGTTCTTTGGTGCCTACATCTACCACTGATCTTTTTCTTTCCAGCAGCTGACTGGTGCCCCTTGCTGCTTCCTGTCAGGTACCTGCTTGCATGGCTACCAGTAGTAGGGATGAAGAGCTAAAGCCGATTTTTTTTTTTTTTAAATCGTGGTTAGCTCTTTGGGTTTCCAGGTTATTTAAAAATCGTTTCAAGATCGCTCATTTTTTCAAAGATCATTTTCAGAGAACATGTTTATAGAAGTTTGTTAAGAGTTCTTATGAGGAAAATAATTTCTTAGAAGTTTGTTAAGGATTTCTCATGAGAAAAATAATTTCATAGAAGTTTGTTATAAAATGTCAGGGCAAAGTTAGCTTTCGTATTACTGAGAATAAGGAAAACAGACATCTTAACTGTAAGTTTTGTTTTTTATATACATTTATGGCTGCTTCACCTGTAAAGACCTAAAATTAGTCAGAGACCAGTTTAAAGCTCAAATTTCATCAGAGTCCAGTTTGTGTCGAAAATTCGTCAGAGTCCAGTTTGTGGCCGAAAATATTCAGTCCTGTAATCTACGAAAATTCGTCAGAGTCCACTTTGAGACCAAATATTTCAGAGTTTTACTTACACCTGAGTTCTTAAAAGTTCTTATTAAGGAAATTAAATTATTGTCAGAGTTCAGTAATGACCGAAAATTAAGCAGAGACCAGTTTTAGCCTGAAAATTAGACAGATACCAGTTCATGACCGAAATTTGTTAGAGTCCGCATTTATATATTGTGACGGTAAAGTGTTGGAGTATGGTGTTCGGCAGTCCTCCAATGGCAGGTGTCAATGCCTGGTAACACACAAAAAAAAGAGACTGCTTGCCTGTTTGTCTGTGGTAAGGTAAGGGAAGACACGCAAAGCACAAAGTAAAAATAATGAAACATTAATTAATTTAGAAAAGTAAAATAAAAATAAAGACAATCTCTTGGCTTAATGGAATATAAGATAAGTTAACAAACACAAAATAAAAATAAGAATATAGATGAATTACAATAATGCAAGGTGCGAAATAAAGTCAGGTGCTGAGAATACTGGCTATACCTGTTACCTCCCTTTAGTATACGTCAGCCAAGGCTTAATATACCAGAGAGAGATGTCAACTTCAGAGAGCACAGGATATTCTGAGGAAGGTCTCTTGGTGCAACCTAGATGTCAACTCGGCTAGATGGCGTGCGTGGTGCGAGTGCAGTAAGCTGACGGCGACATCAACCAATCAGGATGCAGGCAGGTGAAGACTGGTAGTTAGCTTGTTGAAGTATCGCGCTGAGCCGTTGACGAGGGGGGGGTGAAGGTGGGCATGCAGGGTACGTTTTGCTTCCTGGTCAAAACGTTTTGAGCTACTGCTGGACGTATCTTGAAAGTAGCCTTTTGTACTTGTGTTATTTTACGTAAATGATGTAGGGAAGAGCAGGCTCAATCTCTCTTGAAAAAGATTATCGTCACAACTCTCCCCCGAAGCCTGCGGTTCCGGAAGAAGTTACGTTTTCAGGAGGTAGAGTGGTAGGTGGAGCTGCCTCTACCTCATGAACTCTGGAGAGGGCGTCGGCTATGATGTTGTCAGACCCCTTGATGTAGCAATCTCCAGGCTGAAATTCTGCAGCTATCAAGCCCATCGTAGAAGTAGTCGATTGTTGAGTTGGGCTTGCTGCAGGAAGTGAAGAGGGTTGTGGTCCGTGTAGATGGTGGTAGACCGAGTACTTTGTAGGTATGGTGCAAAGTGCTGCACGTTCAGGACGATGAGTAGTTCCCTCTCGATAGTGCTGTAGTTTCTTGTAGCTGTAGTAGCTAGCAGATGGAATCTTCTCGCCTCGTTGTTGCTTCAGGTCACCCCCGATGCCGGTACCACTGGCGTTGACATGGAGGATGAAAGTGGGAGGAGTACCATTATATAGCTTTAAGAGGTTGACGTGGCACAACTGGGTCTTCCGCCGCCTATTGGGAGTCTCGAGAACGTAGTTGTGGTTGTTTCTGCACTCCTTGATGCGGTAGGGTCCTGAAAACCTGTTTTGCAAGGGAGAACCTGGGATAGGAAAGTAAGCAAGCACGAAGTCTCCCTGTTTAAATTTCCTTACTTTGCTGTGCTGGTCGTAATGAGTCTTCATCCTTTCTTGGGCTTTCAATAGATTGTTCTTGGCAAAGGAATGTACCCACTCTAGAATGTGTTGTAGCTTTTGAAGAAACTGGGGCACATTCTGATGCTCACTGAAGGTGGCGTCACGTAGAGAATCTTTGAAAGCCTTGAGAGGAGTACGGCACTTACGTCCGTAGAGCATCTCATAAGGAGATACTCCTAGTGACTCATTGGGAAGACTTCTGAAAATACACATGATGAGATCAAGTTGCTTATCCCAATCCTTAGAGGTCTCATTGCAAAACTTTTTTAGGAGTGCTTTGATAGTCTGATGACTATGCTCAAGAGAACCCTGTGAAGCAGGATGATAGGGGCTGGACAGTACCTGTTTGATGTTGAACTCCTCCAGTGTCCATTTGAAGAGATTACTGGTGAAGTTGGTGCCACAGTCATTCTGAACCTCCCTTGGAAATCCATACTGGGTGAAGATCTTCAGTAAGTGTTTCATCACAGTAGCAGCCGTAATGTTCTTTACTGGAACTGCTATTGGGAATCTGGTGGTAGGACACATGATGGTTAGTATATAGGCGTTGCCGGAACTGGTCCGAGGTAAAGGACCAACACAGTCTATAATAAGTCTGTGGAAAGGTTCCGCAGGCACCTGGATGGGTGTCAGTGGTGCTCTGGGGATAGAGACGTTCGGTTTACCTGCCATCTGACATATATGACACTCTTTGACATGCTGTTGGTCATTGTTAACCATACCTGGCCAGTAGTAGTCTTGTCGAATTCCGTGGTAGGTTTTGTTAAAACCGTAGTGTGACAGTGCTCCGTGGGCCAGGTGTAGAATAGTGGGCCGCAGGCTGGTAGGAATCACTAGTTGTTCGACATTGGCCCAATCGTCCTCCTCCTTCAGTTTACTGGGTCTGAATCTGCGGTAGAGCAACTCGTTCTCTAAGAAGAACCCAGGGATACTGTCAGGTTGAGTCTCAGCCTGGAAGAATAATGGTGTCAAGGTAAGATCTTCCCTCTGTAACTTACGGAACTCCAATGCGGTAAGATTAGGGGGTAGTTTCAGAGGGTCTTGAGGGACAGTGGTAGCAGTCGAGTCAGCTGGTTGTGGTCGTGCAGCTTGTGCACGGGTGGTCACCAAAACCGGAGGAGAAACTTCATCACTCTCTTGAACCTTTGCTGGAATATACTCAAAGATAGGATTATCCATTACAGAGTTACACACCTGGGGTTTGTCCATGACGATCAGGTTGGTCGGTTGTAGGTCTTCTGCCAAGTCGTTGCCTAGGAGAAGTTGCACTCCAGGCATGGGAAAAGGCTTTTCCCTGATGGCGACTTGGACTTCACCGGTCACGAAGGGACAATCCAGGTGGACTCTGGCGAGAGGATAAGGAGTAGTAGCAGTGAGGTCAGTGATGAAGACGGTTTCCCCGGTGTAGGCGACATTGGGCACAGCCAATTTCAAGATTATTGATTGAAGAGCCGCTGTGTCCCTCAAGATCTTCAGTTTGAAACGTCCCTCCGAATCTGAACCGTTGGTAGAGACAGTTCCAGGATACAGGTGTTTACTGAAGAGAGAAAGATCATTAACATGAACACCAACATTCAACACAGGCTTACCGGACTTAGGAGGAGTCTGTTTGGGTTTAGTAGATTCAGTAGTACCTTTGTATTGAGACTTACCACATTTATCTATGGTATGTCCATAGAGTCTACAATACTTACAGTACAATTGCGAGCTAGTTTGATCATTTTCGTAACTGTACCAAGACTTCTTACTGGTAGGGGGTTCTGGTGTTAGCCGGTGGATGAGGCTGTAGGTGTCAGCCGACTTCGCACATTTCACGTAATCGGTCTCTTCCTTGTTTGCCAAATATAAACGGACAGGAGGAGGTACACGCCTCAAGAATTCTTCAACTAGCATGAGGTTGATGAGTTCTGCAAAGGTAGAGACATGTGCCGCTTCCAGCCATTTCAAAAAATACCTCTTTTTGGTATTAGCAAATTCTAGAAAGGTGGTGGTACTTGCCTTAAGGTGATCACGGAATTTCCGTCGGTAGCTTTCAGTGGAAAGAAGGTAGGCGTCCAACACTGCTTGCTTCAGGGTCTGGTAGTCATTCTCAGACGCCAAAGTACTGAGGGTGACTGCAGCTCTACCTGTAAGATGTACTCTGAGAAGGGTAGCCCATTGGTAGGCAGGCCAGCTAAGTTGATTAGCTAGGGTCTCAAAGGTGGTAAAGAACACGTCGACCTCCGACTCTACGAACGGTGGCATTAACTTACTTGCATGGGAGACATTGAAACTTACTGGAAGACTGGCAGTAGCTTGCTGGCGTTGAGCTTGGTGTGTAGTTTCCAACTCTAGTTCTTGTCGACGATATTCGAGCGCGCTATCAGCTAGCCGTTTACTGTGCTCACGTTGTAACTCCAGATCACGTTGTTTGACTTCCAGCTGTACTCGCTCACGCTCTTTGAATAGGGCGGCCTCTCTGTCCTGTTGTTCCTTGAGTAATGCGGCCTCTCTTTCTTTGAGGTGGAGAGCTTCCTTTGCCAGGGCCGCCTCACGTTCCTGTTCTTCTTTCTTGATGACAGCTGCTTCCTTTTGTTGCTCCCGCTCGATCTTGGCATGTTCGAGTTTGAGTTTCATAGTGGCCAAATCATGTTTATTTTTCAATAGTGTAATGTTCGTGAGTGTCAGAGTCTATTACCCCTTCATCTAAAAAGTGATCTAAGAGTAGGTTGTATATCTCATTTTTGTTGGCTCCATGGGGAACATCTAGGTGATACTCATGTGCAAGAGTTTGTAATTCGGTCCTCTTGGCACGACTTAAGTTCCCTATTTCACCTGCTGGATCTGTACGGAAAGCTTGGAGACGAAACATGGTGAAAACTTAGCAAATAAATATACAACAAATATACTGTTGTGATATGGTGAATGTCAGAAACAGGACAACGTGGCAATTGGTACCTATCCTGTGGAATCGTTAACAATTAATGTTAATTCAAGATGGTAAATGATTAATAAATCAAGATCGCAGGAAATCTTGTACCCGGTACTCACTGTAGGAGAAGAAGGGCAAGAAAATCCTACTAATTAAGTGAAACTGAGTTTCTAAAACAAATGAAACATTTAATTGTTCCAATAGTGAATTAGGTAGTCCAAGAATGTAGGCATACCTTGCCGAGTCTCTATAGAACATAAAGCAAGTTTTTCCCACTGAATGAAATATGATACTTACAGAATTAGCAAACTTTGTGCTCTGTAAAAAGAAAGCTAACTCCCTACCTAAGTAAATATCATCATCTCTGACCGACGTGTAGGGGTGCGAGTGTCAACTGGTGACGAGAACTGTTGCCGAGGTCCCAACTCGTCAATAAAGTCCGTGCTAGAGGAACTATATGGCCCTCTTTGTCCTCCTAGAGTCGGATTGCAGAAGATTGGGTGCTTTGACCCGAAGACAAAGCAAAGTACCAGGGTACCCAAAATGATGATCTGCCGAAAATATGAGAAATATCCTAGGGACAAAAGGTGGTAAACACGGGTAATAACACAGAGGGAGAGATTACCAATTAAGAGAATGACTGAGGCCTACAGTCACCACGTAATCCAAAGTTGTCTCACACTCACCATATGCTACTCCCGGAATGCACAATACACACAGCACCATATGAATAAGAAAATTGAATATTGAAAAGCAAGTGTATTAAAGCCAAGTACGCTTACCACAAATTTACGTTCTGGTACCAGTACCTGAGTGAAGCTCCCGGACAGGCCCCCATGTATGTGACGTTAAAGTGTTGGAGTATGGTGTTCGGCAGTCCTCTAATGGCAGGTGTCAATGCCTGGTCACAAAACAAAAAAAAAGAGACTGCTTGCCTGTGGTAAGGTAAGGGAAGACACGCAAAACACAAAGTAAAAATAATGAAACTTTAATTAATTTAGAAAAATAAAATAAAAATAAAGACAATCTCTTGGCTTAATGGAATATGAGGTAAGTTAACAAACACAAACTAAAAATAAGAATATAGATGAATTACAATAATGCAAGGTGCAAAATAAAGTCAGGTGCTGAGAATACTGGCTATAGCTGCTACCTCCCTTTAGTATACGTCAGCCAAGGCTTAATATACCAGAGAGAGATGTCAACTTCAGAGAGCACAGGATCTTCTGAGGAAGGTCTCTTGGTGCGACCTAGACGTCAACTCGGCTAGATGGCATGCGTGGTGCGAGTGCAGTAAGCTGACGGCGACATCAACCAATCAGGATGCAGGCAGGTGAAGACTGGTAGTTAGCTTGTTGAAGTGTCGCGCTAAGCCGTTGACGGGGGGAGGGGGTGAAGGTGGGTTTGCAGGGTACGTTTTGCTTCCTGGTCAAAACGTTTTGAGCTACTGCTGGACGTATCTTGAAAGTAGCCTTTTGTACTTGTGTTATTTTACGTAACTGATGTAGGGAAGAGCAGGCTCAATCTCTCTTGAAAGAGATTATCGTCACAATGTGTAGTCTCAATTTTAACCTATCAATTTCCCTGAAATTTTAAACAGCCATATTTCAGACGTAGTGAATATATAATCTCAGTAAGCAAATTCTAGCTCCTGTCTCCCTCCATAATCCCCCTTTCATAGATTCTTTACTAACAGTCCAATCCTCCTGAAAATTTAAAGTCATATTTCAGACATAGTAAATATGATCCGAACAATTGCCGAGTTCTAGCTCCTGTCCTCTGCCTTAGCTCTCGTATCTTCGTTAATAACCCATCAATTTTTCTGAAATTTAAACCCCCTGCATTTCAAACACAGTAAATAAGACCAAGTCAGTTACCGAGCTCCAGCTCTTGTCCTCCACCTTACTTCATTTGTTCAAGTTCTTTGGTAACAGATCAATTTTCCCGAAATTTAAAACAAATATACTTCAAACGTAGTAAATCAAATCAAAACAGTTAACGAGCTCCAGCTCTCGTCCCCCACCTTAGTTCTCTCTCGTATCTTCGTAAATAAACAATAAATTTTCCTGAAATTTATAACTGCTGTATTTCAGAAACAGTAAATAAAGCCAGTGCAGTTACCAAGTTTCAACTCTCGTTCCATGTCCAGCCTAACTCTTTATCAGAGTAATCACATAACCGCACCTGCGTAATTATCTTTTCACCCCCTCCCACTCTCCTCCTTATCTTCCCCCCTTCCCCCATCTCATTCAAGTCTCGTAAATTTAAATGTAGCTGTTAATTTGCATTCTTTCCCCGTTCATAGCATATTCTTTGTAAATTCAGATCAGTAGTTAGTCTTACATATTCTCTAGTTCTTTCCATTTTATATAAGACTTAAACAACTATTACCGTGTATCCTATCATATTTTAGCATGACCCGTATGTAAATACACCTAACTCCTTCCTTCCATTACAAGTCACCACATGTTCTCCTCGCATCTTACTACACTTTCTTACATACATGTTCAAGCATGTGTTCCGCACATCTCAGTACCGACGCTTACAATCTCTCTCAATCCTTTACACGTGCGCATGTTCTCCACCTAACTTTTACAATTGTCCTCCATCCCTCCACTACATATTCTTACCCGTTCATTACAGGCCCTTACATGTTCTCTGTACAACTTTTTATACTCAATATTCATGTTCATTGTGTTCATCAACTTTTCTTACATGTTTTCTGTGTTCTTTGTCATGTTCCCCATATGTTCTCTGTGTTCGCCATATTCTCTTACATATTCTTTAAAATCAAATGTACCAAGACATTATTTTCTTAACGTTCCTTAACTAAAATCATTCGCCAATCAACTAAAAACATAGTCACTTTCGTCATTTCTCAAATAAACTTATTATCCAATCAACTAAATATAGTCAGAGTTACCCTCGTTCAATATTGTTCTTAATTAAAATGACCGTTTTCTTAGCTAAAAAATTGTCAAGGAAACTTTTTTCAGCACTTTCTCAGCAGACATTATGTTTTGTCAAGTAAGAAAAAATAGCCAAAGATATCTATCATCGCTGTTCTTTACTGACATTATACTTTGTAGAGCATAAAAAAAAGGTCACTGTCATCATATTTTCATGTCTTTCCTCAACTAAAAATAGTCAATTGTAACTTCTTTCAGCACTTTCGTAACTAGCAGTATATTTCTTGGAATAAGAAAAATAGTCAAAGACACTCTTCGAGACATCAAAGACATCCTTTGAGACATCAAAGAAACTCTTTGAAACACCAAAATTACTCTTCGAAACATCAAGGCCACACTCAGATACACCCAAACTACTCTTCGGGAAATGAAAGACACTCTTCGAGACATCAAAATTACTCTTCGAGACATCAAAGTAACTCTTCGAGATATCAAAGTTACTCTTCGAGACATCAAAGACACAATCAAAGACACACTCAGAAACGTCAAATACTACTCATGTCCATAAAAGTTATTCTCAGAGCTATCAAAGGTTATTCTCAGTTATCAAATGTTATTCTCTAAGTAACCTTTCGTTCGTCAGAGAAGCTTTCTAAGACATCTTCGTTCATCAAAGTTATTCTCAGAGACATCTAAAATTATTATCTAAGACATAAAAGTTATTCTCAGAGTCATCAAAGGTATTCTCAGAGTCATCAAAGGTATGCTCAGAGTCATCAAAGGTAATCTCTAACTCACCTTCATTCATCAAAGTTAATCTCTAAGACATCAAAGTTGTTCTATAAAACATATAAAGTTAATCTTTATGTCATCAAAAGTTATTCTCTGAGCTATCAAAATACTACTCATGTTCTCAAAGTCATTCTCAAATCATCAAAGATATTCTCAGAGACATCAGAGTTAATATCAGAGCTATCAAAAAGTTAGTCTCAGACATCTTTGTTCATCAAAGTTATTCTCAGAGACATCTAAAGTTAATCTCGGTTATCAAAGTTGTTCTGTAAGACATCAAGTAGTTTTCAGAGTCATCAAAGTTATTCCAAGAGACATTAAAAATTAATCTCAGTCATCAAAGGTATTCTCTAAGACATCAAAAGTTAATCTTAATGCTATCAACGTTGTTCTGTAAGATATCTTCGGTTATCAGAGTCATTCTCAGAGTCATCAAAGTTATTCTTTAAGTGATCAAACTTGTTCTCAAAGTCATCAAAGTAAATCTCTAAGTCATCAAAGTAAATCTCTAAGTCACCTTCGTTCTTCAGAGAAACTTTCCAAAACAGCTTCGTTCATCAAAGTTATCCTCTATGTCATCAAAAGTTGTTCTCTGAGCTATCAAAATACTACTCATGTTCTCAAAAGTCATTCTCAAAGTCATCAAAGATATTCTCAGAGACATCAAAAGGTATTCTCTAACTCACTTTCGTTCATTAAAGTTATTCTCTAGGTCATCACAGTTGTTCTCTAAGACATCAAAGTCATCAAAAGGTACTCTCACATCCTCAAAGTTAATCTCTAAGTCGTCAAAGTTAATCTCAGAGCTAACAAAAGTTGTTCTCTAAGACATCAAATTTAATCTGAGAGTCACCTTCGTTATTCAGAGAAGCCTTCTGACACATCCTCGTTCAACAATGCTGTCCTCAAAGCCATCAAAAGTTAAATACAGTCATCAAAGTTATTCTCTAAGTAACCTTTCGTTCATCAGAGAAGCTTTCTAAGACATCTTCGTTCATCAATGATCTTCTCTAAGACACATTCGATCATCAAAGAAACTCTCCTTGTTCCATCAAGTTATTCTCTAAGACATCAATGTTGTTCTCTAAGACATCCTCAGTCATAAAATTTCTCTCCAAAATTTAACTAGTTCAGGTTTTCATATCAAACTTGCACTTCTGTAAAAATATATTTTTTTAGTCACTTTACCTTAAAACTGTTCTCTGAACAACACTGCATAAACCTACCTAACCTATCCTTCCCCACCTAATGTTACTTACCTAACATAACATTCCTGAACCTAACCTAGCTTACATAACCTAACCTAATCTAACTTAACTTGCATAACATAACCTAACTTATCCTAACCTAACTTACCTAACCTACCGTACTTTACCTAACCTAACTTACCTTACCTTACCTTACCTAACTTTCCTTACCTAACCTAACTTACACTACATTACGTTACATATCTGAGCTGATCTGAATTTACAGAGAATATGCTATGAACGGGGAAAGAATGCAAATTAACAGCTACATTTAAATTTACGAGATTTGGATGAGATGGGGGGAAGGGGGGAAGATATGGAGGAAGGTGGGAGGGGGTGAAAAGATAATTACGCAGGTGCAGTTATGTGATTACTCTGATAAAGAGTTAGGCTGGGCATGGAACGAGAGTTGAAACTTGGTAACTGCACTGGCTTTTGTGACGGGAAAATGTAGGAGTGTGGATGTTCGGCAGTCTTCCTAATGGCTGGTGTCAATGCCTGTCACATTTACGAAAAAAAAGAGACTGCTTGGCTGTTGTCTGTGGTAAAAGTAAGGGATGACACGCAAAACACAAAGTATGAACAATGAAACTTTAATTAATATAGAAAACAAAGCAAAATTAAAAACAATCCCTTGGCTATGTACAGTGCAAGCAAACAAGTCAAAAAATATAACATAAAAATAACTAAGTGGAGAATTTACTCTAACAATAATATAAATGTAAAATGACAAAATAGGTGCTGAGAATATGAGCGCTAGCTAAGAACCTTCACCGATAAACAGGACGTGTATCAGTTAGTTGTTCGCAGCTGGGAGCACAAGAATATTCTGACTATGATGGCTGGATCAGGCCCAGACATCGACTCAGGTAGATGGCGCTGAGATGCAGCTGCAGGTGTGCAGTCGGCGAGTCACCAATCAGGAGCAGGCAGGCTAGGAAGGGTCGTTTGCTGGTTGACGACAGGTGGCGAGCCGGCGTGGAGGGAGTGGAGAAGGGGGGTTTAGGGTACGTTTTGCTTCCTGGTCAAAACGTTTTGTGCTACTGGTAGACGTATCTTGAATGTAGCATCTTATTCTTGTAGAGGTGTAAGTAACTTTATGTAGGGAGAAGCAGGCTCAATCTCTCTTGAAAGAGATTATCGTCACAACTCTCCACCGAAGCCTGCTCTTATTGGGTCAAGTTACTTGTTCAGATGGTAGAGTGGTAGGTGGAGCTGTCTCTACCTTATAGACTCTGGAGAGGGCGTCTGCTATGATGTTGTCAGAACCCTTGATGTAGAAGATCTCCAGGTTGAAATCCTGCAGATATAAAGCCCATCGTAGAAGACGTTGATTGTTGAATTGGGCTTGCTGCAAGAAGCGTAGGGGATTGTGGTCCGAGTAGATGGTGGTAGACCGAGCACCTTGTAGGTATGGTGCAAAGTGCTGTAAATTCATGACGATGGAGATTAGCTCCTTTTCGATAGTGCTGTAATTCTTCTGGTGTGGTTTTAACTTGTAGCTGTAATAGCTAACAGGTAGAACCTCCTCGCCTCGTTGTTGCATCAGGACACCCCCGATGCCGGTACCACTGGCGTCGACATGGAGGATGAAAGGCTTCGTGATTTCTGGTGAGGCGAGAATAGGATTAGAACAGAGCAGAGATTTAAGTTGTTCAAAAGCAATGGTTTGCTGAATGGTCCAATGATACCGTTGCTTAGGACTGGTTAAAGTGATCAATGGTGTCGCTACCGTACTAAAATTCTTCACAAACCTACGGTAGTAGGAGGCAAGACCAAGGAAGCGCAGGAGCTGCTTCCTGGTGGCAGGCTGTGGGTAATGCTGGATGGCTTGAGTGTGTATGTTTAACGGAGCTTGGCTGCCACTCCCTATCACATGACCAAGATAACGCACTTTACCTTTAGCAAAGGTGGACTTGTCCAAGTTGATGGTGAGGCCGGCTGTCAGGAGCTTGGCGAACCATCGTTGCAGCTGGAGCAGATGTTCGTCCCAGGTGTTGGATGCTACAACGATATCATCCAAGTAGGCGTTGGTGTTATCTAAGCCATGGATGACGCGGTTGACAGCTCGCTGGAAGGTGGCCAGGGCATTACATAGTCCAAATGGAAGGCGTTCGTATCTGTAAAGTCCAAAGGGAGTAGTGAAGGCAGATATTTCCTTGGCTCGCTCTGTTAAACATACTTGGTAATATCCTTTGAGTAAGTCAAGCTTGGATAAGTACCGGGCATCACCAATGGCGTCACGGATGTCATCTATTCTAGGTAAGGGGTACGCATCCTCGACAGTCACAAGATTCAGTTTCCGACAATCGGTACACAACCTCACTTTACCTTACCTTTAATAAACAGGGAACTTACAAACATTCCATAGGAAACTGTTTTAAGTAATACAAGTCCTACAGAAGGAATAGAAAAACTGACTGCGGAAGCATATCAAGTCTGTCTGAAACATGTTCCCTTGAGGAAAGCCAGAAACAGATCTAACGTAGAAAGAGAACGCAGACGACAGTATAAACGCAGCAAAAAAAATAACAGAACTGCTTATGCAGACACGAATTTCTCGTCAAAGAAGGAATAATTTAAATAGGGAGATTGAAGGAATCGAGCGGAAATTGAAACACTCATATGAAACTGAAGAAAGGCAGTTAGAACAGAAAGCAATTCAGGAAATAAAGAAAAATCCAAAATATTTCTTCTCATATGCGAAATCAAAAGCAAAAACCACTGCCAGTATTGGACCTATTCGTACAAGTGAAGGTTCATACACGGAGGATGACAAAGAAATTAGTGAAATCCTAAAAAAGCAGTAAGAGGACATGTTTAGCACTCCAATAAACAACATGAAAGTGGAAGATCCAGATAATTTCTTTATGCGGGATATTCAAACCCCTGTAAATATAACTGATATCAACACGAGCGCACTAAATTTTGAAAGAGAAATTGAAAACATGCCCATGCACTCGGCCCCAGTTCCTGACTCATGGAATTCAATATTTATAAAGAAATGCAAAGTGCCGGTAGCACAGGCACTCAGTATAGTGTGGAGGAAGAGCTTGGACACGGGGGAGATACCAGATGCACTTAAAGTAGCAGACATAGCCCCCTCTACACAAGGGAGGGAGCAAAGCATTGGCAAAGAATTATAGACCAGTTGCACTAACATCGCACATCATAAAAGTATTTGAGAGAGTGATTAGGAGTCAGGTCACCAATTTCATGGAGACCAATGACCTTCACAACCCAGGCCAACATGGATTTCGAGCGGGAAGATCGTGCCTCTCACAGCTACTTGAGCACTACGACAAAGTCACTGAGGCATTAGAAGAAAAACAGAATGCTGATGTGATGTACACGGACTTCGCAAAGGCTTTCGATAAATGTGACCATGGCGTGATAGCACACAAAATGAAGTCAATGGGAATAACCGGTAAAGTAGGACGCTGGATACTCAGTTTTCTGTCAAACAGGACTCAGCGAGTAACGGTCAACCATATAAAATCTAGTCCAAGTGCAGTTAAAAGCTCTGTACCTCAGGGTACAGTCCTTGCACCGCTGCTTTTCCTTATTCTCATATCAGATATAGACAAAAATACAAGTCACAGCTTCGTATCATCCTTTGCAGACGACACAAAAATCAGTATGAAAATTACCTCGGCTGAAGACATTGAAAAACTTCAAGCTGATATTAATAAAGTTTTCGACTGGGCATCAGAAAATAACATGATGTTTAACAGTGATAAATTCCAGGTATTCAGGTACGGTAAAAATGAGGACCTTAAACATAATACAGAGTACAAAACACAATCAAATGTACCCATAGTAGGAAAACAGCATGTAAAGGATTTGGGAATAATAATGTCTGACGACCTAACGTTTATGGAGCACAACCAAGCAAATATTGCGACAGCCAGAAAAATGATAGGATGGATTACGAGAACTTTCAAATCCAGGGATCCCATCACAATGGTTGTACTCTTCAAGTCTCTTGTGTTGTCCCGTCTTGAGTACTGCTCAGTACTCACTTCCCCCTTCAGAGCAGGAGAGATTGCTGAAATAGAGGGAATACAGAGAACATATACGGCACACATAGACGAGGTAAAGCACCTAAATTATTGGGATCGTCTCAAAGCTCTCCAAATGTACTCACTAGAAAGAAGACGAGAGAGATATCAAATAATATACACCTGGAAGATACTGGAGGGCCAAGTACCAAATCTGCACAGTAAAATAACGACGTACTGGAGTGAACGATATGGAAGAAAATGCAGAATAGAACCAGTGAAGAGCAGAGGTGCCATAGGCACAATCAGAGAACACTGTATAACCATCAGAGGTCCGCGGTTGTTCAACGTCCTCCGAGCAAGCATAAGAAATATTGCCGGAACAACCGTGGACATCTTCAAGAGGAAACTAGATTTATTCCTCCAAGGAGTGCCGGACCAACCGGGCTGTGGTGGGTATGTGGGCCTGCGGGCCGCTCCAAGCAACAGCCTAGTGGACCAAACTCTCACAAGTCAAGCCTGGCCTCGGGCCGGGCTTGGGGAGTAGAAGAACTCCCTGAACCCCATCAACCAGGTATCAACCAGGTACCTTGCGGTTTCGGTACCAAGATGCAGGGTGAGGCCCAAGGGGACTCAAAAGGGGTGGCCAGCCCATGATCCAGGAGGTGATCCTCAGCACGCATAACTTCCTTTTTGCTCGGGCTGATTCGGTAGAAAGGTTGACGAATCGGCCGGGTGTCAGGGAGCAGCTGGATGTCGTGCTGAACCACATTACACTCTTGTGGATCATCGCTGAACAACTTCTGATGTTCCTTGAAGATTTTGATGAGAGGTGCACTATTGTTGTCCTGCAAATAGGTATGAAGATCAGTTAGGATTTCTGAGTTGGAAGGCACTGACTCAGTGTCAGTGCTTTCGGGAGGAGAAGCAGGGAAGGTCTCACTGTGGAGGTATGGACCTTTAAAGGTGAAGAAAGATACCAGCACAGTGGGGGGAGTACCTTTATACTGCTTCAGGATGTTGACGTGGCACAACTGGGTCTTCCGCCGCCTATCTGGAGTCTCAAGAACGTAGTTGTGGTTGTTTCTGCACTCCTTGATGCGGTAGGGTCCTGAAAACCTGTTTTGCAATGGAGAACCTGGGATAGGAAAATATGCCAACACGAAGTCTCCTGGTTTAAATTTCCTTATTTTACTGCTTTGGTCGTAATGAGTCTTCATCCTCTCCTGAGCTTTCAATAGATTGTCATTAGCAAATTTATGTACACTCTCTAGAATGTGTTGTAAGTTTTGAAGAAACTGGGGCACATTCTGAGGGTCACTGAAGGTGGCATTACGTAGAGAGTCTTTAAAAGCTTTGAGAGGAGTACGGCACTTACGTCCGTAGAGCATCTCATAAGAAGATACTCCTAGAGACTCATTGGGGAAACTTCTGAAAATGCACATAATGAGGTCTAGTTGTTTATCCCAATCCTCCAAGGTTTCATTGCAAAATTTCTTTAGCAGTGCTTTAATAGTCTGATGACTACGCTCAAGAGAACCCTGTGAAGCAGGATGATAGGGGCTGGACAATACCTGTGTGATGTTGAATTCCTCCAGCGTCTTCTTGAAGAGATCACTGGTGAAGTTGGTGCCACAGTCACTTTGAACCTCTCTTGGAAATCCATACTGGGTGAAGATCTTCAATAGGTGTTTCACCACAGTAGCAGCCGCAATGTTCTTTACTGGAACTGCTGCGGGGAATCTGGTATTAGGACACAGGATGGTTAGTATATATGCGTTGCCAGAACTGGTCCGGTTTAAAGGACCAACACAGTCTATGATGTGTCTGTGGAAGGGTTCCGCAGGCACCTGGATAGGTGTCAATGGAGCTCTGGGGATAGAGATGTTAGGTTTACCTGCCATCTGACATGTATGACACTGTTGTACGTACTGTTTTACTTCTTTAACCATACCTGGCCAGTAGTAGTCTTGTCGGATTCCGTGGTAGGTTTTGTTAAAACCATAGTGAGAAAGTGCTCCGTGGGCCAGGTGTAGAATATTGGGCCGTAGGCAGGTGGGAATCACTAGTTGTTCGACATTGGCCCAATCGTCATCCTCCTTCAGCTTACTGGGTCTATATCTGCATGGAGCAACTCGTTCTCTAGGAAGAACCCAGGGATACTGTCAGGTTGAGTCTCAGCCTGGAAGAATAATGGTGTTAATGAAAGATCTTCCCTCTGTAACTTACGGAACTCCAATCTAGTAAGATTCGGTGGTAGATTCTGAGGGTCTTGAGGGACAGCGTAGCAGTAGAGTCAGCTGGTAGCGGTCGTGCAGCTTGTGCACGGGTGGTCACCAAAACTGGAGGAGAAACTTCATTACTTTCTTGAACCTCTGCTGGAACATATTCAAAGATGGGATTATACATTACAGAGGTACACACGTGGGGTTTGTCCATGATGATCAGGTTGGACGGTTGCAGATCTTCTGCCAAGTCGTTGCCCAGGAGAAGTTGCACTCCAGGCATGGGAAAAGGCTTTTCCCTGATGGCGACTTGGACTTCACCGGTCACGAAGGGACAATCCAGGTGGACTCTGGCGAGTGGATAAGGAGTGGTAGCAGTGAGGTCAGTGATGAGGACGGTTTCCCCGGTGTAGGTGATATTAGGCACAGCTGATTTCAATATTATGGACTGAAGAGCCGCTGTGTCCGTCAAGATCTTCAATTTGAAACGTCCCTCCGAATCTGTACCGTTGGTAGAGACAGTTCCAGGATACAGGTGTTTACTGAAGAGAGAAAGATCATTAACAGGAACACCAACATTCATCACAGGCTTACCGGACTTAGGAGGAGTCTGTTTGGGTTTAGTAGATTCATTAATACCTTTGTATTGAGACTTCCCACATTTATCTATGGTATGTCCATAGAGTTTGCAATACTTACAATACAATTGTGAGCTCGCTTGATCTGTACTCACTTTATCGTAACTGTACCAAGACTTCTTACTGGAAGGTGGTTCTAGTGTCAGCCGGTGGATGAGGCTGTAGGTGTCAGCCGACTTTGCACATTTGATGTAGTCGGTTTCTTCTTTATCTGCTAAATATAAACAGACAGGAGGGGGAACACGTCTCAAGAATTCTTCAACTAGCATGAGGTTGACGAGTTCTGCAAATGTAGAGACATGTGCTGCTTCCAGCCATTTCATGAAATATCTTTTCTTTGTATTGGCAAATTCTAGAAAGGTGGTGGTACTTGCCTTTAGATAATCACGGAATTTTCGTCGGTAGCTTTCGGTGGAGAGAAGGTAGGCGTTCAAAACTGCTTGCTTCAGGGTCTGGTAGTCATTCTCAGATGCTAAGGTACTGAGAGTAACTGCAGCTCTTCCTGTGAGATGCATTCTGAGAAGGGTAGACCATTGATCTGCAGGCCAGCTAAGTTTTTTAGCTAGGGTCTCAAAAGTGGTGAAAAGACGTCGATCTCTGTCTCAATGAATGGTGGCATTAACTTACTTGCATGGGAGACATTGAAACTTACGGGAAGACTAGCTGTAGCTTGTTGGCGTTGATTGAGGTGTGTAGTTTCCAACGCGAGTTCTTGTCGACGATATTCTAGCGCACTATCAGCTTGCCGTTTACTGTGCTCACGTTGTATCTCCAGGTCACGTTTTCTTGCTTCAAGCTGCTCTCGCTCACGCTCACGGAGTAGGGTGGTCTCTCGTTCCTTGATGGCGGCCTCTCGTTCCTGTTGTTCTTTGAGTAGGGCCGCCTCTTCTTTCTTGAGCTGGAGAGCTTCCTTTGCCAGGGTCGCCTCACGTTCCCTTATTTGGAGAGCTTCTTTTTGTTGTTCTTGCTCTATGTTTGCAAGTTCCAGCTTCAATTTCATCGCTGCCAGAGCTTGTTTATCTGCAATAGAATAATTTTCGTGCGTTTCAGAGTCGATTTTCCCCTCTTCTAAGAGGTAATCCAAGAGTATGTTGTGTAAGCCATTTTTGTTGGCTCCTTGGGGAACATCTAGTTAATACTCGTGGGCAAGAGCTTGTAATTCGGTCCTCTTGGCACGACATAAGGTCCCTATTTCACCTGCTGGATCGTTACGGAAAGCTTGGAGACGAAACATGGTGAAGGATAGCAAATAATTGTACAACGAATATAGTTGTGATATGGTAAATGTCAGAAACAGGATAACGTGGCAACTGGTAACTGTCCTGTGGAATTGTAACAATTAACGTTAATTTTAGGAGGGTAAATGATTAGTCAATCAAAATCGCAGGAAATCTTGTACCCGGTACTCAATGTAAGAGAATAAGGGCAAGAAAATCCTACTAAATAAACGAAACTGAGTTTCTAAAACAAATGAAACATTTAATTGCTTCAAAAGTGAATAAGGCAGTCCAAGAATGTAGGCATACCTTGCCGAGTCTCTATAGGACATAAGCAAGGGCTATCCCACTAAATGAAATATGATACTTACAGAATTAGCGAACGTTGTGCTCTGAAAAAAGAAAGCTAATTCCCTACCTAAGTAAATATCATCATCTCTGACCGACGTGTAGGGGTGCGATTGTCAACTGGTGACGAGAACTGCTGCTGAGGTCCCAACTCAGCAACAAAGTCCGTGCTAGAGGAACTATGGCCCTCTTTATCCTCCTTCGGTCGGATTGCAGAAGAAAGGGTGCTTTGACCCGAACACAAACCAAAGTACCAGGGTACCCAAAATGATGATCTGTCTGAGTGAGAAATATCCTAGGGACAAAAGGTGGTAAACACGAGTAATAACATGGAGGGAGGGATGACCAATTAAGAGAATGACTGAGGCCTACAGTCACCACGTAATCCAAAGTTATCCAACACTTACCATATGCTACTCTCGGAATGCGCAATACACACAGCACCAAATATATATGAAAAGTTATGAAAATATTGAAAAGCAACTGTATCAAAGCCATGTACACTTACCACAAATTGATGTTCTAGTACCTGAGTGAAGCTCTTAGGACAGGCCCACATGAAATGTGACGGGAAAATGTAGGAGTGTGGATGTTCAGCAGTCTTCCTAATGGCTGATGTCAATGCCTGTCACATTTACGAAATAAAAAGAGACTGCTTGGCTGTTGTCTGTGGTAAAAGTATGGGAAGACACGCAAAACACAAAGTATGAACAATGAAACTTTAATTAATATCGAAAACAAAGCAAAAATAAAGACAATCCCTTGGCTATGTACAGTGCAAACAAACAAGTCAAAAAATATATCATAAAAATAACTAAATGGAGAATTTACTCTAACAATAATATAAATGTAAAATGACAAAATAGGTGCTGAGAATATGAGCGCTAGCTTAGAACCTCCACCGATAAACAGGACGTGTATCAGTTAGTTGTTCACAGCTGGGAGCAAAAGAATATTCTGACTGTGATGGCTGGATCAGGCCCAGACATCGACTCAGGTAGATGGCACTGAGGTGCAGGTGCAGGTGTGCAGTCAGCGAGTCACCAATCAGGAGCAGGCAGGCTGGGAAGGGTCGTTTGCTGGTTTACGACTGGTGGCGAGCTGGCATGGAGGGAGTTGTGAAGGGGGGTTTAGGGTACGTTTTGCCTCCTGGTCAAAACGTTTTGTGCTACTGGTAGACGTATCTTGAATGAAGTGTAAGTAACTTTATGTAGGGAAAAGCAGGCTCAATCTCTCTTGTAAGAGATTATCATCACAACTCTCCCCCGAAGCCTGCTATTATTGGGTTAAGTTACTTGTTCTGATGGTAGAGTGGTAGGTGGAGCTGGCTCTACCTCATAGACTCTGGAGAGGGCGTCTGCTATGATGTTGTCAGAACCCTTGATGTAGAAGATCTCCAGGTTGAAATCCTGCAGATATAAAGCCCATCGTAGAAGACGAAGAAGGCTTTATTTACTGTTTCTGAAATACAGCAGTTTAAATTTCAGGAAAATTTATTGGTTATTTGCGAAGATACGAGAGAGAACTAAGGTGGGGGACGAGAGCTGGAGCTCGTTAACTGTTTTGGTTTGATTTACTACGTTTGAAGTATATTTTTTTTAAATTTCGGGAAAATTGGTCTGTTACTAAAGAACTTGTACAAATGAAGTAAAGTGGAGGACAAGAGCTGGAGCTCGGTAACTGACTTGGTCTTATTTACTGTGTCTGAAATACAGGGGGTTTAAATTTCAGAAAAATTGATTGGTTGTTAACGAAGATACGAGAGAGAGCTAAGGCAGAGGACAGGAGCTAGAACTCTGTAATTATTAGGTTCATATTTACTACGTCTGAAATATGACTGTTTAAATTTTCAGAAGGATTGGACTGTTAGTAATGAATCTATGAAAGGGGACTATGGATGGAGACAAGACCTAGAACTTGCTTACTGACTTTATATATTTCACTATGTCTGCAGTATGGCTGCTTAAAACTTCAGGGAAATTGATAGGTTAATTTTGAGACAACACTTATAAACGTGGACTCTAACAAATTTCGGTCATGAACTGGAATCTGTCTAATTTTCAGGCTCAAACTGGACTCTGCTTAATTTTCAGTCATTACTGGACTCTGACAATATTTTAATTTCCTTAATAAGAACTTTTAAGAACGCAGGTGTAAGTAAAACTCTGAAATATTTGGTCTCAAAGTGGACTCTGACGAATTTTCGTAGATTACAGGACTCTGAATATTTTCGGGCACAAACTGGACTCTGACGAATTTTCGGTACAAACTGGACTCTGATGAAATTTAAGCTTTAAACTGGTCTCTGACTAATTTAAGGTCTTTACAGGGGAAACAGCTGTAAATGTATATAAAAAACAAAACTTACTGTTAAGATGTCTGTTTTTCTTATTCGCAGTAATATGAAAGCTAACTTTGCCTTGACATTTTATAACAAACTTCTATGAAATTATTTTTCTCATAAGAAATCCTTAACAAACTTCTAAGAAATTATTTTCCTCATAGGAACTCTTAACAAACTTCTATAAACATATTCTCTGAAAATGATCTTTGAAAAAATAAGCGATCATGAAAACAAGCAAAAATTGTCCAGAATTCACCTGGAACACCAGACGCGCTAAACCTGATTTTGAAATTAACTGGAAAACCAAAGAGCTAAACACGATTTTTTTCAAAAAAATAAATAAATCGGCTTTAGCTCTTCATCCTTACTACTGCTACTTCCCTCGCTGTGTCCATTGCTTCTGAGCTCTTTTTCAGTATTTCTGCAAATGTTTCATGTACAGAGGCATTTCCTTCAAGTGAAGCATTTCCATCTTCCCTTTGGATGATTATCTGATGCTCAGTCTCAGTATTTTTCTCTGTGAGGGGTTTTCATATCGTCCTTTGCTGTTGTCAGCTCACTTTGCAGGTTGTTTATTTTATCCTTCATTTAATGCATCTCCTTCCTGATATCCTCCCAAACTTGGGCTAACATTTCCTTCACTGGGTCACTTTGACTTTTCTCTGTGTCCCTGGTGCATCCTTGTGTAATTTTTGTCCCTTTCCATGATATGCTTTAATAGGGTTGGCCAGGAGGCGGAATGGCAGAGAGGCAGGGAGAGAGGGAGAGGGAAAGTGAAAGAGAGGGAAAGTGAGAGAGAGAGAAGGAGAGAGAGAGAGAGAGAGAGAGAGAAGAGAGAAGAGAGAGGAGATAGAGAGAGAGAGAGAGGGCAAGAGAGAGGAGGACTAACAGAGAGAGGAAGGTGCGAGAGAGGAGGGAGGGTGAGGAGAGTGAGAGGGAGGGAGGGGTGAGAGAGAAAGAGAGAGAGAGAAAGAGAGAGGGGAGGGCGCGAGGGACGGAGGGGAGGGATGCTAGAGGAGAGAGAGAGAGGGATGAAGGGCGAGAGAGATGAGGAGAGGGAGGGAGGGCGAAAGAGAGGAGAGGGGTGAGAGGGGGA
>WNGS01169371.1:120772-135179 GCA_020271785.1 Procambarus virginalis
ACCATCACCACCTTCACTCCACCATCACCACCTTCACTCCACCATCACCACCTTCACTCCACCATCACCACCTTCACTCCTCCATCACCACCTTCACTCCACCATCACCACCTTCACTCCACCATCACCACCTTCACTCCTCCATCTCCACCTTCACTCCACCATCACCACCTTCACTCCTCCATCACCACCTTCACTCCACCACCACAACCTTCACTCCACCACCACAACCTTCACTCCACCATCACCACCTTCACTCCACCATCACCACCTTCACTCCACCATCACCACCTTCACTCCACCACCACCACCTTCACTCCACCATCACCACCTTCACTCCACCATCACCACCTTCACTCCACCATCACCACCTTCACTCCACCATCACCACCTTCACTCCACCATCTCCACCTTCACTCCACCATCACCACCTTCACTCCACCATCACCACCTTCACTCCACCACCACCACCTTCACTCCACCATCACCACCTTCATTCCACCATCTCCACCTTCACTCCACCATCACCACCTTCACTCCACCATCACCACCTTCACTCCACCACCACCACCTTCACTCCACCATCACCACCTTCACTCCACCATCACCACCTTCACTCCACCATCACCACCTTCACTCCACCATCACCACCTTCACTCCTCCATCACCACCTTCACTCCACCATCACCACCTTCACTCCACCACCACCACCTTCACTCCACCATCACCACCTTCACTCCACCATCACCACCTTCACTCCACCATCACCACCTTCACTCCACCATCACCACCTTCACTCCACCATCACCACCTTCACTCCACCATCACCACCTTCACTCCACCATCACCACCTTCACTCCTCCATCACCACCTTCACTCCACCATCACCACCTTCACTCCACCATCACCACCTTCACTCCTCCATCTCCACCTTCACTCCACCATCACCACCTTCACTCCTCCATCACCACCTTCACTCCACCACCACAACCTTCACTCCACCACCACAACCTTCACTCCACCATCACCACCTTCACTCCACCATCACCACCTTCACTCCACCATCACCACCTTCACTCCACCACCACCACCTTCACTCCACCACCACCACCTTCACTCCACCATCTCCACCTTCACTCCTCCATCTCCACCATCACCGCCTTCACTCCACCATCACCACCTTCACTCCACCATCACCACCTTCACTCCACCATCACCACCTTCACTCCACCATCACCACCTTCACTCCACCATCTCCACCTTCACTCCACCATCAGCACCTTCACTCCACCATCACCACCTTCACTCCACCATCACCACCATCACCACCTTCACTCCAACATCTCCACCTTCACTCCACCATCTCCACCTTCACTCCACCATCTCCACCTTCACTCCACCATCACCACCTTCACTCCACCACCACCACCTTCACTCCACCATCACCACCTTCACTCCACCATCACCACCTTCACTCCACCATCACCACCTTCACTCCACCATCACCACCTTCACTCCACCATCACCACCTTCACTCCACCATCACCACCATCACCACCTTCACTCCACCATCACCACCATCACCACCTTCACTCCTCCATCTCCACCTTCACTCCTTGTGGGGAAAATCCTAGCAGGCATTTATTTATTTTTATTAAAATTTTTGTTAATTACAATATTATTATGATGATGTTGTTAGTGGATTTTCTATACTGATTCAGCCTTCCAGAACTTATCTACGAATAGTTGGAGGGACAATTGCTTCTTATACCACCTTGAAGTTGATATGGGATAAGAGGCAAATGTTTACCTTATTATATAAACTAGCAGTACCCGCCACGCGTTGCTGTGGCTCAGTCTGGTTAAATGGGAAAGAAAGAAAGAAAGAAAGCGCACGTTTTTAATATGTTTAATGTCACAATGCTTGTGGGTATACAATATTTTTGTTGTTCTATTGTCTTTGGAGATATAGAGATTGTCTGGTTTTCCGACTCTAAAGCACGCAACATATTATTGTCCATGTGAGAAGCAATCTGTGTCTAGGTATAAACTGCACAATTTTAAAGATTGGTCCTGAGCTTTGTTTATGGTGATTGCAAACGCCAATCGAATTGGAAATTACAATCTCTTAATAACACTTTCGCCCGGCGAGGACTCAGCATAGAGTCCTCCGTGCGGCAACATTAGTGGCGTTTTCGGGATTGTCTTGCTGTGGTTTTGGACATTATATGCATATACTCTTGTAGGGAATTTCATTGCAAATACATTGATACCCAAATGAAAGTCATAGGACTAGAATTGAGGTAACAAAGTTGAAAACAGAATACCCATTTTATTGGTCTTTATTAGCGCTCAAGGGGGGTAACACACACTCGCTTTCCGTGCTTGTTGTGGATGGTACGCAGGGCTTTTGGACTTTATATTTGCATACTCCTGTAGGGATTTCTATTGCGAACACAATGATACCAAAATGAAAGACGTAAGACGAGAATTGAGATGTCCAAAGTGAAGAGAGTTCACATTTTATTGCTCTAGCTCGCTCCCGGGTAATACGCTCTCACTTTCTCGCCGGACTTTTGGGCTTTATATGCATTTAGTGTTGTAGAGAATTCTATTGCGAACACATTGATACCAAATTAAAAAACCTAGGATGAGAATTGAGATGACAAAGTTCAAAAGAATATACACTTTTCATAATGAGAAGCGCCTTGGGGTGGCACAGCACTCTCTTTCTGGTAACCGCGACCTGTTTTCATCATGTCGGCGGGTGGAGATCGCTGCTGTTTTTTATATTATATGCATATAGGTCTGTTGGGAATTCTATTGTAAACACATTGATACAAAAATGAAAGACCTAGGACGAGAATTGAGTTGACAAAACTGAAAAGAGTGTAAAGATTTTATTACTCTTGTGCGCTCCCGGGTAACTTTCTCTGTTAGTTGCGGATGGTAATCTGGGCTTTTGGAGTTTATATGCATTTAGTCCTGTAGAGAATTCTATTGCGAACACATTGATAGCAAATTGAATATCATAGGACGAGAATTGAGCTGACAAAGTGAAAAAGATTATACACTTTTCAGAATTTACCAAGCTCTCCCTCAAGCTCCTGCGGAACGCTCAAGCCCACCTGAGGTAGTGGGGAGGTCCCGGGCCCGGTGCATCAAAGTGTTTAAATTGAAATGGCATGTCTCTCAGAATCATAGGAATGCGAATAATGAGTATATCTTCTCCTTTGAAATATCCTGTCAAGATTGTTGCTTCAACGACGTCGCTGATTATTTTTTTTACTGCAAGGCACGTGGCGTTGCAAAGTTTTGGTTGGTTGATATTTCACAACACGATAATTGGCAAGCCGATTTTCAATTGCCGTATGTGTGATGGTGTGAGGGTATCCCTGGCAGATGGAGTGAATTCAAAAATTCTGTTGGGTAATTAACTGCTTCATCTGCTTCCACTACAGTGTCGAAGGACTTTTATGTGACTGCCTCGCTTTGGATGTTAGACTGAATAATATTGTTAAGTACGTAGACGTCTTTATTCTTGGCTGCAAGAATAGCTTGTTCACTCAGCCAATCGTGATTCTTATAATTGGTTTGAATATTGGGATTACTTTTTCAACCAATTCTTCTTTTGACGTCAATATATTGCATAAATTATGAGGCAATGAAATTCGTCCTGAGGTCAGATCACTGCACGTTTCCGTTCCCATTCCAGAAATTGATGTGAGAATATCTCAGCTGATGGATTGTTTTGCAGTAGCTACATACTACACGCATATTTGTAGTTAATTAAAGATCTTTATGTGGCGTGACAAGTAGAGTATTCAGGCAAGCATTTATTTCGTCCGCTGGGGTCATTCGAAGAATTAGAGGTAATGTTTGCCTGAAATCTCCTGCAAGGAATATTAATGCATTCCCAAATGGTCTGATGTTTCCACACCAAATCTTGCAATGATCGATCAAGAGCTTCGAGCGATATTTTGGGGCATTGTGCATTCATTCCAAATAATAGGCTTGCATTTCTGCAATATATTTCCCAGGCCGGATGCTTTGGAAATATTGCACGTGGTGGTTTCAATGAATTGCACGTTCATTGGCGATTTCAAAGCCGAAGTAGCAGTTCATCCACCTGGTAGCAATGTCGTAGCTATTCCTGACGATGCCAGAGCTAAGGTTATGCCATTTTGGGATCGAAATGCTGCCAGAATCAATCTAATTAGGAATGTTTTACCAGTTCCTCCTGGCGCATCTAAGAAGATTTCTCCAAGACCGTTATTGACAGTTTGAATGATTTGACTGTAAATGCCTTTTCGCTCAAGCTTTAGCCTAGGAATATTTGACTAGCCTAGAAATATTTGATTAAATATTTGATTATTTAAACAAATTAAACATTTGTTTTTGATTATTATTTGAATTTTCAAATTTGATTTGAAAACGACAACAGATCACCCGTGTTGTAATTTTGTTCACGATGCAATTCTACATCGAACGAAGCAGCAGCAGATCGATTCGGTGACGGCATTTCCAATTGATTGAGAACTTTGCTCGCGATTTCTAAGCACAAGTCTTCAATCACTATCAACGCTTAGTTGTAGATTTTTGCTGTAAATTCCATGGACATATTTGAATTTTCCTTGCGTATTCGATGAATAATATCTTCAGCCATGTGCGATTTTTTTCTCCCATAATTCTGTTCGAGATGTAGGAGAGCCGGTGGTCAATATGATTGCAAACAATGCACGAATTTGATTTGGACGTTACGTGTTGGATGCGTCATTATTGCATATATCCCAATGTCGGTCGCTCCCCAATAAATTCAGAGCTTGACATGTACTACTGGAAGTGGCATGTGTTACGCCGTTGACAATCTCAATTGCTGGAAAGACATTGGACCGGGCACATTTACCAGCAGCATGTGAAGAAAGAAGCATTCATCTTGATTGTGATGCACGGTGAACAGTCTGCCTATCGTAGTTTGTTTGAATATGCCAGGTTGTCCGTCGACTCGCTCTCCTCATTTACGTCGTTCAAATAATTTTCTACTGGCATTCCATGTGTAATACGTAGGCATTTCCGAATACATCAATGTTTTGGCAAACACGTCATTTTGACATAACGTGAAGAAAGCAGTTAACGTTGTAGTCGGTGGATTCATAACTGTTTGTCGCACATTTGCAGCTGTGAAATAAACGTGTTGTCCATTTTCAGGCTTAAAAAAAAAACAAAAAATAATAACGAAATATTTCAATTCAAACACTGATCAATTGACACAGTTCAATTTCACTACCAATTGCACTGAAAAATAAGAAGAACAGTTAAAAATACGAAATGAAAAACAATGAAAAAAAGAAACAAATAAACTATGCCCACGAAATAAACGGTATGGTAAACAACACAGCTCATTTCCAATGCAATGTCACACAAAATAATTAAATCAAAATGAAAAATATCCAAATCTATGAAAATTCAATTTATCAATGCAATCGGAAACATTGAAATGGAATCTTAATATATTTTGTATAGCTTGTGTTCGTCTTACGTGCAACAGATGGCACTGCTTAAAAAAAGCATGTTTTTATCTGTTAGAGGTGTGGCATCTACATAGTAGTATATAAAAACACGCATGTATTTGAATGAAACGTTGTGTCAAATTTCAAAGCAATCGGTGAAGAACTCGTGGGGATTAAAGCGTGTGTTGCTCCTGCGTCCTACAGATGGCAGTGTTTATAAAAAAAAAAAATCCGGTCAAAGGTGAGGCATGTATATAGTAGGTATATAAAAACACTCGGCTATTCCAATGCAACGTTGTCAAAATTTCAAAGCAATCGGTAAAAAAGTTTTCGAAGATTTTCTCACATGAAAAACACATGAAAAAGACAGTTTTTTCAAAAGAAGCATGTTTTTTCCTTCTCAGACGTGATATCGATATAGTATGCATATAAAAACCCGCTTGGATGTGAATGGAACGTTGTGTGAAAATTTCAAAGCAATCGGTCTAGAACTTTCGGAGATTAGCGATTTTGAAAAACGAACATTTCAATATTTATTTATAGAGATTATACCACATTTGGTAGCCTAAACTACAAATATTATGAATACTACTACTCTTTCTGCAGTTTCAATACAATATAAGTCCTTAGCTGTGTGGTTGAGATGGCCTAATTAGGCTGGCTATTGTCCTAACATCTGTTTAGGGTGTGGCTACATGTGCCTCAGAGTGCCACATGATGGCGGTCTGCAAGCTTCTGTGTACAGCAGGGTAGCAAGAATTTCCCAGTTATGTTGACCAGCTTATTCTTACCTTCAAACCACAAGCTTACCTGCCGAAAGTAAGGAATTAATAATGATTCCCTAAAATTATTAAGCACAGGTGTGGCATAGAATAATTGTTTTTGCAGTAAAGAGCTGAGTAAAACTCACGTTGTTTGGGGTTGAGCCCCGTGTTTCAATATTATTTCCCACAATGATAATAATGGCCACTATTAAATGTTATAGAAATACAGAAAGCTGCTCTTCCCTTGGTTGCGAGGTGTTCGGTTTGTCGGATCGTATGGGATCCTGTGTCGAAGCTCGTAGGACGAACTGTTTGCGTTATAAAAGGTAGTCAGGGAGTGCTTTGACTCGTGTGTTCTGTTTACGTTCAGTATGTACGTGACCAGCTGCATCCCTCTGTTTCAAGGTTTTGTTCCAATAATATTATCTCAATATTCTGAGTTTAATTAAGGATTTAGGAAGCAGCTGTACTTTACTGCTAAATATTATATCCAGTCCTAGTGAATACTTTTTGTTAAGTTAAAGACTAGACTGTGATTTAAAAGAATAATTGTTTAATATTTAAGTGTTGTTGATGACGTCACAGTCACCATTTTCTGACTTCATGGGGTAACTACATAATATGTGAACGTGTGTGTTGGGTTTCCGACACCACCATCACCACCTTCACTCCACCATCATCCCTTCACTCTTCCATCACCACCTTTACTNCCACCATCACCACCTTCACTCCCCATCACCACCTTCACTCACACCTTTCCACCATCACCACCTTCACTCCACCATCACCACCTTCACTCCACCATCACCACCTTCACTCCACCATCACCACCTTCACTCCACCATCACCACCTTCACTCCACCATCACCACCTTCACTCCACCATCACCACCTTCACTCCCCATCACCACCTTCACTCCACCATCACCACCTTCACTCCACCATCACCACCTTCACTCCACCATCACCACCTTCACTCACCACATCACCACCTTCACTCCACCATCACCACCTTCACTCCACCATCACCACCTTCACTCCACCATCACCACCTTCACTCCACCATCACCACCTTCACTCCACCATCACCACCTTCACTCCACCACCACTCCACCATCATCACCACCTTCACTCCACCATCACCACCTTCACTCCACCATCACCACCTTCACTCCACCATCACCACCTTCACTCCACCATCACCACCTTCACTCCACCATCACCACCTTCACTCCACCATCACCACCTTCACTCCACCATCACCACCTTCACTCCACCATCACCACCTTCACTCCACCATCACCACCTTCACTCCACCATCACCACCTTCACTCCTCCATCACCACCTTCACTCCACCATCACCACCTTCACTCCACCATCACCACCTTCACTCCACCATCACCACCTTCACTCCACCACCACCACCTTCACTCCACCATCACCACCTTCACTCCACCATCACCACCTTCACTCCACCATCACCACCTTCACTCCACCATCACCACCTTCACTCCACCATCACCACCTTCACTCCACCATCACCACCTTCACTCCACCATCACCACCTTCACTCCACCATCACCACCTTCACTCCACCATCACCACCTTCACTCCTCCATCACCACCTTCACTCCACCATCACCACCTTCACTCCACCATCACCACCTTCACTCCTCCACACACCTTCACTCCACCATCACCACCTTCACTCCACCATCACCACCTTCACTCCTCCATCACCACCTTCACTCCACCATCACCACCTTCACTCCACCATCACCACCTTCACTCCACCATCACCACCTTCACTCCACCATCACCACCTTCACTCCACCATCACCACCTTCACTCCTCCATCACCACCTTCACTCCACCATCACCACCTTCACTCCTCCATCACCACCTTCACTCCTCCATCACCACCTTCACTCCACCATCACCACCTTCACTCCACCATCACCACCTTCACTCCTCCATCACCACCTTCACTCCACCATCACCACCTTCACTCCACCATCACCACCTTCACTCCTCCACCACCACCTTCACTCCACCATCACCACCTTCACTCCTCCATCACCACCTTCACTCCACCATCACCACCTTCACTCCACCATCACCACCTTCACTCCACCATCACCACCTTCACTTCTCCACCACAACCTTCACTCCACCATCAACATCTTCACTCCACCATCACCACCTTCACTCCTCCATCACCACCTTCACTCCACCATCACCACCTTCACTCCTCCATCACCACCTTCACTCCTCCATCACCACTTTCACTCCACCATCACCACCTTCACTCCACCACCACAACCTTCACTCCACCATCACCACCATCACCACCTTCACTCCACCACCACCACCTTCACTCCACTATCACCACCTTCACTCCACCATCAACACCTTCACTCCACCATAACCACGTTCACTCCACCATCACCACCTTCACTCCACCATCACTCCACCATCACCACCTTCACTCCTCCATCACCACCTTCACTCCACCATCACCACCTTCACTCCACCATCACTCCACCATCACCACCTTCACTCCACCATCACCACCTTCACTACACCATCACCACCTTTACTCCACCATCACCACCTTCACTCCACCATCACCACCTTCACTCCACCATCACCACCTTCACTCCACCATCACCACCTTCACTCCTCCATCACCACCTTCACTCCACCATCACCACCTTCACTCCTCCATCACCACCTTCACTCCTCCATCACCACCTTCACTCCACCATCACCACCTTCACTCCTCCATCACCACCTTCACTCCACCATCACCACCTTCACTCCACCATCACCACCTTCACTCCACCATCACCACCTTCACTCCACCATCACCACCTTCACTCCACCATCACCACCTTCACTCCTCCATCACCACCTTCACTCCACCATCACCACGTTCACGGTTTGCTGAATGGTCCAATGATACCGTTGCTTAGGACTGGTTAAAGTGATCAATGGTGTCGCTACCGTACTAAAATTCTACACAAACCTACGGTAGTAGGAGGCAAGACCAAGGAAGCGCAGGAGCTGCTTCCTGGTGGCAGGCTGTGGGTAATGCTGGATGGCTTGAGTGTGTATGTTTAACGGAGCTTGGCTGCCACTCCCTATCACATGACCAAGATAACGCACTTTACCTTTAGTAAAGGTGAACTTGCCCAAGTTGATGGTGAGGCCGGCTGTCAGGAGCTTGGCGAACCATCGTTGCAGCTGGAGCAGATGTTCGTCCCAGGTGTTGGATGCTACAACGATATCATCCAAGTAGGCGTTGGTGTTATCTAAGCCATGGATGACGCGGTTGACAGCTCGCTGGAAGGTGGCCTGGGCATTACATAGTCCAAATGGAAGGCGTTCGTATCTGAAGTCCAAAGGGAGTAGTGTAGGCAGATATTTCCTTGGCTCGCTCTGTTAAACATACTTGGTAATATCCTTTGAGTAAGTCAAGCTTGGATAAGTACCGGGCATCACCAATGGCGTCAAGGATGTCATCTATTCTAGGTAAGGGGGTACGCATCCTCAACAGTCACAAGATTCAATTTCCGACAATCGGTACACAACCTCACTTTACCTTACCTTTAATCAACAGGGAACTTACAAACATTCCATGGGAAACTGTTTTAAGTAATACAAGTCCTACAGAAGGAATAGAAAAACTGACTGCGGAAGCATATCAAGTCTGTCTGAAACATGTTCCCTTGAGGAAAGCCAGAAAGAGATCTAACGTAGAAAGAGAACGCAGACGACAGTATAAACGCAGCAAAAAAAAATAACAGAACTGCTTATGCAGACACGAATTTCCCATCAAAGAAGGAATAATTTAAATAGGGAGATTGAAGAAATCGAGCGGAAATTGAAACACTCATATGAAACTGAAGAAAGGCAGTTAGAACAGAAAGCAATTCAGGAAATAAAGAAAAATCCAAAATATTTCTTCTCATATGCGAAATCAAAAGCAAAAACCACTGCCAGTATTGGACCTATTCGTACAAGTGAAGGTTCATACACGGAGGATGACAAAGAAATTAGTGAAATCCTAAAAATGCAGTATGAGGACATGTTTAGCACTCCAATAAACAACATGAAAGTGGAAGATCCAGATAATTTCTTTATGCGGGATATTCAAACCCCTGTAAATATAACTGATATCAACACGAGCGCACTAAATTTTGAAAGAGAAATTGAAAACATGCCCATGCACTCGGCCCCACGTCCTGACTCATGGAATTCAATATTTATAAAGAAATGCAAAGTGCCGGTAGCACAGGCACTCAGTATAGTGTGGAGGAAGAGCTTGGACACGGGGGAGATACCAGATGCACTTAAAGTAGCTGACATAGCCCCTCTACACAAGGGAGGGAGCAAAGCATTGGCAAAGAATTATAGACCAGTTGCACTAACATCGCACATCATAAAAGTATTTGAGAGAGTGATTAGGAGTCAGGTCACCAATTTCATGGAGACCAATGACCTTCACAACCCAGGCCAACATGGATTTCGAGCGGGAAGATCGTGCCTCTCACAGCTACTTGAGCACTACGACAAAGTCACTGAGGCATTAGAAGAAAAACAGAATGCTGATGTGATATACATGGACTTCGCAAAGGCTTTCGATAAATGTGACCATGGCGTGGTAGCACACAAAATGAAGTCAATGGGAATAACCGGTAAAGTAGGACGCTTGATACTCAGTTTTCTGTCAAACAGGACTCAGCGAGTAACGGTCAACCATATAAAATCTAGTCCAAGTGCAGTTAAAAGCTCTGTACCTCAGGGTACAGTCCTTGCACCGCTGCTTTTCCTTATTCTCATATCAGATATAGACAAAAATACAAGTCACAGCTTCGTATCATCCTTTGCAGACGACACAAAAATCAGTATGAAAATTACCTCGGCTGAAGACATTTAAAAACTTCAAGCTGATATTAATAAAGTTTTCGACTGGGCATCAGAAAATAACATGATGTTTAACAGTGATAAATTCCAGGTACTCAGGTACGGTAAAAATGAGGACCTTAAACATAATACAGAGTACAAAACACAATCAAATGTACCCATAGTAGGAAAACAGCATGTAAAGGATTTGGGAATAATAATGTCTGACGACCTAACGTTTATGGAGCACAACCAAGCAAATATTGCGACAGCCAGAAAAATGATAGGATGGATTACGAGAACTTTCAAATCCAGGGATCCCATCACAATGGTTGTACTCTTCAAGTCACTTGTGTTTTCCCGTCTTGAGTACTGCTCAGTACTCACTTCCCCCTTCAGAGCAGGAGAGATTGCTGAAATAGAGGGAATACAGAGAACATATACGGCACACATAGACGAGGTAAAGCACCTAAATTATTGGGATCGTCTCAAAGCTCTCCAAATGTACTCACTAGAAAGAAGACGAGAGTGATATCAAATAATATACACCTGGAAGATACTGGAGGGCCAAGTACCAAATCTGCACAGTAAAATAACGACGTACTGGAGTGAACGATATGGAAGAAAATGCAGAATAGAACCAGTGAAGAGCAGAGGTGCCATAGGCACAATCAGAGAACACTGTATAACCATCAGAGGTCCGCGGTTGTTCAACGTCCTCCCAGCAAGCATAAGAAATATTGCCGGAACAACCGTGGACATCTTCAAGAGGAAACTAGATTTATTCCTCCAAGGAGTGCCGGACCAACCGGGCTGTGGTGGGTATGTGGCCTGCGGGCCGCTCCAAGCAACAGCCTAGTGGACCAAACTCTCACAAGTCAAGCCTGGCCTCGGGCCGGGCTTGGGGAGTAGAAGAACTCCCTGAACCCCATCAACTAGGTATCAACCAGGTACCTTGCGGTTTCGGCACCAAGATGCAGGGTGAGGCCCAAGGGGACTCAAAAGGGGTGGCCAGCCCATGATCCAGGAGGTACTGTACCTCAGCACGCATAACTTCCTTTTTGCTCGGGCTGATTCGGTAGAAAGGTTGACGAATCGGCCGGGTGTCAGGGAGCAGCTGGATGTCGTGCTGAACCACATTACACTCTTGTGGATCATCGCTGAACAACTTCTGGTGTTCTTTGAAGATTTTGATGAGAGGTGCACTATTGTTGTCCTGCAAATATGTATGAAGATCAGTTAGGATTTCTGAGTTGGAAGGCACTGACTCAGTGTCAGTGCTTTCGGGAGGAGAAGCAGGGAAGGTCTCACTGTGGAGGTATGGACCTTTAAAGGTGAAGAAAGATACCAGCACAGTGGGGGGAGTACCATTATATTGCTTCAGGATGTTGACGTGGCACAACTGGGTCTTCCGCCGCCTATCTGGAGTCTCAAGAACGTAGTTGTGGTTGTTTCTGCACTCCTTGATGCGGTAGGGTCCTGAAAACCTGTTTTGCAATGGAGAACCTGGGATAGGAAAATATGCCAACACGAAGTCTCCTGGTTTAAATTTCCTTATTTTACTGCTTTGGTCGTAATGAGTCTTCATCCTCTCCTGAGCTTTCAATAGATTGTCATTAGCAAATTTACGTACACTCTCTAGAATGTGTTGTAAGTTTTGAAGAAACTGGGGCACATTCTGAGGGTCACTGAAGGTGGCATTACGTAGAGTCTTTAAAAGCTTTGAGAGGAGTACGGCACTTACGTCCGTAGAGCATCTCATAAGAAGATACTCCTAGAGACTCATTGGGGAAACTTCTGAAAATGCACATAATGAGGTCTAGTTGTTTATCCCAATCCTCCAAGGTCTCATTGCAAAATTTCTTTAGCAGTGCTTTAATAGTCTGATGACTACGCTCAAGAGAACCCTGTGAAGCAGGATGATAGGGGCTGGACAATACCTGTGTGATGTTGAATTCCTCCAGCATCTTCTTGAAGAGATCACTGGTGAAGTTGGTGCCACAGTCACTTTGAACCTCTCTTGGAAATCCATACTGGGTGAAGATCTTCAATAGGTGTTTCACCACAGTAGCAGCCGCAATGTTCTTTACTGGAACTGCTGCGGGGAATCTGGTGGTAGGACACAGGATGGTTGGTATATAGGCGTTGCCAGAACTGGTCCGGTTTAAAGAACCAACACAGTCTATGATGTGTCTGTGGAAGGGTCCCGCAGGCACCTGGATAGGAGTCAATGCAGCTCTGGGGATAGAGATGTTAGGTTTACCTGCCATCTGACATGTATGACACTGTTGTACGTACTGTTTTACTTCTTTAACCATACCTGGCCAGTAGTAGTCTTGTCGGATTCCGTGGTAGGTTATATTAAAACCATAGTGAGAAAGTGCTCCGTGGGCCAGGTGTAGAATATTGGGCCGTAGGCAGGTGGGAATCACTAGTTGTTCGACATTGGCCCAATCGTCATCTTCCTTCTGCTTACCGGATCTATATCTGCATGGAGCAACTCGTTCTCTAGGAAGAACCCAGGGATACTGTCAGGTTGAGTCTCAGCCTGGAAGAATAATGGTGTTAATGAAAGATCTTCCCTCTGTAACTTACGGAACTCCAATCTAGTAAGATTCGGTGGTAGATTCTGAGGGTCTTGAGGGACAGCGTAGCAGAGTCAGCTGGTAGCGATCGTGCAGCTTGTGCACGGGTGGTCACCAAAACTGGAGGAGAAACTTCATTACTTTCTTGAACCTCTGCTGGAACATATTCAAAGATGGGATTATACATTACAGAGGTACACACGTGGGGTTTGTCCATGATGATCAGGTTGGACGGTTGCAGATCTTCTGCCAAGTCGTTGCCCAGGAGAAGTTGCACTCCAGGCATGGGAAAAGGCTTTTCCCTGATGGCGACTTGGACTTCACCGGTCACGAAGGGACAATCCAGGTGGACTCTGGCAAGTGGATAAGGAGTGGTAGCAGTGAGGTCAGTGATGAGGACGGTTTCCCCGGTGTAGGTGATATTAGGCACAGCTGATTTCAATATTATGGACTGAAGAGCCGCTGTGTCCGTCAAGATCTTCAATTTGAAACGTCCCTCCGAATCTGTACCGTTGGTAGAGACAGTTCCAGGATACAGGTGTTTACTGAAGAGAGAAAGATCATTAACAGGAACACCAACATTCATCACAGGCTTACCGGACTTAGGAGGAGTCTGTTTGGGTTTAGTAGATCATTAATA
>WNGS01169371.1:158538-168817 GCA_020271785.1 Procambarus virginalis
CCACCATCACCACCTTCACTCCACCTCACACTTCACTCCACCATCACCACCTTCACTCCACCATCACCACCTTCACTCCACCATCACCACCTTCACTCCACCATCACCACCTTCACTCCACCATCACCACCTTCACTCCACCATCACCACCTTCACTCCACCATCACCACCTTCACTCCACCATCACCACCTTCACTCCACATCACCACCTTCACTCCCCATCACACTTCACTCCACCATCACCACCTTCACTCCACCATCACCACCTTCACTCCACCATCACCACCTTCACTCCACCATCACACCTTCACTCCACCATCACCACCTTCACTCCACCATCACCACCTTCACTCCACCATCACCACCTTCACTCCACCATCACCACCTTCACTCCACCATCACCACCTTCACTCCACCATCACCACCTTCACTCCACCATCACCACCTTCACTCCACCATCACCACCTTCACTCTCATCACCACCTTCACTCCACCATCACCACCTTCACTCACCATCACCACCTTCACTCCCCCATCACCACCTTCACTCCTCCATCACCACCTTCACTCCTCCATCACCACTTCACTCCCACCATCACCACCTTCACTCCTCCATCACCACCTTCACTCCACCATCACCACCTTCACTCCACCATCACCACCTTCACTCCCCATCACCACTTCACTCCACCATCACCACTTCACTCCACCATCACCACCTCACTCCTCCATCACCACCTTCACTCCACCATCACCACCTTCACTCCTCCATCACCACCTTCACTCTTCCATCACCACCTTCACTCCACCATCACCACCTTCACTCCTCCATCACCACCTTCACTCCACCATCACCACCTTCACTCCACCATCACCACCTTCACTCCACCATCACCACCTTCACTCTACCATCACTATCTTCACTCCACCATCACCACCTTCACTCCTCCATCACCACCTTCACTCCTCCATCACCACCTTCACTCCTCCATCACCACCTTCACTCCACCATCACCACCTTCACTCCACCATCACCACCTTCACTCCACCATCACCACCTTCACTCCATCACCACCTTCACTCCACCATCACCACCTTCACTTCTCCATCACCACCTTCACTCCTCCATCACCACCTTCACTCCTCCATCACCACCTTCACTCCACCATCACTACCTTCACTCCACCATCACCACCTTCACTCCACCACCACAACCTTCACTCCACCATCACCACCTTCACTCCTCCATCACCACCTTCACTCCACCATCACCACCTTCACTCCACCATCACCACCTTCACTCCACCATCACCACCTTCACGCCACCATCACCACCTTCACTCCACCATCACCACCATCACCACCTTCACTTCGCCGACCGGCTTCATGCAGGTCGGCGTTCAATCCCCGACCGTCTAAGTGTTTGGGCACCATTCCTTTCCCTCCTCGTCCCATCCCAAATCTTTATCCTGAACCCTTCCCAGTGCTATATAGTCGCAATGACTTGGCGCTTACCCCTGATAATTCATTCATTCATTCATTCGCCGGCACCTGGGATCGAACCCAGGACCACAGGATCAGAAGTCCAGCGTGTTGTCGGCTCGGCCGACCGGCTCCCTTTACTAGAGTAAATACCCCTCGTAAATCATTAATTTTCTTCTGTGGCATCATCCCATTCTCCCTGGTATGTTGGTAAATTCGTTTTCTGTGAAAGGTTATTCAATTAGTAATGTTAGTATACTCCTGACTTAACCGTTTAGCTTATTATGCCAGAGGTTAGTAAATAAGTGTCGAAATTCCTGACATCATTACTGGAGCATAAACAAACCAGCTTATACAGTTAATCCTCTTTCGTAAGAATTATTTTTGCCTTTATTCTAAATAAATTTTAGATTTAAATAATTATGTGTATATAGATGATTAGGATACAAAGTTTCTAAACAAATATTTTGGTCCTTCGTGAATCGGAGAGGGAAATATTCTGATACATGAATCCTGTAAAATTAATTGTCGTATCTAGATGTGTTTACTTGTAGCCTTACCCACTAATACAATTTAGTTCCCAGAGGTAAAATGTGTTATTTCTGGGAACTCTGTTACTTCTCGTACCTTACATTGAACGAGCTGCTGGCATAATCCTTGTTGAATTGATACCATCCAGATGGACGACCTGGCACCACCTGGATGATTGACCTAGCGTGACCTTGATGGTTGACCATATATGACCTCGATGATTGACCTGGCACTAACTTGATAGCTGACCTGTTATGACATTGATTGTTGGCCTAGTACGAACTTGATGGATGACATGGATGGATAACTTGGCATGACCTGAATTGTTCACCTGGCATGTCCTAAATTGTCGACCTCGCAAGATCTGTACTGTCGACATGTCACAGCCTATACTGTCAACCTAGCATGACCTGTACTGTCGACCTGACATGACTGGATTGACATGTCAGACAGTTCATGTAGATGAACCTACATGGTTCATCTCACTCAACATGAATGGTTGACCTGGCCAGACCTGGATAGTTAACCTGGAACGACCTAGATAATTATCGTGGCTCGAACTAAACAGTTAACCTGGCATAGTTTGGATGGAATAATATTACCTGTCAGGTTTGATGAAGTAGACGCCATCCAGCCTCGCTCCCCGGCAGTACAGTTCAGCACAGTCCTTGGCCGTTGTCACCCTGCCAATATTAAAGCATTGTAATATCTGGTTGAATTATTGTCAATTGTAGAGCAAATTTGCTCCAGTTATCTCATATTGAAATTAGACCAAATATATATATATATATATATATATATATATATATATATATATATATATATATATATATATATATATATATATATATATATATATATATTGTGACAATAATCTCTTCCCAGAGATTTAGCCTGCTATATCTTCCCATCGTCCCATTCTCAACAATATGCAAGATACGTTTTATAGTGGCTTAACGTATATATCAAGACAGCCACACGCACCTGCAACTCCCTCCTTCCCCCCACTTCTGCACACCTGGTCGACCTGCCAACTGCTGCTCCCAGCCAAACTATCGACTTGTGGCCGTCCTGCATTTTGATTGGCCGTTCAACAACACACCACTCCCGCTCCAAGCCAATCACATTCCTCGCCAGTCAATGTTGGAGTCCCTAGCAGCCCTACCAGTCAGAATATATCTTGTGCTCTTGCTGTGAACACCTAAGTTGACTCACCTCGTGTGATCAAATAGAGGTTTATAGCTAGTGCATATATTCCCAGCACTAATATTATTTTACTTGTTATTTCATGTCACTTCTCCTCCCTTTAACGTAATTCAGTTTTATGTTCAGTTATTTTTCCACTTGTTGTTCTGCACCATTAGGCCAAAATTTGCCTTTATTTCAATTTGTTTCTAAGTGTTATTAAAGAGCATTGTTTATTATTGTGTTTTATGTCTCTTCCCTTACCTTACCACAGATTATCCAACACGCAGTCATTCTTTTTTTTCCTTTTTTACTTTTTTTTTTATATGTGGCCTGGCCTTAACATCTGCCAGTGGAAAGAATATAATATATATATATATATATATATATATATATATATATATATAATATATATATATATCATTATGCATGAGGTCAATTTATATTCATTATACTCATTATATTCAATTTATATATCATTATGCATGAGGTCAATTTATATATTCATTATACTCATTATATTCATTTATATATCATTATATTCATTATGTATAATGGTCAATTTTTTGCTATTGGAGATAAAATTAACGTAGATATATGACCTAACCTAACCTAAACCTATCTCTATAGGTTAGGTTAGGTTTGGTAGCCGAAAAAGTTAGGTTAGGTTAGGTTAGGTAGGTTAGGTAGTCGAAAAACAATTAATTCATGAAAACTTGGCTTATTAGGCAAATCGGGCCTTGCATAGTAGGCTCAGAAGTGCGTTCTGGTTACTAGGTACGATATATATATATATATATATATATATATATATATATATATATATATATATATATATATATATATATATATATATGCGGAAAATCCACAGAGAAAAATGAAAGGAGGTAACGTTTCGACTTTGTTAAAGCCTTTGTCAAACCAGACTGACAAGAGGAGAAGGGAAGTGGGAGGATATATAGGCCGACACCTGACAACCCATCCCTAGGGAAAGAATTAACCAGAGACAGGTAAAGCTTAGCTTAGAATGGTCAAAGAGGATTAAGCGGTCAGAGAAAAAGGATGAAAGATTAAAGAAAAGCCTCATGAACATGCAATAAATGAATATATAAATATAAATTATAATGAGACATTGTAAACCTCTCTAACAATTAGAGTTTTTTCTTAAACTGTTGTGCAATATTATAACTTAAAATGGATCAAGTTTGTACATTCCAGTACTAACATTAAGAAGATTTGGACACTGACTGATTAGAGCAGACTCAATCAAATTCCGTTCCACGAAATCCCCACAATTGGTAATGCTTTTTGCACCATTCCAGTTAATATTGTGATCGCATAAATTCGTATGTAGATACAATGCATTAGACGTTTGGGCAGTTCTAATACTATAAGCATGTTGTGACAACCGCAATTGTAAGGACTTTCCTGTTTGTCCAAAGTACACAGAATCACAATCATTGCAGGGAATTGAATACACGCAACCTGTTGTATCAGGGGAGTTTTTTATTAAATTGGATTTGATCGTACTATTAGTGAACACCAAATTTATTTAAGAAACTTAATATAAATTTGGTGTTCACTAATAGTACGATCAAATCCAATTTAATAAAAAACTCCCCTGATACAACAGGTTGCGTGTATTCAATTCCCTGCAATGATTGTGATTCTGTGTACCTTGGACAAACAGGAAAGTCCTTACAATTGCGGTTGTCACAACATGCTTATAGTATTAGAACTGCCCAAACGTCTAATGCATTGTATCTACATACGAATTTATGCGATCACAATATTAACTGGAATGGTGCAAAAAGCATTACCAATTGTGGGGATTTCGTGGAACGGAATTTGATTGAGTCTGCTCTAATCAGTCAGTGTCCAAATCTTCTTAATGTTAGTACTGGAATGTACAAACTTGATCCATTTTTAAGTTATAATATTGCACAACAGTTTAAGAAAAAACTCTAATTGTTAGAGAGGTTTACAATGTCTCATTATAATTTATATTTATATATTCATTTATTGCATGTTCATGAGGCTTTTCTTTAATCTTTCATCCTTTTTCTCTGACCGCTTAATCCTCTTTGACCATTCTAAGCTAAGCTTTACCTGTCTCTGGTTAATTCTTTCCCTAGGTTGGGTTGGTCAGGTGTCGGCCTATATATCCTCCCACTTCCCTTCTCCTCTTGTCAGTCTGGTTTGACAAAGGCTTTAACAAAGTCGAAACGTTACCTCCTTTCATTTTTCTCTGTGGATTTTCCGCATAAAATGATCAGTGTTTTGTGATCGTCAATTGCATATATATATATATATATATATATATATATATATATATATATATATATATATATATATATATATATATATATATATATATATATATATATATATATATATATATATATATATATATATATATATATATATATATATATATATATATATATATATATATATATATATATATATATATATATATATATATATCATATATAAACTGTGACGATAATCTCTTTCAAGAGAGATTGAGCCTGCTCTTCCCTGCATAAAGTTACTTACACATCTACAAGAATAAGATGCTACATTCAAGATACGTCTACTAGTAGTAGCCGGTGGGCAGTGTAGCTGGTAGGCAGTGTAGCTGGTAGGCAGTGTAGCTGGTAGGCAGTGTAGCTGGTAGGCAGTGTAGCCGGTGGGCAGTGTAGCTGGTGGGCAGTGTAGCAGGTGGGCAGTGTAGCTGGTAGGCAGTGTAGCCGGTGGGCAGTGTAGATGGTGGGCAGTATAGCTGGTGGGTGGGTAGCGGGTGGGCAGTATAGCTAGTGGGCAGTGTAGCTGGTGGGCAGTGTAGCTGGTGGGCAGTGTATAGCAGTGGTGGGCAGTGTAGATGGTGGGCAGTATAGCTGGAGGGTGGGTAGCTGGTGGGCAGGGTGGGCAGTGTAGCTGGTGGGCAGTGTAGCNCGACCACTTACCTACCTCTCTGATGATGTTTTGCAGCGTGAACCATTAAGTCCAGCTCATTTGATGTATGGTAGACCTCTCAAAACACTTGTGTCCCTTACGGACGAGAACCAGAAGATCCTTCATATGTCCAAGAGAGTGATTTGGTTCAACGTTTCAAACATCTATCAAGGTGATATGTCGGTGGAATGACGTATGGACTCGAGAATACCTTACAGCTCTGAGAGAGTATCATTACGGGGCAAACAACCCCTACAACAGAATTAACTTGAACCCTGGTGACATAGTTCTGGTGGATAGTGATGACCACGCTCAGAGTGGCCTTTAGGTCAAATAGTCTCTGTTCATCCAGACAGCCAGGGCATCTTGAGAATAGTGAAAGTAAAATGCCGAGGCAACACTACTCTCAAACTTTAGAGAAATTAGTTCCTTTAGAACTGGCCAGGAACGAAGACGTACAGCAACTTCCAGCACCCGATACGCCAGTACGGGACATACGTCCCCAAAGGACTGCAGCTCAACAATGTAAACTCAAATTAAATCAGCATTATAATTCTGAAGGAGAAGAATAAAGTGATCGCAGTCCTTACCGGGACTTCGACCCGTGTTCTTCCCCGCCCGGAATTATGTCGGGAAACCGACACACTCATACACAAATAGTATAGTCTTCCCTTAACAGTATCCTCTTAAAATTAGAGAATGGGAGACTCCGTGACGTCATCGACGTCGCCGCAGTATTTACATTATTAAACCACTGTTCATACAACAGTTTAATGTCTAAATTGAATAAAAAAGTGTTCAATAAGACTGAATATAATTATTACACACAAATATAGCTTGATTCCCTTGTTAACGTAAATTTAACTTAGAAGTGGAACCAGCAAATATTGGAACAGTACACAAAGAGAGCGTCTCTTACAGACGCCACGCTCACACGAAAACAATACAAAGCAGCCTTACGCTGCACACATGGCTCCAGAGTGGTTTAACACCTCGACACCTATTTACGTGTCAACAACCAGCAACACAGCCTATCAACAACTACAACAACGATTGTATCCGGCTTACCAAGTATTTGTTTATTATTCTAGTGCACTGTTATAATATCAAAGATAAGTCGGTTATGATATATGGGAAACACCCCAACCATGCACGTGTACCCCATTTTTTACAGCCCTCACATACCATGTTGTACCCGTATTGATATGCTTAGGGAAATGTACTAACTCCTTGCATCCCAAACAGGTAAATTGTGACTTGGAACAGCAAGTAGCTGAGCAGTAGAACTATGCACATGTACCTAGCTGTTGCCAGCCTTGAAGGCCTCCACAGCCGCCATTGGCACCATGAGGCACAGGGCCACACCCACATAGATGCTAACATGACACAGCCTTAGCAGGCCCTTACTACAGGCTCAGATAAGGCCATTCTAGTTATTGTAGTAGTAGTATTTCATAACTAGTAATAATTGTTGAAATAATAGTAGATTAGACCACCATATGTGGTATGATAAAATAATATAATTAAACTTAGGTAAACAATTTGTAGTTTAAGAAGGAGCCATTACAAAGTGGTTTAAGCTACAAATTGTCCCTCCAATTTGTGTGAGAATAATTTCAGGCAGTTTTAACAAGTACATACAGTCCACTCATTTCTTACGTACTAAAAAAAATAGATAAACTTTAATTTATTGAAGTCAATTAAAAGGAGATATACTGCCTGGAGTTTTTACCACAACATGACCGTCGACCAGACCCGCTCTGAGCACCAGTAAGCTTGACATGACCGTCGACCAGACCCGCTCTGAGCACCAGTAAGCTTGACATGACCGTCGACCTGACCCGCACTGAGCACCAGTAAGCTTGACATGACTGTCGACCACGCGCTACGAGCACCAGTAAGCTTGACATGACAGTCGACCTGACCCGCTCTGAGCACCAGTAAGCTTGACATGACCGACGACCAGACCCGCTCCGAGCACCAGTAAGCTTGACATGACCGTCGACCAGACCCGCTCTGAGCACCAGTAAGCTTGACATGACCGACGACCAGTCCCGCCCTGAGCACCAGCAAGCTTGACATGACCGTCGACCAGACCCGCTCTGAGCACCAGTAAGCTTGACATGACCGTCGACCAGACCCGCTCTGAGCACCAGTAAGCTTGACATGACCGTCGACCAGACCCGCTCTGAGCACCAGTAATCTTGACATGACCGTCGACCAGACCCGCTATGATACCAGTAATCTTGACATGACAGTCGACCAGACCCGCTCTGAGCACCAGTAACAAGGCATGGACCGAAGACGTCAACTGAGTGGCTGTTAGAGGCGGGAAAGATACACGACCAACTGCATGCAGCAGTGATGAAAGTGGGAGAACAACTGACTTATGCGTTGCAAGAATATATCTCACAAACTTTTCCATAGGTGATGTTTTACCTCTAAACTTGGGAAAGATCCCGGCGGCTGCCACACCAAGCGCCGGGACCTGGGAAGTTAATGGGAGTCAACGGGTTTTCCCATCAGCCGACCTGCTACTCTGACGCTCACTATCTCAGAAGTCCACTACGAGCTCACCAAAGCCCGTCCTACTTATAACTTTTGGTTCCGAGTTTGCTGCACCTAAAACACAACAACAACTCACTGTCTGTTACACACGCGAGGACGCTCAAACGTTTCGGTCACTAAAGTGACACTTTAAGTAACTACAAAGTTTTATATGGTCAGAATGTTCATAATAGGACGTGAGGACATTACCTGCCACCAGATAAGGAAGAAAGGGTTACCCCCTTTAGTCCTCCATCACCACCTTCACTCCTCCATCACCACCTTCACTCCACCATCACCACCTTCACTCCCCCATCACCACCTTCACCCACCTCCACCCCACTTCACTCCACCATCACCACCTTCACTCCACCATCACCACCTTCACTCCACCATCACCACCTTCACTCCACCATCACCACCTTCACTCCACCATCACCACCTTCACTCCTCCATCACCACCTTCACTCCACCATCACCACCTTCACTCCACCATCACCACCTTCACTCCACCATCCCCACCTTCACTCCACCATCACCACCTTCACTCCCATCCCCACCTTCACTCCACCATCACCACCTTCACTCCCCCATCACCACCTTCACTCCTCATCACCACCTTCACTCCACCATCACCACCCTTCACTCCACCACCATCACCACCTTCACTCCACCATCACCACCTTCACTCCTCACCATCACCACCTTCACTCCACCATCACCACCTTCACTCCACCATCACCACCTTCACTCCACCATCACCACCTTCACTCCACCATCACCACCTTCACTCCTCCATCACCCCTTCCTCCTCCATCACCACCTTCACTCCACCATCACCACCTTCACTCCACCATCACCACCTTCACTCCATCCACCCTTCACTCCACCATCACCACCTTCACTCCACCATCACCACCTTCCACTCATCACCACCTTCACTCCATCACCACCTTCACTCCACCATCACCACCTTCACTCCACCACCACACCACCTTCACTCCACCATCACCCCTTCACTCCATCACCACCTTCACTCCACCATCACCACCTTCACTCCACCATCACCACCTTCACTCCACCATCACCACCTTCACTCCACCATCACCACCTTCACCCACCATCACCACCTTCACTCCTCCATCACCACCTCACTCCACCATCACCACCTTCACTCCACCATCACCACTTCACTCCCCCATCACCACCTTCACTCCTCCATCACCACCTTCACTCCACATCACCACCTTCACTCCACCATCACCACCTTCACTCCTCCATCACCCACCTTCACTCCACCATCACCACTTTCACTCCACCATCACCCACCTTCACTCCATCACCACCTTCACTCCACTATCACCACCTTCATCCACCTCACCACCTTCACTCCTCCATCACACCTTCACACCACCATCACCACCTTCACTCCCCATCACCACCTTCACACCTCCATCACCACCTTCACTCCACCATCCCCACCTTCACTCCACCATCACCACCTTCACTCCTCCATCACCACCTTCACTCCACCATCACCACCTTCACTCCACCATCACCACCTTCACTCCACCAC
>WNGS01169371.1:187341-220774 GCA_020271785.1 Procambarus virginalis
AGTGTAGCTGGTGGGCAGTGTATCTGGTTGGCAATGTTGCTCGGAAACAGTGTAGCACTTTGGCAGTGAATCTAGTGGGTAGTGTTGACGGTGAACAGTGTAGCCGGTGGGCAGTTTCGCTGGTGAAAGGGAACTACAACTACGACAGGCAACTGCCCTACAACAATCAGCACTGGTCAGAACAAACTCAGTATGTCCACGCATAATGGGCTTGCCGAGAAAGTCTCCCAGTCAAACTATCACTAATAGAGTAACCTCATTCATCTTTGCCAACATACAAGGACTGAAAACAAGATCAAACAACAAAGTACAGTTTATAAATGGCCTTCTCAAGGAGTCAAATGCATATATGGAGCTTCACAGAAACCCATGCGGGGAATTCTTAGACAGTGAGATCTGGATTCCAGGATATAACTATACAGGTGTGATAGGAAAATAGGTACATGGAGGAGTAGGTCTGTATATTAGGGAAGACCTTGTATGCTCGGAGCTCCTTAACGTTACAAATGAGCTGGTAGAGGTACAGGGATTAAAAATAGAGAAAATAAATTTAGTGATTATTCTAATAAACAAACCGCCAGATGCAACGGCTGAGGAATTCACAGAACAAATAAACAAAATAGAGAATAGACTTGATAATTTGGAGAACCCGATACCTGATATTATCTTTCTAGGTGACTTCAACTGGCCTAATCTCAGGTGGAGAATAGCAAACAATAATATCAGTCTGAAATCCCATGAAATCTATCGGGACCTAACCAACCACAGACTAGAGAACTACTTAGATTCTGTGACAAATTTTCACTCAATCAGCAGATATCGGAGCCAAGGAGAAATGAAAATATTCTAGATCTGGTCTTTACGAACAATGAAGACATTATCAGAGACATTACGATATCAGATACCACATACTCAGATCACAAGCTCATTGAAGTTCAAACGACCATCAATACCCAGAATAGACCTAAAACGTTGACAAAGCGAGAGGGGCTATTCAGTAAATTCAATTTTTTTAATAAAAGGATAGACTGGGAGATAATAAACAGGGAACTTAAAACATTCCATGGGAAACTGTTCTAAGTAATGCAAGTCCTACAGAAGGAATAGAAAAACTGACTTCGGAAGCGTATCAAGTCAGTCTGAAACATGTTCCTTTGAGGAAAGCCAGAAATAGATCCAACGTAAAAAGAGAACGCAGACGACATTACAAACGCAGGAAAAAAATAACGGAAATGCTTATGCAGACACGAATTTCCCGTCAAAGAAGAAATAATTTAAATAGGGAGATTGAAGAAATCGAGCGGAAATTGAAACACTCATATCAAACTGAAAAAAGACAGTTAGAACAGAAAGCAATTCAGGAAATAAAAGAAAAATCCAAAATACTTCTTTACCTATGCGAAATCAAAAGCAAAAACCACTGCCAGAATTGGACCTATTCGTACAAGTGAAGGTTCATGCACGGAGGATGACAAAGAAATTAGTGAAATCCTTAAAAAGCAGTATGAGGACATGTTTAGCACTCCAATAAACAACATAAAAGTGGAAGATCCAGACAATTTCTTTATGCGGGATATTCAAACCCCTGTATATATAACGGATATCAACACGAGCGCACTAGACTTTGAAAGAGAAATTGAAAACATGCCCATGCTCTCGGCCCCAGGTCCAGACTCACAGAATTCAATATTTATAAAGAAATGCAAAGTGCCGGTAGCACAGGCACTCAGTATAGTGTGAAGGAAGAGCTTGGACACTGGGGAGATACCAGATGCACTTAAAGTAGCAGACATAGCCCCTCTACACAAGGGAGGGAGCAAAGCATTATCAAAAAATTATAGACCAGTTGCACTAACATCGCACATAATAAAAGTATTTGAGAGAGTGATTAGGAGTCAGGTCACCAATTTCATGGAGACCAATGACCTTCACAACCCAGGCCAACATGGATTTCGAGCGGGAAGATTGTGCCTCTCACAGCTACTTGAGCACTACGACAAGGTCACTGAGGCATTAGAAGAAAAAGAGAATGCGGATGTGATGTACACATCCTTCGCAAAGGCTTTCGATAAATGTGACCATGGCGTGATAGCACACAAAATGAAGTCAATGGGAATAACCGGTAAAGTAGGATCCTGGATACTCAGTTTTCTGTCAAACAGGACTCAGCGAGTAACGGACAACCATATAAATCTAGTCCAAGCGCAGTTAAAAGTTCTCTACCTTAGGGTACAGTCCTTGCACCGCTGCTTTTCCTTATTCTCATGTCAGATATAGACAAAAATACAAGTCACAGTATCATCCTTTGCAGATGACACAAAAATCAGTATGAAAATTACCTCGGCTGAAGACATTGAAAAACTTCAAGTTTTCGACTGGGCATCAGAAAATAACTTGATGTTTAACAGTGATTAATTCCAGGTACTCAGGTACGGTAAAAATGAGGACCTTAAACATAATACAGGGTATAAAACACAATCAAATGTGCCCATAGTAGGAAAACAGCATGTAAAGGATTTGGGAATAATGATGTCTGACGACCTAACGTTTAGGGAGCATAACCAAGCAAATATTGCGACAGCCAGAAAAATGATAGGATGGATTACGAGAACCTTCAAATCCAGGGATCCCATCAAAATAGTTGTACTCTTCAAGTCACTTGTATTGTCCCGTCTTGAGTACTGCTCAGTACTCATTTCTTTCTTCAGAGCAGGAGAGATTGCTGAAATAGAGGGAATACAGAGAACATATACGGCACGCATAGACGCGAGAAAGCACCTAAATTACTGGGATCGTCTCAAAGCCCTCCAAATGTTCTCACTAGAAAGAAGACGAGAGAGATATCAAATAATATACACCTGCAAGATACTGGAGGGCCAAGTACCAAATCTACACAGTAAAATAACAACGTACTGGAGTGAACGATATGGAAGGAAATGCAGAATAGAACCAGTGAAGAGCAGAGGTGCCATATGCACAATCAGAGAACACTGTATAAACATCAGAGGTCCACGGTTGTTCAACACCCTCCCAGCAAGCATAAGAAATATTGCCGGAACAACCGTGGACATCTTCAAGAGGAAACTAGAATTATTCCTCCAAGGAGTGCCGGACCAACCGGGCTGTGGTGGGTATGTGGGCCTGCGGGCCGCTCCAAGCAACAGTCTAGTGGACCAAACTCTCACAAGTCAAGTCTGGCCTCGGGCCGGGCTTGGGGAGTATAAGAACTCCCAGAACCCCATCAACCAGGTATCAACCAGCTGTTGGCCAGTATAGCTGGTGGGCAGTGTAGCTGGTGGGAAGTGTAGCTGGTGGGCAGTGTACTGGTGGGCAGTGTAGCTGGTGGGCAGTGTAGCTGGTGGGCAGTGTAGCTGGTGGGTAGTGTAGCTGGTGGGCAGTGTAGCTGGTGGGTAGTGTAGCTGGTGGGCAGTGTAGCTGGTGGAAAGTGTAGCTGGTGGGCAGTGTAGATGGTGGAAAGTGTAGCTGGTGGGCTGTGTAGCTGGTGGGCAGTGTAGCCGGTGGGAAGTGTAGATGGTGGGTAGTGTAGCTGGTGGGCAGTGTAGCTGGTGGGCTGTGTAGCTGGTGGGCAGTGTAGCTGGTGGGCAGTGTAGCTGGTGGGCAGTGTAGTTGGTGGGCAGTGTAGCTGGTGGGCAGTGTAGCTGGTGGGCTGTGTAGCCGGTGGGAAGTGTAGCTGGTGGGCAGTGTAGCTGGTGGGCTGTGTAGCCGGTGGGCAGTGTAGCCGGTGGGAAGTGTAGCTGGTGGGCAGTGTAGCTGGTGGGCAGTGTAGATGGTGGAAAGTGTAGCTGGTGGGCAGTGTAGTTGGTGGGCAGTGTAGCCGGTGGGCAGTGAAGCTGGTGGGCAGTGTAGCTGGTGGGCAGTGTAGCTGGTGGGCAGTGTAGCTGGAGGGCAGTGTAGATGGTGGGTAGTGTAGCTGGTGGGCAGTGTAGCTGGTGGGTAGTGTAGCTGGTGGGTAGTGTAGCTGGTGGGCAGTGTAGCTGGTGGGCAGTGTAGCTGTAGGGCAGTGTAGCTGGTGGGCAGTGTAGCTGGTGGGCAGTGTAGCTGGTGGGAAGTGTAGCTGGTGGGCAGTGTAGCTGGTGGGCAGTGTAGCTGGTGGGCAGTGTAGCTGGTGGGCAGTGTAGCTGGTGGGTAGTGTAGCTGGTGGGCAGTGTAGCTGGTGGAAAGTGTAGCTGGTGGGCAGTGTAGATGGTGGAAAGTGTAGCTGGTGGGCTGTGTAGCCAGTGGGCAGTGTAGCCGGTGGGAAGTGTAGATGGTGGGTAGTGTAGCTGGTGGGCAGTGTAGCTGGTGGGCTGTGTAGCTGGTGGGCAGTGTAGCTGGTGGGCACTGTAGCTGGTGGGCAGTGTAGTTGGTGGGCAGTGTAGCTGGTGGGCAGTGTAGCTGGTGGGCTGTGTAGCCGGTGGGAAGTGTAGCTGGTGGGCAGTGTAGCTGGTGGGCTGTGTAGCCGGTGGGCAGTGTAGCTGGTGGGTAGTGTAGCTGGTGGGCAGTGTAGATGGTGGGTAGTGTAGCTGGTGGGCAGTGTAGCCGGTGGGCAGTGTAGCTGGTGGGAAGTGTAGCTGGTGGGCAGTGTAGATGGTGGGTAGTGTAGCTGGTGGGCAGTGTAGCTGGTGGGCTGTGTATCTGGTGGGCAGTGTAGCCGGTGGGCAGTGTAGCTGGTGGGCAGTGTAGCTGGTGGGCAGTGTAGTTGGTGGGCTGTGTAGTTGGGGGAAAGTGTAGCTGGTGGGCAGTTTAGATGGTGGAAAGTGTAGCTGGTGGGCAGTGTAGTTGGTGGGCAGTGTAGCCGGTGGGCAGTGTAGTTGGTGGGTAGTGTAACTGGTGGGCAGTGTAGCTGGTGGGCAGTGTAGCTGGAGGTCAGTGTAGCTGGTGGGTAGTGTAGCTGGTGGGCAGTGTAGCTGGTGGGTAGTGTAGCTGGTGGGTAGTGTAGCTGGTGGGCAGTGTAGCTGGTGGGCAGTGTAGCTGGATGGCAGTGTAGCTGGTGGGCAGTGTAGCTGGTGGGCAGTGTAGCTGGTGAAGTGTAGCTGGTGGGCAGTGTAGCTGGTGGGCAGTGTAGCTGGTGGGAAGTGTAGGAAGTGTTGCTGGTAGGCAGTGTAGCTGGTGGGCAGTGTAGCTGGTGGGCAGTGTAGCTGGTGGGCAGTGTAGCTGGTGGGAAGTGTAGCTGGTGGGCAGTGTAGCCGGTGGGCAGTGTCGCTGGTGGCTGTGTAGCTGGTGGGCAGTGTAGCTGGTGGGCAGTGTAGCTGGAGGGCAGTGTAGCTGGTGGGTAGTGTAGCTGGTGGGGAGTGTAGCTGGTGGGTAGTGTAGCTGGTGGGTAGTGTAGCTGGTGGGCAGTGTAGCTGGTGGGCAGTGTAGCTGTAGGGCAGTGTAGCTGGTGGGCAGTGTAGCTGGTGGGCAGTGTAGCTGGTGGGAAGTGTAGCTGGTGGGCAGTGTAGCTGGTGGGCAGTGTAGCTGGTGGGCAGTGTAGCTGGTGGGCAGTGTAGCTGGTGGGTAGTGTAGCTGGTGGCAGTGTAGCTGGTGGAAAGTGTAGCTGGTGGGCAGTGTAGCTGGTGGAAAGTGTAGCTGGTGGGCTGTGTAGCCGTGGCAGTGTAGCCGGTGGGAAGTGTAGATGGTGGGTAGTGTAGCTGGTGGGCAGTGTAGCTGGTGGGCTGTGTAGCTGGTGGGCAGTGTAGCTGGTGGGCACTGTAGCTGGTGGGCAGTGTAGTTGGTGGGCAGTGTAGCTGGTGGGCAGTGTAGCTGGTGGGCTGTCTAGCCGTGGGAAGTGTAGCTGGTGGGCAGTGTAGCTGGTGGGCTGTGTAGCCGGTGGGCAGTGTAGCTGGTGGGTAGTGTAGCTGGTGGGCAGTGTAGATGGTGGGTAGTGTAGCTGGTGGGCAGTGTAGCCGGTGGGCAGTGTAGCTGGTGGGCAGTGTAGCTGGTGGGCAGTGTAGATGGTGGGCAGTGTAGCTGGTGGGCAGTGTAGCAGGTGGCTGTGTATCTGGTGGGCAGTGTAGCTGGTGGGCAGTGTAGCTGGTGGGCAGTGTAGCTGGTGGGCAGTGTAGTTGGTGGGCTGTGTAGTTGGGGAAAGTGTAGCTGGTGGGCAGTTTAGATGGTGGAAAGTGTAGCTGGTGGCAGTGTAGTTGGTGGGCAGTGTAGCCGGTGGGCAGTGTAGTTGGTGGGTAGTGTAGCTGGTGGGCAGTGTAGCTGGTGGGCAGTGTAGCTGGAGGGCAGTGTAGCTGGTGGGTAGTGTAGCTGGTGGGCAGTGTAGCTGGTGGGTAGTGTAGCTGGTGGGTAGTGTAGCTGGTGGGCAGTGTAGCTGGTGGGCAGTGTAGCTGGAGGGCAGTGTAGCTGGTGGGCAGTGTAGCTGGTGGGCAGTGTAGCTGGTGGAAGTGTAGCTGGTGGGCAGTGTAGCTGGTGGGCAGTGTAGCTGGTGGGAAGTGTAGGAAGTGTAGCTGGTAGGCAGTGTAGCTGGTGGGCAGTGTAGCTGGTGGGCAGTGTAGCTGGTGGGCAGTGTAGCTGGTGGGAAGTGTAGCTGGTGGGCAGTGTAGCCGGTGGGCAGTGTCGCTGGTGGGCTGTGTAGCTGGTGGGCAGTGTAGCTGGTGGGCAGTGTAGCCGGTGGGAAGTGTAGCTGGTGGGCAGTGTAGCTGGTGGAAAGTGTAGCTGGTGGGCAGTGTAGCCGGTGGGCATTGTAGCTGGTGGGCTGAGTAGTTGGTGGAAAGTGTAGCTGGTGGGCAGTGTAGATGGTGGAAAGTTTAGCTGGTGGGCAGTGTAGTTGGTGGGCAGTGTAGCTGGAGGGCAGTGTAGCTGGTGGGCAGTGTAGCTGGTGGGAAGTGTCGCTGGTGGCCAGTGTAGCTGGTGGGCAGTGTAGATGGTGGAAGTGTAGCTGGTGGGCAGTGTAGTTGGTGGGCAGTGTAGCCGGTGGGCAGTGTAGCTGGTGGGTAGTGTAGCTGGTGGGCAGTGTAGTTGGTGGGCAGTGTAGCCGGTGGGCAGTGTAGCTGGTGGGTAGTGTAGCTGGTGGGAAGTGTAACTGGTGGGTAGTGTAGCTGGTGGGTAGTGTAGCTGGTGGGTAGTGTAGCTGGTGGGCAGTGTAGCTGGTGGGCAGTGTAGCTGGAGGGCAGTGTAGCTGGTGTGCAGTGTAGCTGGAGGGCAGTGTAGCTGGTGGGCAGTGTAGCTGGTGGGCAGTGTAGCTGGTGGGAAGTGTAGCTGGTGGGCAGTGTAGCTGGTGGGAAGTGTAGCTGGTGGCAGTGTAGCCGGTTGCAGTGTAACTGGAGGGTAGTGTAGCTGGTGGGCAGTGTAGCTGGTGGGCAGTGTAGCTGGTGGGCAGTGTAGCTGGAGGGCAGTGTAGCTGGTGGGTAGTGTAGCTGGTGGGCAGTGTAGCTGGTGGGTAGTGTAGCTGGTGGTAGTGTAGCTGGTGGGCAGTGTAGCTGGTGTGCAGTGTAGCTGTAGGGCAGTGTAGCTGGTGGGCAGTGTAGCTGGTGGGCAGTGTAGCTGGTGGGAGTGTAGCTGGTGGGCAGTGTAGCTGGTGGGCAGTGTAGCTGGTGGCAGTGTAGCTGGTGGGCAGTGTAGCTGTGGGTAGTGTAGCTGGTGGGCAGTGTAGCTGGTGGAAAGTGTAGCTGGTGGGCAGTGTAGATGGTGGAAGTGTAGCTGGTGGGCTGTGTAGCCAGTGGGCAGTGTAGCCGGTGGGAAGTGTAGAAGGTGGGTAGTGTAGCTGGTGGGCAGTGTAGCTGGTGGGCTGTGTAGCTGGTGGGCAGTGTAGCTGGTGCACTGTAGCTGGTGGGCAGTGTAGTTGGTGGGCAGTGTAGCTGGTGGGCAGTGTAGCTGGTGGGCTGTGTAGCCGGTGGGAAGTGTAGCTGGGGGGCAGTGTAGCTGGTGGGCAGTGTAGCNAGCATACAACAGCCAATTAACGCACAACTATATTCTACCCACTTCAAGACTCCGCTCCAATATAGAAACATCAAGAAATACGGGCCAATAGTAACTGCAGAAGGCAATAGGCCTTCTGCAGTTACAGATCTATTCTTCCTTTAGCTTATACCCATTGTTTCGTGTTCTGTGTTTGTTCTCACCTCACCCCAAACCATTGTAGCATATCACCTCACCCAAATGCAGGTATAAAAAAGAAAAACTGTTTAAACTCTGTTCAGTTATAGTTGTTCTGTGTGTGTGTAACTAAAGTCTTTGAAAATGTAATAAGTTTTACGAAACGCGCTCAAGTGTCGCGTCAGACTAAGAAATAAAGAATGAATTTTGGAGAATTGATTTTTCATTTACCGTCATCAGTAAAAACAAACATAAGGAAAATTGAGAAAATTCGTGTTAGAATTATTAATCTTACTTTTTCGGTCATATTTAATAACATATGTCTACAGGAAAGACTGCTACCAAAATATACTAATATATATATATATATATATATATATATATATATATATATATATATATATATATATATATATATATATATATATATATATATATATATACCACCCCCCTTTTTTTATGGTGTACACTTTATTAAGCATGGTTATACAGTTACATATCTGATTGTATACAAAAAATGAACATTAAGAGGACACAAAAATAGTTCGCTTCCTAGAGGCTGTAGATTTCCTCGAACTCCTCCGACGTTGGAAGGAACCGAGGATGCAGCGAGCATTCCCCCTCTGGATCTCGACACTGAGGCGCTGAAAGAGAAAACTTGCCGCTCTAGGGTCTCTTGTGGTGTCAATGAGCTTGGAACCAAGATCCTTTAGAAACCTTCTTGCACTCTCTCCCCATGGGCCTAGGGTCTCAGACCCTATTGGAACGAAGTTGGTGGCGCCTTAGCTCTATCAGTCTTTCACGACACGTCCGAGAGGCAGGACGTGCGATCGGTCATCCTGTCAGAGTGACAGATTTACCGAACTCTGGTGGATGTAAGCGTCTCCAGTTGTTAGCGCGCACTCTGTGAGGTCTTCCTGCAACCCAGATGTGGCTCAGATAAGGAATGGACAGAATATTGAGCAACAAGTGCTCAGGGACAGGTGCGTTGCAAGAAGTGGGCCGGGCATCGACGTGTGAAGTCCTTGGCAGTTCACCAGTATAAGAGACAGCTTAGTGGCTGGGCCAATCCATCGCGAGTGAACCGAGTTGACCACCTTGTCAACTTGGTTGAACGTGTGATCGACGATCCTGTCAAGTTTGACAGTAACCCCACCTTCGTGGAACCCTACGAGTCAACAGTTGGATGCAAGCACGTCGAGAAGTCTTCCCAAATACCTAGCGATATATCTAAACGACAAGGGAATTGACAGTGTTGAGAGCTTCAAGTGCTCTGAAGTCGGGTGCTGTGCGTGTGGAGCTTAAGCAGTATCGTCTGGGACGGCTGATAACTTCACAGAGACTTCGTAGTGGTGAGAGGCAGTTTCTCTGGGAGTACAGTGACAAGGACTAATTGGGAAACGTGCGACGACCGCCGAGACGTAGGCTGGCTGCCATAGTTGGGAGGAAAGTTGACGGCCAGGAGACCGACTTCAACCCGGAGACGTACTGTAGGGGAAGGAGCACGGACCTGCAGTGCACAGAAAGCGGCGAGACGCGAAAATCCTATGACGTTGGCTTGTGTTTCTGGAGAGTGTACGAGGTGAGAGCCTGGACCAGGAGCTACAACCCAACTGTCATCCTAGGATAGGTGAAGTAGGTGTTTACAGTTACCCTCCCATTTCCCCTTTAGTTAGCTATATATTTTCTTGTCAGGATATTTTATATGTCGTGAGCAAGTCTCACCTGAGTCTAAGTCACAGAGAGCACAGTGTGTGGTGAGGCTACCCAGAGCGCTCACAGTATCAGTTTACCTATATATCTCTTTGGGTGTGTGCAAGCACCAGGATTCATCAAAGAATTTGCTGTGACTATTATTAATTTCCTGTGATTATTATTATCATATATATTGGTAGTAAACCAGATATTGGTGTTAGGCTATGAGCCTAGAATTTATTGATATAAATGCCAGTGTATTGATCTCCATGATTTATTGATATAAATGCCTGTGTGTTGATCTCCCTGATCTATTGATATAAATGCCTGTGTTGATCTCTATGATTTATTGATATAAATGCCTGTGTATTGATCTCCATGATTTATATATATATATGCCTGTAATTTGATTCATGATTTGTCTATGTACATGCCTGTGTACTGAATAATATCATATACGTGAAGTGATTGCCAGTGATATCTCTTTAAGAGAAAGTATAGATATAAAGAAAAGTTCAGTAATCAAGCGAGTGCATTCACAGTAAATATTATTAAGAATATAGTAATCTTTTGGTACGGTGGAAAGTCGCTGTGAGTGCAGTGTGAATAATATATTGATCGTGAGGCCAGTGAAATCATAAGTATGCCATGTGAATGTTGAATACAGTGTTTTGCGAAAAAGTTAAATAAACGGGGATCGTGAGAGAATTAGAAAACAAGTACTAGTCTGTTCTCACGATCGTGAGGGCCCCGGTCAGCTGATATCTGACAGGTGACGTGTGGCGCTGTCGGGTGTTGCCATATCGGTGCGCTCCAGATTATTCTGCTACGGATTGAGCAGTTTGTCATATATTGTTCCTGATACATTGATGCATATATATTTCTCGTTGTCTTTTAAGTAAAATACCAAAACTCTTTGGTGTTTGATATCATCCCCTCCATTTATCTTGTGACCGTGTAATGAAGTAAAACAGAGTGACCTGCCTGATACCATATTATTTGAAATTGCTCTTACCACAATTACCACAATTACACCTCACCACTGCAGTGTTACTGGACACCTAAAAACACCAGTTGGCGACCTTAAAGGCTGTGTAAGAGTTCTCTGTCGGGGCGGGCCACAGATTGAGGGAACGATCTGTGCCTCCACTCATCTTGCAATTTAAGGCCGGTTGTGAGATCGACTGGGGTACTCTCCGGGGCGTGCAGTGGAGCCTAGAGGATCGAGGGAAGACCCGTAGAACGACGGTGAGTAAGGGTTATTGTCGGAGCAACCACCTGGAGAGGAGATCCAGTCTACCTTTGCTTTAACCCTTCACTAACAAGAACCGTGACACCCTGACAATATATATATATATATATATATATATATATATATATATATATATATATATATATATATATATATATATATATATATATATATATATATATATATATATATATGTTGGTTTTTTTTTGTTTTAAAGTGTATGTTTATCTAACTTTATTTGAAAATGTCATTACACAAAAAAAGTTACAATATTGATTACATTTAGGGTACAAGGCTGCCTTGCGGAAAAAACACAAAGAATTGGAGAAAGGGGGTGAACGTTTCGGCTTCTCAAGGCCTTTGTCAATACCAGACTGACTGAGGACAGGAGAAAGAAGGTACAGGTCAGCACCTAGACCTGACCAACCAATCCCTAGGAAAGGATTACCAGAAACAGGAAGGGACAAAGAGGATTAAGTGGTCAGAGAATTAAGGATGAAAGATTAAGGAAAAGCCTCATGAACACACTATAAATGAATAAACAATTGTAATGAGACATTGTATGCCTCAATTTAAGAGTTGTTTCTTAAACTGTTGTGTAATATTGTAACTTAAAACTGGGTCAAGTTTGTACATACCAGTACTAACATTGAGAAGATTTGGACATTGACTAATTAGCGCAGACTCGATTAAATTCCGTTCCACAAAGCCATTGCAATTGACAATGCTTTTAGCCCCATCCCAATTAATAGTGTGATCACACAAACTTGTGTGTAGATACAAAGCATTAGACGTTTGGGCAGTTCTTATACTATAAGCATGTTGGGACATACGCAATTGTAAGGATTTTCCTGTTTGTCCAAGGTATGCAGACTCACAATCATTGCAGGGAATCGAATACACACAACCTGCTGTACCAGGGGAGTTTTTTTATTAAATTAGACTTGATCGTATTATTAGTCAACACCTAATTGATATTAAGGGTCTTAAAAACTGGGGAAATAGTACCAACGATAGGGGACAAAACTTTAACCAACCACTTAGAAAGTTTATGAGCCGCCGAACCAACTGAACTAATAATCGGTCTAACTGGATTATGAGGTTTATGGGTTTTTATAAGACCATACATATAAGGTAGAGAGGGAGATCTAACTCGCACTTAACTAACAATGTAGACTAAATTAATAAGCTATCCACACTAAATTTGAATTTTGACTTTAAACTAGTAAATTTTGACGTGACTGCTTTATTCACTAAAGTACCTGTTGATGATTTGTTAGAATACCTACGTGAGGAACTGCCTAAATATAATTTGAGCTTGCAGAGCAATAATGTGTTGGAACTTATCAAATTATGTATAAAAGACAATTATTTCAGTTTCAATGGAAAAAAAATTCAAACAAACATTTGGTATGGCTATGGGCAATCCCCTTTCCCCAGTTTTGAGCAATTTGTATATGGAGTTCTTCGAAACAAAGATCTTATCCAGGATTATCCCCTCACATGTAGTCTGGTTTAGGTATGTCGACGATATTTTGTGCTTATGGCCGAGTGACCAAGACCAAATTGTTTTTCTTAATGAACTTAATTCTTTGGTACCTTCAATAAAATTCACATGCGAAAATGAGGAGAATGGTACTCTTCCATTTTTGGACATTATGATTCATAGAGTCAATAGAAGGTTCAAATTTATTGTGTATAGAAAACCTACCAACGTGGGGTCGTTTGTTCATTATTATTCGAATCATCATAGTAAAGTTAAACAGGCAGTATTTTCAGGAATGTTTCTTCGAGCTTTGAGGGTATGCAGCCCTGAGTTTTTTGATGAAGAGATAGCTAAAATATATGAAATTGGGAAAAGTTTACAGTACCCTAAGATGTTTTTGGATTGTTCGTTTGGGAATGCTAAACGTACGTTTTATAATAATGTCTCCAAAGCGAAACCAGAAAATAGAAACTCCTTGGTGGTACCTTATGCGATGGGTTTTGAGTAACTTTTGAGAAACTTTTGGAGAAGCCTTCAACAACAGCTTCTCCAATGGTTTCATTGAAGACATCATAAGAAGGAAAGTGAAACGCCATGCAACCTGTGAAGAGACAACTAATACAACACCTATACCCCCTATTAGACTATTTTACAGAAACTTCTTCTCCACAGATCATAAAACGGAGGAAATGGTCCTGAATGATATTGTTAATAGAAACTTTATCCCTACAGACAAAAATCAGAAGATACAATTGACGATTTACTATAAAACCAAAAAACTGCCAACCTACTCATGAGAAAATCTCCAGACACAAAGCAGAACGCTTTGAAAGAGACCAATGTCGTCTATGCCTTCAAATGCCCACTTGGGGACCCACCAGTGTAGCTGGAGGGCAGTGTAGCTGGTGGGCAGTGTAGCTGGTGGGCAGTGTAGCCGGTGGGCAGTGTAGCTGGTGGGCTGTGTAGCTGTTTGGCTGTGTAGCTGGTGGGCAGTGTAGCCGGTGGGAAGTGTAGCTGGTGGGAAGTGTAGCTGGTGGAAAGTGTAGCTGGTGGGCAGTGTAGCCGGTGGGCAGTGTAGCTGGTGGGCAGTGTAACTGGTGGGCAGTGTAGTTGGTGGGCAGTGTAGCTGGTGGGCAGTGTAGTTGGGGGGCAGTGTAGCTGGTGGGCAGTGTAGCTGGTGGGCAGTGTAGCTGGTGGGAAGTGTAGCTGGTGGGCAGTGTAGCTGGTGGGCAGTGTAGATGGTGGAAAGTGTAGCTGGTGGGCAGTGTAGTTGGTGGGCAGTGTAGCCGGTGGGCAGTGTAGCTGGTGGGCGGTGTAGCTGGTGGGCAGTGTAGCCGGTGGGCAGTGTAGCTGGTGGGAAGTGTAGCTGGTGGGCAGTGTAGCTGGAGGGCAGTGTAGCTGGTGGGTAGTGTAGCTGGTGGGTAGTGTAGCTGGTGGGCAGTGTAGCTGGTGGGCAGTGTAGCTGGTGGGTAGTGTAGCTGGTGGGCAGTGTAGCTGGTGGGTAGTGTAGCTGGAGGGCAGTGCAGCTGTTGGGCAGTGTAGCTGGTGGGCAGTGTAGCTGGTGGGTAGTGTAGCTGGTGGGCAGTGTAGCTGGTGGGTAGTGTACCTGGTGGGTAGTGTAGCTGGTGGGCAGTGTAGCTGGTGGGCAGTGTAGCTGGTGGGCAGTGTAGCTGGTGGGTAGTGTAGCTGGTGGGTAGTGTAGCTGGTGGGCAGTGTAGTTGGTGGGCAGTGTAGTTGGTGGGTAGTGTAGCTGGTGGGTAGTGTAGCTGGTGGGTAGTGTAGCTGGTGGGCAGTGTAGCTGGTGGGCAGTGTAGCTGGTGGGCAGTGTAGCTGGTGGGTAGTGTAGCTGGTGGGTAGTGTAGCTGGTGGGCAGTGTAGCTGGTGGGCAGTGTAGTTGGTGGGTAGTGTAGCTGGTGGGTAGTGTAGCTGGAGGGCAGTGTAGTTGGTGGGCAGTGTAGCTGGTGGGTAGTGTAGCTGGTGGGCAGTGTAGCAGGTGGGCAGTGTAGCTGGTGGGCAGTGTAGCTGGTGGGTAGTGTAGCTGGTGGGCAGTGTAGCTGGTGGGTAGTGTAGCTGGAGGGCAGTGTAGTTGGTGGGTAGTGTAGCTGGTGGGTAGTGTAGCTGGTGGGCAGTGTAGCTGGTGGGCAGTGTAGCTGGTGGGTAGTGTAGCTGGAGGGCAGTGTAGCTGGTGGGAAGTGTAGCTGGAGGGCAGTGTAGCTGGTGGGAAGTGTAGCTGGTGGGCAGTGTAGCTGGTGGGAAGTGTAGCTGGAGGGCAGTGTAGCTGGTGGGCAGTGTAGCTGGTGGGCAGTGTAGCTGGTGGGCAGTGTAGCTGGAGGGCAGTGTAGCTGGTGGGAAGTGTAGCTGGAGGGCAGTGTAGCTGGAGGGCAGTGTAGCTGGTGGGCAGTGTAGCTGGAGGGCAATGTAGCTGGTGGGTAGTGTAGCTGGTGGGTAGTGTAGCTGGTGGGCAGTGTAGCTGGTGGGCAGTGTAGCTGGTGGGCAGTGTAGCTGGTGGGTAGTGTAGCTGGTGGGCAGTGTAGCTGGTGGGTAGTGTAGCTGGTGGGTAGTGTAGCTGGAGGGCAGTGTAGCTGGTGGGTAGTGTAGCTGGTGGGTAGTGTAGCTGGTGGGCAGTGTAGCTGGTGGGCAGTGTAGCTGGTGGGTAGTGTAGCTGGAGGGCAGTGTAGCTGGTGGGTAGTGTAGCTGGTGGGCAGTGTAGCTGGTGGGTAGTGTAGCTGGAGGGCAGTGTAGCTGGTGGGTAGTGTAGCTGGTGGGCAGTGTAGCTGGTGGGTAGTGTAGCTGGAGGGCAGTGTAGCTGGTGGGTAGTGTAGCTGGTGGGTAGTGTAGCTGGTGGGTAGTGTAGCTGGTGGGTAGTGTAGCTGGTGGGTAGTGTAGCTGGTGGGTAGTGTAGCTGGTGGACAGTGTAGCTGGTGGCCAGTGTAGCTGGTGGGCAGTGTAGCTGGTGGGCAGTGTAGCTGGTGGGCAGTGTAGCTGGTGGGCAGTGTAGCTGGTGGGCAGTGTAGCTGGTGGGCAGTGTAGCTGGTGGGAAGTGTAGCTGGTGGGCAGTGTAGCTGGTGGGCAGTGTAGCTGGTGGGCAGTGTAGCTGGTGGGCAGTGTAGCTGGTGGGCAGTGTAGCTGGTGGGCAGTGTAGCTGGTGGGCAGTGTAGCTGGTGGGCAGTGTAGCTGGTGGGCAGTGTAGCTGGTGGGCAGTGTAGCTGGTGGGCAGTGTAGCTGGTGGGCAGTGTAGCTGGTGGGCAGTGTAGCTGGTGGGCAGTGTAGCTGGTGGGCAGTGTAGCTGGTGGGCAGTGTAGCTGGTGGGCAGTGTAGCTGGTGGGCAGTGTAGCTGGTGGGCAGTGTAGCTGGTGGGCAGTGTAGCTGGTGGGCAGTGTAGCTGGTGGGCAGTGTAGCTGGTGGGCAGTGTAGCTGGTGGGCAGTGTAGCTGGTGGGCAGTGTAGCTGGTGGGCAGTGTAGCTGGTGGGCAGTGTAGCTGGTGGGCAGTGTAGCTGGTGGGCAGTGTAGCTGGTGGGCAGTGTAGCTGGTGGGCAGTGTAGCTGGTGGGCAGTGTAGCTGGTGGGCAGTGTAGCTGGGGGCAGTGTAGCTGGTGGGCAGTGTAGCTGGTGGGCAGTGTAGCTGGTGGGCAGTGTAGCTGGTGGGCAGTGTAGCTGGTGGGCAGTGTAGCTGGTGGGCAGTGTAGCTGGTGGGCAGTGTAGCTGGTGGGCAGTGTAGCTGGTGGGCAGTGTAGCTGGTGGGCAGTGTAGCTGGTGGGCAGTGTAGCTGGTGGGCAGTGTAGCTGGTGGGCAGTGTAGCTGGTGGGCAGTGTAGCTGGTGGGCAGTGTAGCTGGTGGGCAGTGTAGCTGGTGGGCAGTGTAGCTGGTGGGCAGTGTAGCTGGTGGGCAGTGTAGCTGGTGGGCAGTGTAGCTGGTGGGCAGTGTAGCTGGTGGGCAGTGTAGCTGGTGGGCAGTGTAGCTGGTGGGCAGTGTAGCTGGTGGGCAGTGTAGCTGGTGGGCAGTGTAGCTGGTGGGCAGTGTAGCTGGTGGGCAGTGTAGCTGGTGGGCAGTGTAGCTGGTGGGCAGTGTAGCTGGTGGGCAGTGTAGCTGGTGGGCAGTGTAGCTGGTGGGCAGTGTAGCTGGTGGGCAGTGTAGCTGGTGGGCAGTGTAGCTGGTGGGCAGTGTAGCTGGTGGGCAGTGTAGCTGGTGGGCAGTGTAGCTGGTGGGCAGTGTAGCTGGTGGGCAGTGTAGCTGGTGGGCAGTGTAGCTGGTGGGCAGTGTAGCTGGTGGGCAGTGTAGCTGGTGGGCAGTGTAGCTGGTGGGCAGTGTAGCTGGTGGGCAGTGTAGCTGGTGGGCAGTGTAGCTGGTGGGCAGTGTAGCTGGTGGGCAGTGTAGCTGGTGGGCAGTGTAGCTGGTGGGCAGTGTAGCTGGTGGGCAGTGTAGCTGGTGGGCAGTGTAGCTGGTGGGCAGTGTAGCTGGTGGGCAGTGTAGCTGGTGGGCAGTGTAGCTGGTGGGCAGTGTAGCTGGTGGGCAGTGTAGCTGGTGGGCAGTGTAGCTGGTGGGCAGTGTAGCTGGTGGGCAGTGTAGCTGGTGGGCAGTGTAGCTGGTGGGCAGTGTAGCTGGTGGGCAGTGTAGCTGGTGGGCAGTGTAGCTGGTGGGCAGTGTAGCTGGTGGGCAGTGTAGCTGGTGGGCAGTGTAGCTGGTGGGCAGTGTAGCTGGTGGGCAGTGTAGCTGGTGGGCAGTGTAGCTGGTGGGCAGTGTAGCTGGTGGGCAGTGTAGCTGGTGGGCAGTGTAGCTGGTGGGCAGTGTAGCTGGTGGGCAGTGTAGCTGGTGGGCAGTGTAGCTGGTGGGCAGTGTAGCTGGTGGGCAGTGTAGCTGGTGGGCAGTGTAGCTGGTGGGCAGTGTAGCTGGGGGCAGTGTAGCTGGTGGGCAGTGTAGCTGGTGGGCAGTGTAGCTGGTGGGCAGTGTAGCTGGTGGGCAGTGTAGCTGGTGGGCAGTGTAGCTGGTGGGCAGTGTAGCTGGTGGGCAGTGTAGCTGGTGGGCAGTGTAGCTGGTGGGCAGTGTAGCTGGTGGGCAGTGTAGCTGGTGGGCAGTGTAGCTGGTGGGCAGTGTAGCTGGTGGGCAGTGTAGCTGGTGGGCAGTGTAGCTGGAGGGCAGTGTAGCTGGTGGGCAGTGTAGCTGGTGGGCAGTGTAGCTGGTGGGCAGTGTAGCTGGTGGGCAGTGTAGCTGGTGGGCAGTGTAGCTGGAGGGCAGTGTAGCTGGTGGGCAGTGTAGCTGGAGGGCAGTGTAGCTGGTGGGAAGTAGCTTGTGGGCAGTGTAGCTGGTGGGCAGTGTAGATGGTGGGCAGTGTAGCCAGTGGGCAGTGTAGTTGGTGGGCAGTGTAGCTGGTGGGCAGTGTAGCCAGTGGACAGTACAGTTGGTGGGCAGTGTAGCTGGTAGGCAGTGTAGCTAGTGGGCAGTGTAGCTGGAGGACAGTGTAGCTGGTGGGCAGTGTAGTAAGTAGTCAGTGAATCTGATGGGCAGTGTCGCTGGAGGTCAGTGTAGCTGGTGGGCAGTGAATCTGGTGTGCAGTGTAGCTGATGGGCAGTGAAGCTGGTGTGCAGTGTAGCTGATGGGCAGTGTATCTTTTGGGCAGCGTAGCTAGTGGGGAGTGTAGCTGGTGGGCAGTACAGCTGGTGGGCAGTGTAGCTGGTTGGCAGTGTAGCTGGTGAACAGTGTAGCTGGTAAGAAATGTAGCTGGTGGGCAGTGTAACTGGTGGGCAGTGTAGCTGGTGAACAGTGTACCTGGTGTGCAGTGTAGCTGGTGAACAGTGTAGCTGGTAGGAAATGTAGCTGGTGGGCAGTGTAGCTGGTAGGAAATTGTAGCTGGTGGGCAGTGTAACTGGTGAACAGTGTACCTGGTGTGCAGTGTAGCTGGTGGACAGTGTAGCTTGTGGGCAGTGTAGCTGGTGGGCAGTGTAGCCGGTTGGGAGTGTAGATGGTGAGCAGTTTAGCCGTGGGCACTGTAGCTGGTGAACAGTTTAACTGGTGGGCAGTGTAGCCGGAGGGCAGTGTAGCTGGTGGGCAGCTTTGCTGGTGGGCAGTGTTGCCGGTTCGCAGTGTAGTCGGTGGGCATTGTAGCTGGTGGGTAGTGTAGCTGGAGGCAGTGTAGCTGGCGATCAGTGTAGCTGGTGGGCAGTGTATCTGGTTGGCAATGTTGCTCGGAAACAGTGTAGCACTTTGGCATTGAATCTAGTGGGTAGTGTTGACAGTGAACAGTGTAGCCGGTGGGCAGTGTCGCTGGTGAAAGGGAACTACAACTACGACAGGCAACTGCCCTACAACAATCAGTACTGGTCAGAACAAACTCAATATGTTCACGCATAATGGGCTTGCCGAGAAAGTCTCCCAGTCAAACTATCACTAATAGAGTAACCTCATTCATCTTTGCCAACATACAAGGACTGAAAACAAGAACAAACAACAAAGTACAGTTCATAAATGGCCTCCTCAAGGAGTCAAATGCAATATTTGGAGCTTTCACAGAAACCCATGCAGGGGAATTGTTGGACAGTGAGATCTGGATTCCAGGATATAACCAACAATGGTGTGATAGGACAATTAGGCAGTGTAGCTGGTAGGCAGTGTAACCGGTGGGCAGTGTAGCTGGAGGGCAGTGTAGCTGGTGGACAGTGTAGCTGGTGGCAGTGTAGCTGGAGGGCAGTGTAGCTTGTGGGCAGTGTATCTGGAGAGCAGTGTAGCTGGTGGGCAGTGTAGCTGGAGGGCAGTATAGCTGGAGGCAGTATAGCTGGAGGGCAGTGTAGCTGGTGGGCAGTGTAGCTGAGGCTGTGTAGCTGGTGGGCAGTGTAGCTGGAGGGCAGTGTAGCTGGAGGGCAGTGTAGCTGGAGGGCAGTGTAGCTGGTGGGCAGTGTAGCTGGAGGGCAGTATAGCTGGAGGCAGTGTAGCTGTTGGGCAGTGTAGTGGAGGGCAGTGTAGCGGTGGGCAGTGTAGCTGAGGCTGTGTAGCTGGTGGGCAGTGTAGCTGGAGGGCGGGTGTAGCTGGAGGGCAGTGTAGCTGGTGGGCAGTGTAGCTGGAGGGCAGTATAGCTGGAGGGCAGTATAGCTGGAGGGCAGTGTAGCTGGTAGGCAGTGTAGCTGGTGGGCAGTGTAGCTGGAGGGCAGTGTAGCTGGTGGGCAGTGTAGCTGGGGGGCAATGTAGCTGGTGGGCAGTGTAGCTGGAGGGCAGTGTAGCTGGAGGGCAGTGTAGCTAGTGGGCAGTGTAGCTGGAGGGCAGTGTAGCTGGAGGGCAGTGTAGCTTGAGGGCAGCGTAGCTGGAGGGCAGTATAGCTGGAGGGCAGTATAGCTGGAGGGCAGTGTAGCTGGTGGGCAGTGTAGCTGGAGGGCAGTGTAGCTGGTGGGCAGTGTAGCTGGTGGGCAGTGTAACTGTGGGCAGTGTAGCTGGGGGGCAGTGTAGCTGGGGGCAGTGTTGCTGGTGGGCATGTTGCTGGTGGGTCAGTGTAGCTGGTGGGCAGTGTAACCGGTGGGTAGTGTAGCTGGTGGGCAGTGTAGCTGGAGGGCAGTGTAGCTGGTGGGCAGTGTAGCTGGAGGGCAGTGTAGCTGGTGGGCGTGTAGCTGGATGGCATGTAGCTGGAGGGCAGTGTAGCTAGTGGGCAGAGTAGCTGAAGGGCAGTGTAGCTGGAGGGCAGTGTAGTGGAGGCAGCGTAGCTGGAGGGCAGTATAGCTGGAGGGCAGTATAGCTGGAGGGCAGTGTAGCTGTGGGCAGTGTAGCTGGAGGGCAGTGTAGCTGGTGGGCAGTGTAGCTGGTGGGCAGTGTAGCTGGTGGGCAGTGTAGCTGGTGGGCAGTGTAGCTGGAGGGCAGTGTAGCTGGTGGGCATGTTTGGGTGGGCAGTGTTGCTGGTGGGCAGTGTAGCTGGTGGGCAGTGTTGCTGGTGGGCAGTGTAGCTGGGGGCAGTGTAGCTGGTGGGCAGTGTAGCTGGTGGGCAGTGTAGCTGGTGGGCAGTGTTGCTGGCGGGCAGTGTAGCTGGTGGGCAGTGTAGCTGGTGGGCAGTGTAGCTGGAGGGCAGTGTAGCTGGTGGGCAGTGTAGCTGGAGGGCAGTGTAGCTGGAGGGCAGTGTAGCTGGAGGGCAGTGTAGCTGGTGGACAGTGTAGCTGGAGGGCAGTATACCTGAGGTCAGTATAGCTGGAGGGCAGTGTAGCTGGAGGGCAGTGTAGCTGGTGGGCTGTTCAGGCTTCAAGACGACCTAAACAAGCTGAAGGAATGGTCGAACAAATGGATGTTAGAGTTTATCAAAACCAAATGTAATGTAATGAAGATAAGTGTAGGGAGCAGGAGGCCAGATACAAGGTATCATCTGGGAGAGGAAAATCTAAAGGAGTCAGAGAAAGAAAAAGACTTGGGTGTTGATTTCACGCCAGACCTGTCTCCTGCAGTGTAGCCGGTTAACAGTGTAGTCAGTGGGCAGAGTAGCCGGTGAACAGTGTAGTTGGTGGGCAGTAAAGCCGGTAGGCAGTGTAGCTGGTGGTCAGTGTAGCTGATGGGTAGTGCAGCTGTTAGGCAGTGTAGCTGCTGGGCAGTGTAGTTGAGGGTCAGTGTAGCTGGTGGGCAATGTATCTCTTGGGCAATGTAGCTAGTTTGGCCATATAGCCGGTGGGCAGTGTAGCCGCTGGGCAGTGTAGCTGGTGGAAAGTTTTGCTGTTGGGCAGTGTAGCTGGCAGTCAGTGTACCTGGTGGATAGTGTATCTGGTTGGCAATGTAGCTGGGGGGCAGTGTAGCACTAGGGCAGTGAATCTAGTGGGTAGTGTAGACGGTGAGGAGTGTAGCTGGTGGGCAGTATAGATGGTGGGCAGTGTAGATGGTGGGCAGTGTAGCAGGTGGGCAGTATAGCTGGTGGGCAGTGTATCTGATTGACAGTGTAGCTCGTGGGCAGTATAACTGGTGGGCAGTGTAGCTGGTGGGCAGTGTAGCCAGTGGGCAGTGTAGCTGGTGGGCAGTGTAGATGGTGGGCAGTGTAGCCAGTGGGCAGTATAGTTGGTGGGCAGTGTAGCTGGTGGGCGGTTTAGCCGATGGGCACTTTAGCAGGTGTGCAGTGTAACTGATAGGCAGTGTAGCTAGTGGGCAGTGTAGCTGGTGGGCTGTGTAGCAAGTGGTCAGTGAGTCTGATTGGTAGTGTAGCTGGTGGTCAGCGTAGCTGATAGGCAGTGTAGCTGTTAGAGAGTGTAACGGGTAGTCAGTGTAGCAAGTAGTCATAGTGTATTTGGTGCGCAGTGTAGCTGGTGGGCAGTGTAGCCGATGGATAGTGTAGCCGGTGAGAAGTTTAGATATTGGACAGTGTCGCTGGAGGTCAGTGTAGCTGGAGGGCAGTGAAGCTTATGTGCAGTGTACCTGGTGGGCAGTGTATCTCTTGGGCAGTGTAGCAGTATAGCCGGTGGGCAGTGAAGCCGGTGGGCAGTGTAGCTGGTGGGCAGTACAGCTGGTGGGCAGTGTATATGGTTGTCAGTGCAGCTGGTGGGCAGTATAGCTGGTTGGCAGTGTAGCTAGTGAACAGTGTAGCTGGTAGGAAATATGGCTGGTGGGTGTTTAGCTGGTGAACAGTGTAACTGGTGTGCAGTGTAACTGGTGGACAGTGTAGCTGGTGGGCAGTGTAGCTGGTGGGCAGTGTAGCCGGTGGGTAGTGTAGCTGGTGGGCAGTGTAGCCGGTGGGCAGTGTAGCTGGTGAACAGTGTAACTGGCGTGCAGTGTAGCAAGTGGTCAGTGAATCTGATGGGCAGTGTAGCTGGAGGTCAGTGCAGCTGGTGGGCAGTGTAGCCGGTGGGCAGCTTTGCTTGTGGGCAGTGTAACTTTTGGGAAGTTTAGCTGGAAGCAGTGTAGGAGTGGGGGGCAGTGTTGATGGTGGGCAGTGTTGATGGTGGGCAGTGTAACCGGTGGGCAGTGTCGCGGTGGGCATTGTAGCTTGTGGGTAGTTTAGCTGGAAGCAGTGTAGGAGGTGGGCAGTGTTGATGGTGGGCAGTGTTGATGGTGGGCAGTGTAACGGTGGGCAGTGTAGCCGGTGGGCAGTGTGATGGTGGAAAGTGTAGCCAGTGGGCAGTGTAGAGGCTGGCAGAGATGCGATGGAGGGCAGTATAGCTGGGGGTAGTTTAACCGGTGGGCAGTGTAACCGGTGGGCAGTGTAGCTGGTGGGCAGTTTAGCTGGTGGGCAGTGTGACTGTTGGCCAGTGTAGCTGGTGGGCAGTGTAGTTGGTGGGCAGTGTAGCTGGTGGGCAGTGTAGCTGGTGGGCAGTTTAGCTGGTGGCAGTGAGACTGTTGGCCAGTGTAGTGGTGGGAAGTGTAATTGGTGGGAGAGTAGCTGGTGGGCAGTGTAGGCGGTGGGCAGTGGAGCCGGTGGGCAGTGTAGCTGGTGGGTAGTGTGATGGTGGGCAGTGTAACGGTGGCAGTGTAGCCGGTGGGCAGTTTAGCTGGTGGGCAGTGTGACGTTGCCCAGTGTAGCTGGTGGGCAGTGTAGCCATTGGGCAGTGTATCTGTTGGGCAGTGTAGCCGGTGGGCAGTGTAGTGGTGGGCNCCACCTTCACTCCATCACCACCTTCACCCCCATCACCCCTTCACTCCTCCATCACCACCTTCACTCCACCATCACCACCTTCACTCCACCATCACCACCTTCACTCCACCATCACCACCTTCACTCCACCATCACCACCTTCACTCCACCATCACCACCTTCACTCCACCATCACCACCTTCACTCCACCATCACCACCTTCACTCCTCCATCACCACCTTCACTCCACCATCACCACCTTCACTCCACCCATCACCACCTTCACTCCACCATCACCACCTTCACTCCACCATCACCACCTTCACCCCACATCACCACTTCACTCCACCATCACCACCTTCACTCCACCATCACCACCTTCACTCCACCATCACCACCTTCACTCCACCATCACCACCTTCACTCCACCATCACCACCTCACTCCACCATCACCACCTTCACTCCACCATCACCACCTTCACTCCACCATCACCACCTTCACTCCACCATCACCACCTTCACTCCACCATCACCACCTTCACTCCACCATCACCACCTTCACTCCACCATCACCACCTTCACTCACCATCACCACCTTCACTCCACCATCACCACCTTCACTCCTCATCACCACCTTCACTCCACCATCACCACCTTCACTCCACCATCACCACCTTCACTCCACCATCACCACCTTCACTCCACCATCACCACCTTCACTCCACCATCACCACCTTCACTCCACCATCACCACCTTCACTCCACCATCACCACCTTCACTCCACCATCACCACCTTCACTCCACCACACCACCTTCACTCCACCATCACCACCTTCACTCCACCATCACCACCTTCACTCCTCCATCACCACCTTCACTCCTCCATCACCACTTTCCTTGAGGTTATCTTGAGATGATTTCGGGTCTTTTTAGTGTCCCCGCGGCCCGGCCCTCGACCAGGCCTCCACCCCTAGGAAGCAGCTGAGACAGCTGACTAACACCCAAGTACCTATTTTACTGCTAGGTAACAGAGGCATAGGGTGAAAGAAACTCGGCCATCGTTTCTCGCCGGCACCTGGGATCGAACCCAGGACCACAGGATCAGAAGTCCAGCGTGTTGTCCGCTCGGCCGACCGGCTCCCTTTACTAGAGTAAATACCCCTCGTAAATCGTTAATTTGCTTATGTGGCAACATCCCATTCTCCCTGGTATGTTGGTAAATTCGTTTTCTGTGAATGGTTAGTCAATTATTAATGTTAGTATACTCCTGACATAACCGTTTAGCTTATTATGCCAGAGGTTAGTAAATAAGTGTCGAAATTCCTGACATCATTACTGGAGCATAAACAAACCAGCTTATACAGTTAATACTCTTTCGTAAATATTATTTTTGCCTTTATTCTAAATAAATTTTAGATTTAAATAATTATGTGTATATAGATGATTAGGATACAAAGTTTCTAAACAAATATTTTGGTCCTTCGTGAATCGGAGAGGGAAATATTCTGATACAATAATCCGGTAAAATTAATTGTCGTATCTAGATGTGTTTACTTGTAGCCTTACACACTAATACAATTTAGTTCCCAGAGGTAAAATGTGTTATTTCTGGGAACTCTGTTACTTCTCGTACCTTACATTGAACGAGCTGCTGACATAATCCTTGTTGACTTGATACCATCCAGATGGACGACCTGGCACCACCTGGATGATTGACCTAGCGTGACCTTGATGGTTGACCATGTATGACCTCGATGATTGACCTGGCACTAACTTGATAGCTGACCTGGTATGACATTGATTGTTGGCCTAGCACGACCTTGATGGATGACATGGATGGATAACTTGGCATGACCTGAATTGTTCACCTGGCATGTCCTAAATTGTTGACCTCGCACGATCTGTACTGTCGACATGTCACAGTCTATACTGTCAACCTAGCATGACCTTTACTGTTGACGTGACATGACCGGATTGTCGACCTACATGGTTCATCTCACTCAACTTGAATGGTTGACCTGGCCTGACCTGGATAGTTAACCTGGCACGATCTAGATAATTAACGTGGCTCGAACTAAATAGTTAACCTGGCATAGTTTGGATGGATTAATATTACCTGTAGTCAGGTTTGATGAAGTAGACGCCATCCAGCCTCGCTCCCCGGCAGTACAGTTCAGCACAGTCCTTGGCCGTTGTCACCCTGCCAATATTATAGCATTGTAATATCTGGTTGAATTATTGTTAATTGTAGAACAAATTTGCTCCAGTTATTTCATATTCAAATTAGACCAAATATATATATATATATATATATATATATATATATATATATATATATATATATATATATATATATATATATATATATATATATTTTGGACGATGGTACTCTATCCGGCTCCCCAGACGCACTCTTGGACGACATGAGAATAATTCAGGAGCAAGGAGCAAGTCTAGGCCTCACCCTGAACCCTTCCAAGTGCGAAATAACCTCCACCAACCAGCACATAATAGAGCAAATAAAGGTTGTTTTGCCTGACATTCATACAACCAACCCTGAGGACAGCACACTCCTAGGTGCTCCTCTTGGAAGGAATGCCATCGATAAGGTCCTTGGTAAGAAGATCACTGACCTGAAGAGGATGAACGAGAGGATTGAAGACATCGATGCTCATGATGCACTTTACCTCATCACCAGATGCTTGTCCCTCCCCAGGCTGACCTACTTTCTAAGATGTTCGCCATCTTTCAACAATTTTAAATTAGAAGAGTACGACAGCTTGCTGAAATCAACACTAGAAAAAGCCCTCAATCTTTCCCTCAGCAACTCGCAGTGGAAACAGGCCTCCCTTCCTGTCAGACTCGGGGGCCTTGGCGTGCGCACAGCAACACAAATTGTTGTACCAGCATTCCTGTCCTCTTCAGTGGGGTCTGACAACTTGGTGAAGGAAATCCTACCTGAGCACCTAGTTCAACATGCAGGGGTACATGATCCCAGCTTCACAGACTGCACAACCAAATGGGTCTCTCGTCTCTCTATATACACCAGATATAGGTGTATTTGCGGCGAGGTGGTGGCTGACAGGTATGGCCACCATGGCCAGCTCTGCCAAAGCACAGGGGGATGGCACTCGAGGCACAGTGAAGTTAACGACATCATCAAGAGGAGCCTCACCACAGCTGGATGCCGAGCTGAAAGAGAGCCCCGTTACCTAACGCCCCGTAACTCTGATGCTCTTATTGGTCGCCCGGATGGTATCACAGTGAACCCCTGGAAGAATGATAAGCAGTTGGTATGGGACTACACGTGCGTATCAACCCTGGCTATCACTTACATTGACCTCAGTGTTGCACAACCAGGTGGTGCTGCCACCCACAGGGAAGCAGCCAAATCCCGTAAGTATAGAGAACTGGATCACCACTACAATTTTGTCCCCATTGCTTCTGAGACACTCGGCGCCTGGGGTAAAAGTGCTACAAGTTTTTTGAAGGAACTGGGTTCTAGGCTCATTGAAACAATAAGAGACCCTAGAGCTGCCAGCTTTCTTTTCCAGCGCCTCAGCGAGGCGATACAGAGGGGAAATGCGCACTGCATCCAGGGTTCCTGCCCGCCATCTGAGGAGCTGGAGGAACTCGACAATCTATGATAACCATCTTTGTAACCTATATGTAACTCCTTTTTTGTAACACAGTTCAAATAAAGCAAATATATATGTGTACACACAAAAGAATGGGGGTGGTAGGAGAAGATAATATTAGTGTTCAGTGAGAAACCACAAGGTCTCCTCTGAATACTTTTTATTTTCTTCTCCGAGGCTATGAGTCCCCACATTGGCACCAGAGGTGGTACCCTCACAAACTCTCTCTCTCTCTCTCTCTCTCTCTATATATATATATATATATATATATATATATATATATATATATATATATATATATATATTTAAAATATAAAATAAAAAGGAAGGGAGTACCACCTCTGGCTGGAAGAAGGGGGGACCCATAGCCTCGGAGGAAATCACACATAACGCATTGGAGGGAATTTAGGTCCCCTCCAATACAGTTTCTGTGTGCTTTTCTCCTACCACCCCCTTCCTTTTTTTTTTATGCTTTATTGTGTATTTAAAGGTTACAAAACATACAAGACAAATGCCTAAAGGTTATGTATCTCTTGAAGCTCCTCCGCTTCCGGACAGGAACCGAGGACGCAGCAAGCATTTCCCCTCTGGATCGCCACACTGAGGCGCTGAAACAAAAAACTGCAAGCCCTTGGGTCTCTGGTGACGTCGATGAGCTTGGAACCCAATTCCTTGAGAAATCCCAAGGCACTCTTGCCCCAGGGGCCATGTGTCTCAGACGCTATGGGAACAAAGAGGTATTGGCCTGCCAGTCGCCTGTATTTGAGAGATTTTGCTGTTTCCCTGTGGTTGGCCGCCCCACCTGCTTGATCAGCTCCGAAGTGTACGTAGGTATATATATATATATATATATATATATATATATATATATATATATATATATATATATATATATATATATATATATATATATATATATATATATATATATATATATATATATATATGTATATATATATATATATATATATATATATATATATATATATATATATATATATATATACATATATATATATATATATATATATATATATATATATAATATATATATATATATATATATATATATATATATATATATACTGGTGGTGTAGTGTAGCTGGTGGGAAGTGTACCTGGTGGGCAGTGTAGCTAGTGGGAAGTGTACCTGGTGGGCAGTGTTGCTGGTGGGCAGTGTTGCTGGTGGGCAGTGTAGCGGGTGGGCAGTGTAGCCGGTGAGAAGTGTAGCGGGTGGGCAGTGTAGCCGGTGGGCAGTGTAGCTGGTGGGCAGTGTAGCTGGTGGCAGTGTAGCCGTGGGCAGTGTAGCCGGTGGGCAGTGTAACCGGTGGGCAGTGTAGCTGGTGGGCAATTTAGCCGGTGGGCAGTGTAGCTGGTGGGCAGTGTAACCGGTGGGCAGTGTAGCTGGTGGGCAGTGTATCCGGTGGGCAGTGTAGCCGGTGGCAGTGTAACGGTGGGCAGTGTAGCTGGTGGGCAATTTAGCCGGTGGGCAGTGTAGCTGGTGGGCAGTGTAGCTGGTGGGCAGTGTAGCTGGTGGGCAGTGTAGCTGGTGGGCAGTGTAGCTGGTGGGCAGGTGTCTAGCTGGTGGGCAGTGTAGCCGGTGGGCAGTGTAGCTGGTGGGCAGTGTAGCTGGTGGGCAGTGTAGCTGGTGGGCAGTGTAGCTGGTGGGCAGTGTAGCTGGTGGGCAGTGTAGCTGGTGGGAAGTGTAGCTGGTGGGCAGTGTAGCTGGTGGGCAGTGTAGCCAGTGCACAGTGTAGCTGGTGGGAAGTGTAGCCAGTGCACAGTGTAGCTGGTGGGAAGTGTAGCTGGTGGGCAGTGTAGCTGGTGGGCAGTGTAGCTGGTGGGCAGTGTAGCTGGTGGGAGTGTAGCTGGTGGGCAGTGTAGCTGGTGGGCAGTGTAGCTGGTGGGCAGTATAGCTGGTGGNGCAGTGTAGCTGGAGGGCAGTGTAGCTGGTGGTAGTGTAGCTGGTGGGCATGTAGCTGGAGGGCAGTGTAGCTGGTGGAAGTGAAGCTGTGGGCAGTGTAGCTGGAGGCAGTGTAGCTGGTGGGAAGTGTAGCTAGTGGGCAGTGTAGCCGTGGGCAGTTTAGCTGGTGGCAGTGTAGCTGGTGGGCAGTGTAGCTGGTGGGCAGTGTAGCTGGTGGGCAGTGTAGATGGTGGGCAGTGTAGCTGGTGAGCAGTGTAGTCGTTGGGCATGTAGTTTGTGGGCAGTGTAGCTGGTGGGCAGTGTAGCTGGTGAGCAGTGTAGCCGTTGGGCAGTTGTAGTTGGTGGCAGTGTAGCTGGTGGGCAGTGTAGCTAGTGGGCATGTAGCTGGTGGCAGTGTAGCTGGTGGCAGTGTAGCTGGCGGGCAGTGTAGTTGGTGGGCATTGTATCTGTTGGGCAGTGTAGCTGGTGGGCAGTGTAGCCGTTGGGCTTTGTAGCTGGTGGGCAGTGTAGCTGGTGGCAGTGTAGCTGGTGGCAGTTTAGCTGGTTGGCAGTGTAGCTGGTGGGCAGTGTAGTTGGTGGGCAGCGTATCTGTTGTGCAGTGTAGCCGTTGGGCTGTGTAGCTGGTGGGCAGTGTAGCTAGTGGGCAGTGTAGCTGGTGGCAGTGTAGCTAGTTGGCAGTGTAGCTGGTGGGCAGTGTAATTGGTGGGCAGTGTATCTGTTGGGTAGTGTAGCTGTTGGGCTGTGTAGCTGGTGGGCAGTGTAGCTGGTGGGCAGTGTAGTTCTTGGGCAGTGTAGCTGCTGCGCAGTAAAGATGGTGGGCAATGTAGCTGGTGGTCAGTGTAGCTGGTGGGCAGTGTAGCCGGTGGGCAGTGTAGCTTGTGGGCAGTGTAGCTGTTCGGCAGTGTAACTGGTGGGCAGTGTTGCCGATGGGCAGTGTAGCTGGTGGGCATTGTATCTGTTGGGCAGTGTAGCTGGTGGGCAGTGAAGATGGTGGGCAGTGAAGCTGGTGGGCAGTGTAACTGGTGGGCAGTGTAGCTGGTGGGCAGTGTAGCTGGTGCGCAGTTATGATGGTGGGCAGTGTACCTGGTGGGCAGTGTAGCTGGTGGGCAGTGTAGCTGGTGCGCAGTGAAGATGGTGGGCAGTGTAGCTAGTGGGCAGTGTACCCGGTGGGCAGTGTAGCTGGTGGGCAGTGTAGCAGGTGGGCAGTGTAGCTGGTGGGCAGTGTAGCTGGTGGGCAGTGTAGCAAGTGGGCGGTATAGCTGGTGGGCAGTGTAGCTGGTTGGCAGTGTAGCTAGTGGGCAGTGTAGCTGGTGGCAGTGTAGCTGGTGGCAGTGTAGCTGGTGGGCAGTGTAGCTGGTGGGCAGTGTAGTTGGTGGGCAGTGTAGATGTTGGGCAGTGTAGCCGTTGGGCTGTGTAGCTGGTGGGCAGTGTAGCTGGTGGGCAGTGTAGCTGGTGGGCAGTGTAGCTGGTGGGCAGTGTAGCTGGTGGGTAGTGTAGCTGGTTGGCAGTGTAGCTGGAGGGCAGTGGAGCTGGTGGGAAGTGTAGCTAGTGGGCAGTGTAGCTGGTGGGCAGTGTAGCTGGTGGGCAGTGTAGTTGGTGGGCAGTGTAGCCATTGGGCTGTGTAGCTGGTGAGTAGTGTAGCTGGTGGGCAGTGTAGCTGGTGGGCAGTGTAGCTGGTGGGCAGTGTAGCTGGTGGACAGTGTAGCTGGTGGGCAGTATAGCTGGTGGGCAGTATAGCTGGTGGACAGTGTAGCTGGTGGACAGTGTAGCTGGTGAGTAGTGTAGCTGGAGGGCAGTGGAGCTGGTGGGAAGTGTAGCTAGTGGGCAGTGTAGCTGGTGGGCAGTGTAGCTGGTGTGCAGTGTAGCTGGTGGGCAGTGTAGCTGGTGGGCAGTGTAGCTGGTGGGCAGTGTAGCCGGTGGGCAGTGTAGCTGGTGGGTGGTGTAGCTGGTGGACAGTGTAGCTGGTGGGCAGTGTAGCTGGTGGGCAATATATCTGGTGAGCAGTGTAGCTGGTGGGTAGTGTAGTTGGTGGGTAGTGTAGCTGGTGGGCAGTGTAGCTCAGTGTAGCTGGTGGTCAGTGTAGCTCAGTTTAGCTGGTGGGCAGTGTAGCTCAGTGTAGCTGGTGGGCAGTGTAGCCGGTGGGCAGTGTAGATGGTGGGCAGTGTAGCTGGTGGGCAGTGTAGATGGTGGGCAGTGTAGCTGGTGAGCAGTGTAGCCGTTGGGCAGTGTAGCTGGTGGCAGTGTAGCTGGTTGGCAGTGTAGCTGGTGGGCAGTGTGGTTCTTGGGCAGTGTAGCTAGTGCGCAGTAAAGATGGTGGACAATGTAGCTGGTGGTCAGTGTAGCTGGTGGGCAGTGTAGCCGGTGGGCAGTGTAGCTGGTGGGCAGTGGAGCAGGTGGGTAGTTTAGCTGGTGGGAAGTGAAGCTAGTGGGCAGTATAGCTGGTGGGCAGTGTAGCTGGTGGGCAGTGTAGCTGGCGGGCAGTCTAGTTGGTGGGCAGTGTAGTTGTTGGGCAAAGTAGCCATTGGGCTGTGTAGCTGGTGGGCAGTGTAGCTGGTGGGCAGTGTAGCTGGTGGGCAGTGTAGCCGGTGGGCACTGTAGCTGGTGGACAGTGTTGCTGGTGGGCAGTGAAAATGGTGGGCAGTGAAGCTGGTGGGCAGTGTAGCTGGTGGACACTGTAGCTGGTGGACAGTGTAGCTGGTGGGCAGTGAAAATGGTGGGCAGTGAAGCTGGTGGGCAGTGTAACTGGAGGGCAGTGTAGCTGGTGGGCAGTGTAGCTGGTGGGCAGTGTAGCTGGTGGGTAGTGTAGCTGGTTTGCAGTGTAGCTGGAGGGCAGTGGAGCTGGTGGGAAGTGTAGCTAGTGGGCAGTGTAGCTGGTGGGCAGTGTAGCTGGTGGGCAGTGTAGTTGGTGGGCAGGGTAGCCATTGGGCTGTGTAGCTGGTGAGTAGTGTAGCTGGTGGGCAGTGTAGCTGGTGGGCAGTGTAGCTGGTGGGCAGTGTAGCTGGTGGACAGTGTAGCTGGTGGGCAGTATAGCTGGTGGGCAGTATAGCTGGTGGACAGTGTAGCTGGTGGACAGTGTAGCTGGTGAGTAGTGTAGCTGGAGGGCAGTGGAGCTGGTGGGAAGTGTAGCTAGTGGGCAGTGTAGCTGGTGGGCAGTGTAGCTGGTGTGCAGTGTAGCTGGTGGGCAGTATAGCTGGTGGGCAGTGTAGCTGGTGGGCAGTGTAGCCGGTGGGCAGTGTAGCTGGTGGGTGGTGTAGCTGGTGGACAGTGTAGCTGGTGGGCAGTGTAGCTGGTGGGCAATATATCTGGTGAGCAGTGTAGCTGGTGGGTAGTGTGGTTGGTGGGTAGTGTAGCTGGTGGGCAGTGTAGCTCAGTGTAGCTGGTGGTCAGTGTAGCTCAGTTTAGCTGGTGGGCAGTGTAGCTCAGTGTAGCTGGTGGGCAGTGTAGCCGGTGGGCAGTGTAGATGGTGGGCAGTGTAGCTGGTGGGCAGTGTAGATGGTGGGCAGTGTAGCTGGTGAGCAGTGTAGCCGTTGGGCAGTGTAGCTGGTGGCAGTGTAGCTGGTTGGCAGTGTAGCTGGTGGGCAGTGTGGTTCTTGGGCAGTGTAGCTAGTGCGCAGTAAAGATGGTGGACAATGTAGCTGGTGGTCAGTGTAGCTGGTGGGCAGTGTAGCCGGTGGGCAGTGTAGCTGGTGGGCAGTGGAGCAGGTGGGTAGTTTAGCTGGTGGGAAGTGTAGCTAGTGGGCAGTATAGCTGGTGGGCAGTGTAGCTGGTGGGCAGTGTAGCTGGCGGGCAGTGTAGTTGGTGGGCAGTGTAGTTGTTGGGCAAAGTAGCCATTGGGCTGTGTAGCTGGTGGGCAGTGTAGCTGGTGGGCAGTGTAGCTGGTGGGCAGTGTAGCCGGTGGGCACTGTAGCTGGTGGACAGTGTTGCTGGTGGGTAGTGAAAATGGTGGGCAGTGAAGCTGGTGGGCAGTGTAGCTGGTGGACACTGTAGCTGGTGGACAGTGTAGCTGGTGGGCAGTGAAAATGGTGGGCAGTGAAGCTGGTGGGCAGTGTAACTGGTGGGCAGTGTAGCTGGTGGGCAGTGTAGCTGGTGCGCAGTGAAGATGGTGGGCAGTGTACCTGGTGGGCAGTGTAGCTGGTGGGCAGTGTAGCTGGTGCGCTGTGAAGATGGTAGGCAGTGTAGCTGGTGGGCAGTGCAGCTAGTGGGCAGAGTAGCTGGTGGCAGTGTAGCTGGTGGCAGTGTAGCTGGTGGGCAGTGTAGCTGGTGGGCAGTGTAGTTGGTGAGCAGTGTAGCTGTTGGGCAGTATAGCTGGTGGGCAGTGTAGCTGGTGGGCAGTGTAGCCGGTGGGCAGTGTAGCTGGTGGGTGGTGTAGCTGGTGGACAGTGTAGCTGGTGGGCAGTGTAGCTGGTGGGCAATATATCTGGTGAGCAGTGTAGCTGGTGGGTAGTGAGGTTGGTGGGTAGTGTAGCTGGTGGGCAGTGTAGCTCAGTGTAGCTGGTGGTCAGTGTAGCTCAGTTTAGCTGGTGGGCAGTGTAGCTCAGTGTAGCTGGTGGGCAGTGTAGCCGGTGGGCAGTGAAGATGGTGGGCAGTGTAGCTGGTGGGCAGTGTAGATGGTGGGCAGTGTAGCTGGTGAGCAGTGTAGCCGTTGGGCAGTGTAGCTGGTGGCAGTGTAGCTGGTTGGCAGTGTAGCTGGTGGGCAGTGTGGTTCTTGGCAGTGTAGCTAGTGCGCAGTAAAGATGGTGGACAATGTAGCTGGTGGTCAGTGTAGCTGGTGGGCAGTGTAGCCGGTGGGCAGTGTAGCTGGTGGGCAGTGGAGCAGGTGGGTAGTTTAGCTGGTGGGAAGTGTAGCTAGTGGGCAGTATAGCTGGTGGGCAGTGTAGCTGGTGGGCAGTGTAGCTGGCGGGC
>WNGS01169371.1:221774-238065 GCA_020271785.1 Procambarus virginalis
CCCACTTATTACACCCCCCCATCAGGGTACACACTGTCCACCCCAGGCTACACTGGTCCAACCACAAAACAACACTGCCCACCAGCCTGCCCTCGTTCAACTAGCCTACACTGCCCACCAGTCACTGCTCACCGGCTATACTCCCCACCAACTACCAACTGCCCACCACTACACTGCCACCACTACACCTTTCCACAAGGTTACACTGACTACCGGCTACACCGCGCACTGGCAACACTGCCCACCGGATACAATGACCACCGGCTACACTGCCCACCAGGGTTACACTGGACCACCAGCTTACAACTGCCAACTAGCAACACTGCCCACCAGCTTAACTGCCCACCAGCTACACTGGCCCACAGCTACACTCTGCCCACCACGCAACACTGCCTCACCACTACACCTGCCCACCAGGAAACACTGGCCCACCAGCAAACCACTGCTGGTCACCAGCTACACTGCCCTCCAGCTACACCTGTTCCCCTAGCACAACTGCCCACCAGCTACACTGCCCCACCAGCTACACTGCCCTCCAGCTACACTGGCCACCAGCTACACTGGCCCTCCAGCTATACTGCCCTCCAGCAATACTGCCCTCAAGCTACGCGCTTGCCCTCCACTTACACTGCCCTCCAGCTACACTGCCCTCCAACTACACTGCCCCACTAGCTACACTGCGCCCTCCAGCTACACTGCCCTCCAGCTACACTACTCACCAGCTACACAGCCCAATGGCTACTTTGCCCAACAGCTACACTGCCCCACAGCTACACAATCCCTCCAGCTAAACTGCCCACCAGCTACACTGCCCGCCCGCTACATGCCCCTCCAGCTATACTGCCCACCAGCTAAACTGGCCCCACCAGCAACACTGGCCCACCAGCAACACTGGCCCACCAGCTACCACTGCCTCCATGAGCAGTGTAGCTGGTGGGCAGTGTAGCTGGTGGGCAGTGTAGCTGGAGGGCAGTGTAGCTGGAGGGCAGTGTAGCTGGTGGGCAGTGTAGCTGGAGGGCAGTGTAGCTGGAGGGCAGTGTAGCTGGAGGGCAGTGTAGCTGGTGGGCAGTGTAGCTGGAGGCAGTATAGCTGGAGGCAGTGTAGCTGGAGGACAGTGTAGCTGGAGGGCAGTGTAGCTGGTGGGCAGTGTAGCTGGAGGACAGTATAGCTGGAAGGCAGTATAGCTGGAGGGCAATTTAGCTAGTGGGCAGTGTAGCTGGTTTGCAGTGTAGCTGGAGGGCAGTGTAGCTGGTGGGCAGTGTAGCTGCAGGGCAGTGTAGCTGGTGGGCAGTGTAGCTGGAGGGCAGTGTAGCTGGAGGGCAGTGTAGCTGGTGGGCAGTGTAGCTGGAGGGCAGTGTAGCTGGTGGGCAGTGTAGCTGGAGGGCAGTGTAGCAGGTGGGCAGTGTAGCTAGTGGGCAGTGTAGCTGGAGGGCAGTGTAGCTGGAGGGCAGCGAAGCTGGAGGGCAGTATAGCTGGAGGGCAGTATAGCTGGAGGGCAGTGTAGCTGGTGGGCAGTTTAGCTGGAGGGCAGTGTAGCTGGTGGGCAGTGTAGCTCGTGGGCAGTGTAGCTGGTGGCCAGTGTAGCTGGAGGGCAGTGTAGCTGGTGGGCAGTGTTGCTGGTGGGCAGTGTTGCTGGTGGGCAGTGTAGCTGGTGGGCAGTATAGCTGGAGGGCAGTGTAGCTGGTGGGCAGTGTAGCTGGTGGGCAGTGTAGCTGGAGGTATGTGTAGCTGGTGGGCAGTGTAGCTGGAGGGCAGTGTAGCTGGTGGGCAGTGTAGCTGGAGGGCAGTGTAGCTGGAGGGCAGTGTAGCTAGTGGGCAGTGTAGTTGGAGGTCAGTGTAGCTGGAGGGCAGTGTAGCTGGAGGGCAGCGTAGCTTGAGGGCAGTATAGCTGGAGGGCAGTATAGCTGGAGGGCAGTGTAGCTGGTGGGCAGTGTAGCTGGAGGGCAGTGTAGCTGGTGGGCAGTGTAGCTGGTGGGCAGTGTAGCTGGTGGACAGTGTAGCTGGAGGGCAGTGTAGCTGGTGGGCAGTGTTGCTGGTGGGCAGTGTTGCTGGTGGGCAGTGTAGCTGGTGGGCAGTGTTGCTGGTGGGCAGTGTAGCTGGTGGGCAGTGTAGCTGGTGGGCAGTGAAGCTGGTGGGCAGTGTTGCTGGTTGGCAGTGTAGCTGGTGGTCAGTGTACCTGGTGGGCAGTGTAGGCGGTGGTCATTGTATCCGGTGGGCAGTGTTGCCAGTGCGCAGGGTAGCCGGTAGTCAGTGTACCTTGTGGAAAGTGTAGTGGTGGGCAGTGTAGTGGTGGGCAGTGTAGTTGGTGGGGAGTACAGCCGGTGAGCAGTGTCTGGTGGGCAGTGTAGCTAGTGACGAGTGCAGCTGGTGGGCAGTGTTGTTGGTGGACAGTGTAGCTGGTGGACAGTGTACCTGATGGGGGTGTAATAAGTGGGCAGTGTAGCTGGTGAGCATTGTAGCCAGTGGGCAGAGTAGCTGCTGGGCATTATAGCTGGTGGTCAGTGTAGCCGGTGAGCAGTGTAGCTGGTGGGCAGTGTAGCCGGTGAACAGTTTAGCCGGTGGACAGCATATCTGGTAGGCAGTTTTGCTGATGGACAGTGAAGCTGGTGGTCAGTGTAGTTATTGAGCAGTGTAGCTGGTGGACAGTATAGCTGGTGGGCAGTGTAGATGGTGGACAGTGTAGTTGGTGATCAGTGTAGCTGGTGGACAGTGTATCTGGTGGTCAGTGCAGCTGGAGGGCAGTGTAGCTGGTGGACAGTGTAGCTGGTGGACCGTGTAACTATTTTGAAGTATAACAGTGAGCTACACTGTCCACCAGTGTCTGTCCACCAGTAGCTGGTGGGCAGGTTAGCTGGTGGGCAGTTTAACCGGTGGGTAGTGTACCTGATGGTCAGTGTAGCTGGTTGGAAGTGAACCCGGTGGGCAGTGTAGCTGGTGGGCGGTGTACATGGTGGGCAATATAGCTGGTGGGCAGTGTAGCTAGTGGGCAGTGTACCTGGTGGGCAATGTAGCTGGTTGGCGGTGTAGCTGGTGGGCAATGTAGCTGGTGGGCAATGTAGCTGGTGATGCAGTGTAGCAAGTGTAGCAGTGTAGCAATGTAGCTGGTGGGCAGTGTAGCGAGTGGGCAGTGTAGAAGGTACGCAGTGTAGCTAGTGGGCATTGTAGCTGGTGGGCAGTGTAGCTAATGGGCAATGCAGCGGGAAGGCAGTGTAGATGTTGGGCTGTGTAACTGGTGGCCAGTGTAGCTAGTGGGCAGTGTAGCTGGTGGGCAGTGTAGCTGGTGGGCTATGCAGCTAGGGGGCAGTGTAGCTTGGGAGCAGAGTAACCGGTGGGCAGTGAAGCTGGTGAGCATTGTTGCTGGTTGACAATGCAGAAGGTGGACAGTGTAGCTGGTAAGCAGTTTTGCTGGTGGGCAGTGTAGCTGGTTGGGTAGTATAGTTGGTGGGTAGTGTAGCTAGTGGGCAGTGTAGCTGGGGTCGGTGTAGCTGGTGGGCAGCGTAGCTGTTGGGCAATGTAGCTGGGTGGCAGCGTAGCCTGTGGGCAGTGTATCTGGTGGGCAGTGTAGCTGGTGTGCAGTGCAGCTGGTGGCCAGTGTAGCTGGTGGGCAGTGTAGCTGGTGGGCAGTGTAGCTGGAGTGCAGTGTAGCCGGTGGGCAGTGTAGCGTGTGGGCATTGTAGCCGGTATGCTGAGTAGCTGGTGGGCAGTGTACCTGGTGGGCAATGTAGCTGGTGGGCGGTATAGATGGTGGGCAATGTAGCAAGTAGGCAGTGTAGCCGGTAGGCAGTGTAGCTGGTGGGCAGAGTAGCTGATGGGTAGTTTAGCCGGTTGGCAGTGTAGCTGGTGAGCAGTGTAGCTGGTGGGCAGTGTAGCTGGTGGGCAGTGTAGCTGGTGGGTAGTGTAGCTGGTGGGCAGTATAGCTGGTGGGTAGTGTAGCTGGTGGGTAGTGTAGCTGGTGGGCAGTGTAGCTGGTGGGTAGTGTAGCTGGTGGACAGTGTAGCTGGTGGGCAGTTTAGCTGGTGGGCAGTGTAGCTGGTGGGCAGTTTTGCCGGTTGGCAGTGTAGCTGGTGAGCAGTGTAGCTGGTGGGCAGTGTAGCTGGTGGGCAGTGTAGCTGGTGGGCAGTGTAGCTGGATTGCAGTGTAGCTGGTGGGCAGTGTAGCTGGAGGGCAGTGTAGCTGGTGGGCAGTGTAGCTGGAGGGTAGTGTAGCTGGTGGGCAGTGTAGCTAGTGGGCAGTGTTGCTGGTGGGCAGTGTAGCTGGTGGGCAGTGTAGATGGTGGGCAGTGTAGCTGGTGGGCAGTGTAGCTGGTTGGCAGTGTAGCTGGTGGTCAGTGTACCTGGTGGGCAGTGTAGCTGGTGGGCATTGTATCCGGTGGGCAGTGTTGCCAGTGCGCAGTGTAGCCGGTAGTCAGTGTACCTGGTGGAAAGTGTAGTGGTGGGCAGTGTAGTTGGTGGGGTGTATAGCCGGTGAGCAGTGTCTGGTGGGCAGTGTAGCTAGTGACGAGTGCAGCTGGTGGGCAGTGTTGTTGGTGGACAGTGTAGCTGGTGGACAGTGTACCTGATGGGGGTGTAATAAGTGGGCAGTGTAGCTGGTGAGCATTGTAGCCAGTGGGCAGAGTAGCTGCTGGGCATTATAGCTGGTGGTCAGTGTAGCCGGTGAGCAGTGTAGCTGGTGGGCAGTGTAGCCGGTGAACAGTGTAGCCGGTGGACAGCATATCTGGTAGACAGTTTTGCTGATGGACAGTGAAGCTGGTGGTCAGTGTAGTTATTGAGCAGTGTAGCTAGTGGACAGTATAGCTGGTGGGCAGTGTAGCTGGTGGACAGTGTAGCTGGTGGTCAGTGTAGCTGGTGGACAGTGTAGCTGGTGGTCAGTGCAGCTGGAGGGCAGTGTAGCTGGTGGACAGTGTAGCTGGTGGACCGTGTGACTATTTTGAAGTATAACAGTGAGCTACACTGTCCACCAGTGTCTGTCCACCAGTAGCTGGTGGGCAGGTTAGCTGGTGGGCAGTTTAACCGGTGGGTAGTGTACCTGATGGTCAGTGTAGCTGGTTGGAAGTGAACCCGGTGGGCAGTGTAGCTGGTGGGCGGTGTACCTGGTGGGCAATATAGCTGGTGGGCAGTGTAGCTAGTGGGCAGTGTACCTGGAGGGCAATGTAGCTGGTTGGCGGTGTAGCTGGTGGGCAATGTAGCTGGTGGTGCAGTGTAGCAAGTGTAGCAGTGTAGCAATGTAGCTGGTGGGCAGTGTAGCGAGTGGGCAGTGTAGAAGGTACGCAGTGTAGCTAGTGGGCATTGTAGCTGGTGGGCAGTGTAGCTAATGGGCAATGCAGCGGGAAGGCAGTGTAGATGTTGGGCTGTGTAACTGGTGGCCAGTGTAGCTAGTGGGCAGTGTAGCTGGTGGGCAGTGTAGCTGGTGGGCTATGCAGCTAGGGGGCAGTGTAGCTTGGGAGCAGAGTAACCGGTGGGCAGTGAAGCTGGTGAGCATTGTAGCTGGTTGACAATGCAGAAGGTGGACAGTGTAGCTGGTAAGCAGTTTTGCTGGTGGGCAGTGTAGCTGGTTGGGTAGTATAGTTGGTAGGTAGTGTAGCTAGTGGGCAGTGTAGCTGGGGTCGGTGTAGCTGGTGGGCAGTGTAGCTGTTGGGCAATGTAGCTGGGTGGCAGCGTAGCCTGTGGGCTGTGTATCTGGTGGGCAGTGTAGCTGGTGTGCAGTGCAGCTGGTGGCCAGTGTAGCTGGTGGGCAGTGTAGCTGGTGGGCAGTGTAGCTGGAGTGCAGTGTAGCCGGTGGGCAGTGTAGCGTGTAGGCATTGTAGCCGGTATGCTGATTAGCTGGTGGGCAGTGTACCTGGTGGGCAATGTAGCTGCTGGGCGGTGTAGATGGTGGGCAATGTAGCAAGTGGGCAGTGTAGCCGGTAGGCAGTGTAGCTGGTGGGCAGAGTAGCTGGTGGGTAGTTTAGCTGGTGGGCAGTGTAGCTGGTGGGCAGTGTAGCTGGTGGGCAGTGTAGCTGGTGGGCAGTGTAGCTGGTGGGTAGTGTAGCTGGTGGGCAGTATAGCTGGTGGGTAGTGTAGCTGGTGGGTAGTGTAGCTGGTGGGCAGTGTAGCTGGTGGGCAGTTTAGCTGGTGGGCAGTGTAGCTGGTGGGCAGTTTAGCCGGTTGGCAGTGTAGCTGGTGAGCAGTGTAGCTGGTGGGTAGTGTAGCTGGTGGGTAGTGTAGCTGGTGGGTAGTGTAGCTGGTGGGCAGTGTAGCTGGTGGGCAGTGTAGCTGGTGGGCAGTGTAGCTAATGGGCAATATAGCGGGTAGGCCATGTAGATGTTGGGCTGTGTAACTGGTGGCCAGTGTAGCTGGTGGGCAGTATAGCTGGTGGGCAGTGTAGCTGGTGGGCAGTGTAGCTGGTGGGCAGAATAGCTGGTGGGCAGTGTAGCTGGTTGGACAATATAGCTGTTGGGTAGTGTAGCTCGTGGGCAGTGTAGTTGTTGGGCAGTGTAGCTGGGGTCGGTGTAGCTGGTGGGCAGTGTAGCTGTTGGGCAGTGTAGCTTGGTGGCAGCGTAGCTTGTGAGCAGTGTATCTGGTTGGCAGTTTAGCTGACGGTCAGTGTAGCTGGTGGGCAGTGTAGCTGGTGGGCAGTGTAGCTGGTGGGCAGTGTAGCTGGTGGGCAGTGTAGCTGGTTGGAAGTGTAGATGGTGCGCTGTGTAGCTGGTGGTCAGTGTAGATGGAGTGCAGTGTAGCCGGTGGGCAGTGTAGCGTGTGGGCATTGTAGCCGGTATGCTGAGTAGCTGGTGGACAGTGTAGCCAGTGGGCAGTTAAGCTGGTGGGTAGTCTTGCTGGAGGGCAGTGTAGCTGGTGGGCAGTGTAACTGGTGGGAAGTGAAGCTAGTGGGCAGTGTAGCTGGATGGAAGCACAGCTTGTTGGCAGTATAACTAAAGGGCAGTGGAGCTGGTAAGCAGTGTAACCCTTTGGCTGTGTAGCTGATGGAAAGTGTACCTGATGGACAGTGTAGCCTGAGGGCAGTGAAGCTGGTGGGCAGTGTAGCTGGAGGCAACTGTAGCGGGTGGGCAGTGTAGCCGGTGAACAGTGTAGTCGGTGGGCAGAGTAGCCGGTGAACAGTGTAGCTGGTGGGCAGTAAATACGGTAGGCAGTGTAGCTGGTGGTCAGTGTAGCTGATGGGTAGTGTAGCTGGTAGGCAGTGTAGCTGCTGGGCAGTGTAGTTGATGGTCAGTGTAGCTGGTGGGCAATGTATCTCTTGGGCAATGTAGCTAGTGGGGCAATGTAGCTAGTGGGGCCGTATAGCCGGTGGGCAGTGTAGCCGCTGGGCAGTGTAGCTGGTGGATAGTTTTGCTGTTGGGCAGTGTAGCTGGCAGTCAGTGTACCTGGTGGATAGTGTATCTGGTTGGCAATGTAGCTGGGTGGCAGTGTAGCACTTGGGCAGTGAATCTAGTGGGTAGTGTAGACGGTGAGCAGTGTAGCTGGTTGGCAGTATAGATGGTGGGCAGTGTAGCAGGTGGGCAGTATAGCTGGTGGGCAGTGTATCTGATTGACAGTGTAGCTAGTGGACAGTATAGCTGGTGGGCAGTGTAGCTGGTGGGCAGTGTTGCCAGTGGGCAGTGTAGCTGGTGGGCAGTGTAGATGGTGGGAAGTGTAGCCAGTGGGCAGTATAGTTGGTGGGCAGTGTAGCTGGTGGGCGGTTTAGCCGATGGGCACTTTAGCCGGTGGGTAGTGTAGCTGATAGGCAGTGTAGCTAGTGGGAAGTGTAGCTGGAAGACTGTGTAGCTGGTGGGCTGTGTTGCAAGTGGTCAGTGAATCTGATTGGTAGTGTAGCTGGTGGTCAGCGTAGCTGGTAGGCAGTGTAGCTGTTGGAGAGTGTAACGGGTAGTCAGTGTAGCAAGTGGTCAGTGTATTTGGTGCGCAGTGTAGCTGGTGGGCAGTGTAGCCGATGGATAGTGTAGCCGGTGAGAAGTTTAGATATTGGACAGTGTCGCTGGAGGTCAGTGTAGCTGGTGGGCAGTGAAGCTGGTGTGCAGTGTACCTGGTGGGCAGTGTATCTCTTGGGCAGTGTAGCAGTATAGCCGGTGGGCAGTGAAGCCGTTGGGCAGTGTAGCTGGTTGGCAGTGTAGCTACTGAACAGTGTAGCTAGTGAACAGTGTAGCTGGTAGGAAATATAGCTGGTGGGCAGTGTAGCTGGTGAACAGTGTAACTGGTGTGCAGTGTAGCTGGTGGACAGTGTTGCTGGTGGGCAGTGTAGCTGGTGGGCAGTGTTGCCGGTGGGTAGTGTAGCTGGTGGGCAATGTAGCCGGTGGGCAGTGTAGCTGGTGGGCAGTGTAACTGGTGAACAATGTAACTGGTGAGCAGTGCAGCAAGTGGTCAGTGAATCTGATGGGCAGTGTAGCTGGAGGTCAGTGCAGCTGGTGGGCAGTGTTGCCGGTTGGCAGTGTAGTCGGTGGGCAGTGTAACTTGTGGGAAGTGTAGCTGGTGGTAAGCGTAGCCGGTTGGCAGTATAGCCGGTGGGCATTGTAGCTTGTGGGTAGTGTAGCTGGAAGCATTGTAGGAGGTGGGCAGTGTTGATGGTGGGCAGTGTAACCAGTGGGCAGTGTAACCGGTGGGCAGTGTAGCCGGTGGGCAGTGTTGATGGTGGAAAGTGTTGCCAGTGGGCAGTGTAGCAGGCTGGCAGAGATGCTGGAGGGCAGTATAGCTCGTGGGTAGTGTTGATGGTGGGCAGTGTAGCCGGTGGGCAGTTTAGCTGGTGGGCAGTGTGACTGTTGGCCAGTGTAGCTGGTGTGCATTGTAGCTGTTGGCCAGTGTAGCTGGTGGGCAGTATAGCCGGTGGGCGGTGAAGCTGGTGGGCAGTGTAGCTAGTGGGCAGTGTAGCCGGTGGGCAGTGTATCTGGTTGGCAATGCTGCTCGGAAACAGTGTAGCACTTTGACAGTGAATCTAGTGGGTAGTGTTGACGGTGACCAGTGTAGCCGGTGGGCAGGGCAGTGTCGCTGTTGGGCAATGTAGCTAGTGGGCATTGTAGCCGATGAACAGTGTAGCTGGTGGGCAGTGTAACTGGTGGCCAGTGTAACTGGTGGGCAGTGTAGCTGGCTGGCAGTGTTGCTGGTGGGCAGTTTAGCTGATGGGCAGTGTAACTGTTGGCCAGTGTAGCTGGTGGGCATTTGTAGCTGCACTCGATAATTTTTTTATACCAAACCGAAAGAGAATTCAAAAGGGGGAGCATGGAGAATGTATGGAACTGGATGCCAGATCCACTTGCATTCCAGAATTTCAGATACAATTACACACCGAAAGGTAACTACAACTACGACAGGCAACTGCCCTACAACAATCAGCACTGGTCAGAACAAACTCAATATGTCCACGCATAATGGGCTTGCCGAAAAAGTCTCCCAGCCAAACTATCACTAATAGAGTAACCTCATTCATCTTTGCCAACATACAAGGACTGAAAACAAGAACAAACAACAAAGTACAGTTCATAAATGTTCTTCTCCCGGAGTCAAATGCAGTATTTGGAGCTTTCACAGAAACCCATGCAAGGGAGTTCTTAGACAGTGAGATCTGGATTCCAGGATATAACCTATACAGGTGTGATAGGAAAATTAGGTTACATGGAGGAGTAGGTCTGTATATTAGGGAAGACCTTGTATGCTCGGAGCTCCTTAACGTTACAAATGAGGTGGTAGAGGTACTGGGATTAAAAATAGAGAAAATAAATTTAGTGATTATTCTAATATACAAACCGCCAGATGCAACGGCTGAGGAATTCACAGAACAAATAAAAAAAATAGAGAATAGCCTTGATAATTTGGAGAACCCGATACCTGATATTATCTTCCTAGGTGACTTCAACTTGCCTAATCTCAGGTGGAGAATAGCAAACAATAATATTATACCAGGAAATCTATCAGGACCTAACCAACCACAGACTAGAGAACTACTTAGATTCTGTGACAAATTTTCACTCAATCAGCAGATATCGGAGCCAAGGAGAAATGAAAATATTCTAGATCTGGTCTTTACGAACAATGAAGACATTATCAGAGACATTACGATATCAGATACCACATACTCAGATCACAAGCTCATTGAAGTGCAAACGACTAACAATACTCAGAATAGACCTAAAACGTTGATAAAGCGAGAGGGGCTATTCAGTAAATTCAATTTTATTAATAAAAGGATATACTGGGAGATAATAAACAGGGAACTTACAAACATTCCATGGGAAACTGTTCTAAGTAATGCAAGTCCTACAGAAGGAATAGAAAAACTGACTTCGGAAGCGTATCAAGTCTGTCTGAAACATGTTCCTTTGAGGAAAGCCAGAAAGAGATCCAACGTAGAAAGAGAACGCAGACGACAGTATAAACGCAGGAAAAAAATAACGGAAATGCTTACGCAGACACGAATTTCCTGACAAAGAAGAAATAATTTAAATTGGGAGATTGAAGAAATCGAGCGGAAATTGAAACACTCATATGAAACTGAAGAAAGACAGTTAGAACAGAAAGCAATTCAGGAAATAAAGAAAAATCCAAAATACTTCTTCATATATGCGAAATCAAAAGCAAAAACCACTGCCAGAATTGGACCTATTCGTACAAGTGAAGGTTCATACACGGAGGATGACAAAGAAATTAGTGAAATCCTAAAAAAGCAGTATGAGGACATGTTTAGCACTCCAATAAACAACATAAAAGTGGAAGATCCAGACAATTTCTTTATGCGGGATATTCAAACCCCTGTAAATATAACGGATATCAACACGTGCGCACTAGACTTTGAAAGAGAAATTGAAAACATGCCCATGCACTCGGCCCCAGGTCCAGACTCATGGAATTCAATATTTATAAAGAAATGCAAAGTGCCGGTAGCACAGGCACTCAGTATAGTGTGGAGGAAGAGCTTGGACACGGGGGAGATACCAGATGCACTTAAAGTAGCAGACATAGCCCCTCTACACAAGGGAGGGAGCAAAGCATTGACAAAGAATTATAGACCAGTTGCACTAACATCGCACATAATAAAAGTATTTGAGAGAATGATTAGGAGTCAGGTCAACAATTTCATGGAGACCAATGACCTTCACAACCCAGGCCAACATGGATTTCGAACGGGAAGATCGTGCCTCTCACACATATTTGAGCACTACGACACAGTCACTGAGGCATTAGAAGAAAAACAGAATGCGGATGTGATATACACTGACTTCGCAAAGGCTTTCGATAAATGTGACCATTGCGTGATAGCACACAAACTGAAGTCAATGGGAATAATCGGTAAAGTAGGACGCTGGATACTCAGTTTTCTGTCAAGCAGGACTCAGCGAGTAACGGACAACCATATAAAATCTAGTCCAAGCGCAGTTAAAAGCTCTGTACCTCAGGGTACAGTCCTTGCACCGCTGCTTTTCCTTATTCTCATATCAGATATAGACAAAAATACACGTCACAGCTTCGTATCATCCTTTGCAGATGACACAAAAATCAGTATGAAAATTACCTCGGCTGAAGACATTGAAAAACTTCAAGCTGATATTAATATAGTTTTCGACTGGGCATCAGAAAATAACTTGATGTTTAACAGTGATAAATTCCAGGTACTCAGGTACGGTAAAAATGAGAACCTTAAACATAATACAGGGTATAAAACACAATCAAATGTGCCCATAGTAGGAAAACAGCATGTAAAAGATTTGGGAATAACGACATAATGTTTAGGGAGCATAACCAAGCAAATATTGCGACAGCCAGAAAAATTGTAGGATGGATTACGAGAACCTTCAAATCCAGGGATCCCATCACAATGGTTGTACTCTTCAAGTCACTTTATTGTCCCGTCTTGAGTACTGTTCAGTACTCACTTCCCCCTTCAGAGCAGGAGAGATTGCTGAAATAGAGGGAATACAGAGAATATATACGGCACGCATAGACGCGATAAAGCACGTAAATTATTGGGATCGTCTCAAAGCCCTTCAAAGCCCACTAGAAAGAAGACGAGAGAGATATCAAATAATATACACCTGGAAGATACTAGAGGGCCAAGTACCAAATCTACACAGTAAAATAACAACGTACTGGAGTGAACGATATGGAAGAAAATGCAGAATAGAACCAGTGAAGAGTAGAGTTTTTTTTTTCTACCACAGACGTGGCCACACATTTACAATGCTAACCAGCATATATACATTTTCTTCTGTCCTCCATGGACAGGGTTAGAGATGTGTTAAACATATATTTCAAGGGTTTATTGAACAATCAACCACTGAAGGTGAGTCGGTGCTTTTAAAATGCTAAGCTAACCTATATACGTAAATACATAGATACACAGATTTATGTATGCCTTACATAAAGTGTTCGATGTGTCTTCTACACAGTGTCATTAATGTACATTTACAAAGGTGAAATGTAATTCTGATCAGCTTCCATATATACTTTATATCCATACATATACATACACACACACTTATACATATATACACACATGCATTCACAGACATTTATCTCATTCACTCTGAAAGGGTAAGATAGCTGATAAAGAAACTAGTGTGCAATTAAGCACTTAATCACTGAAGGTGATTAAGGTGCTTTTACAAGCTCAGGTTATATAGTTACATCATATACATTGTATAATTAATCTATTACATGGTCAATCTTGGATACAAGTCCAATATATCATCAAGTTTTCCAGTACTCATATAGTAATTACAGAGTTCAGCATACCTTAGCCCAGGAGGGCGAAAGTCAGCCAGTATGGGACATTCTACAATATAATGTTCAAGAGGGTGCATGTTTTCTCTTTCACAAAGTTGACACATAGTGTACTCGACATTTGGGTTTTGAGAAAGCTGCCAGATACGTCTATATCCCAGGCGTATTCTGGCCACTATAACATCACATTGCCAGGTTCTTGTTCTATTAGTCCCATATGTGAATGTTTCCTCACGATATCTATCATAATATTTAATGCTACAACTTTCAGGTCTTTGTGAATTTGTTAGGTCGGTGAGATCTTCATTAGATATTTGTTTAAGTATTCTCTTTGTCACTGCTAATGAAATACCCATATAAATTTCTACCACTGGTTTTCTACAGGCTGTCTTTGCAAGCATATCAACAGTGTCATGCCTTGAGATGCCAGCATGTGATGGTATCCATAGGAATTTAATTACAAATCTGTTTTCTTTAGCAGCTAAAACATTCATTCGAATATCACTGACTATTTTCTGGGTGTCACTACTCTGTGCGTTCAATGCCAGGAGTGCACTCTGCGAGTCACCGTATATAAGTCCACTGCCTTTGTCTTTTAAAAATTCAGTGGCAAGGTATATGCCTGCAAGTTCGGTTTGAGTTGTACTTGCCCAGTCATTGACGCGCTTCATTGCTGTATGTACGAGAGAAGATTGTTAAAATACATTACATGCACATCCGGTACATCGTCCACCCTCTTCTTCAGAGCCGTCGGTATAGCACTGATACACATCGTTACCCATACTCTGAGTACTTTCAGTGATGCTTTTCAGTGTTAACTGTTTTAATAATGTAGAGTGCACACTATCTTGGGCGCATTTACAAAATCAACTGATAAATCCCAGTTATCCCATGGAGTAATTGGTTGATTAATCATTAGTTGAGTTGGGTACATATTTAATATTTTGATGGAGTTGGCTACCTTGTAGAACCAATATACATAATCAGATTTCGTTCTTCTTCTATAGACCTCAGGTGAGTGCAGCATATTAGAAAGTTTAGCTAGAAACTTCATGTGTTGCCTAGATCTACTCAATGCCTTCACGCCGAAAACTGTGCTAATAGACAAAATTCTCTCACTTATGGTAGGTAATTTTAACTCTGCTCTCATATTAACTATTCTCGTGGACTTAGGAGCCCCAAGGATGAGACGCATAGCTTCATTTTGCAAGGTTTCAAGAGATTTCAGCTCTTTGTCAGTATACAGTGTGAGATGTAGAGCATTGTAGTCAATCACAGAGCGTATAAATGATACATAAAACATTCTAGCAAGTCTCACGTTAATTCCATGATTGACACCAACAAGGACCCGCAAGGGCTTTAATCTCTCCCAGAGTCTCCTCTTGAGAGAAGAAAGGTACCCAGGGTCGTTAATGGGGACACCAAGGTATCTGTAAGACTCGCAGTTTTCGAGTGCTCGCCCATCTATATGATAATTGGCTGGTGGAATACCACGTGGAATGAGGGCACGAGTTTTCTGTACAGAGATAAGGAGGCCACATTCCTCAGCTCTAGTAGCAAAAGCATCGAGCAGAACTTGCATTCTAGGCTCGGAGGCAGCCTGTAAACATATATCATCAGCATAACAAATGACAGTGTCTTCATTATTAGTTGGAAGATCTTTAATAAGTTTATGCATCAGAACGTTGAACAACAAGGGGCTGAGGACCCCTCCTTGTGGAGTTCCCAGTTCAAAGTGTTTGCTCTCTGTGCTTTTAACACCATTAAACAAAACATATGCTGTTCGATTAGACAAATAGCCCTTTCCATTTCAGTAATTTTCCTTGTATTCCCAGCTCGGCAAGCTGTTCCAGTATGATTTCTCTGTTTGCTGTATCAAAAGCTGCTGCTAGGTCGATGAAGACTGTTTGAGGGGAAGCTTCAATATGTGCGAAGTATTCAGCAAAACAGTGTTGTGTACTGAGCCCAGGCATAAATCCAAACAGTTGAGGTGACAGGTGCCCTTGTATACGATACATGAGTCTGTTAAGAACAATACGTTCAAGCACTTTACAGACACACGATGTTAGAGATATGGGTCTATAATTATCTGAGTGTGGTTTGGGGATGGGAACAATGACACTCTTTGTCCAAGCATCAGGTAATACTCCTTCACGTAAACTCATTCTGTACAGCACTAACAGTGGATTACCTGGTACTTGTGAGACTAATCTCAGTAGACTGTAAGTAATACCGTCCTCTCCAGGAGCAGTTGATTTTCCCATCTTTAGTGCATGATTTAATTCCCATTCAGTTACATCATTAAGGTCCGACACGTCGATAGCTGTACAGGCAAGATTGATGGTTCGTTGTCTGTTGGGGCGTGTGTCATTAAGTTTATGCTGTATGTTAATTGGAAGTGAGTCGTAGCTTGATGTTAGTGCCCACTGATCAAGGAGAATGTTTGCTTGTTCTAGTGGGCTGTGGTGCAGTGGTTTGGTTGGGTTGCTTCTAGAGATTTTTCGTATCTTTTCCCAAACTTCAACAAGTGTTGTTTGCTCATTTATACTTTGTAGGAACTCTTCCCAATGTTTATTACGTATAACGTTGCTCATGTCTCTCATCTCTCTATTTGCAACTAGAAATGCATGCAAGTCACCTTGTGCTTTGGTTCGTTTGTACGTATCTCCAAGTTGCTTTACTAGTTCATGTTCTTTAACAAATACGGGGTCAAGGACCCACTTGGGTGGTGGCAGGTGTTGCCCACTTCTGCTAGGCTTACGACTTGTTCCCCAACACACCCATGTGTCGTAGTAGGTAGTAATCGTATCAACGAGATCTCTGGAGAAAGCTTCTACATTCGTTATTGTGTAATCTTGATACCATTTTGATATACAATTAATAAAGTGGTCATGCAAGCCATATGGAATATTCATTTTCCGTCTCTGATGTCTATTAGGTACATCACACTGTACCTCATAGGAAGCAGAAACTGCATAGTGATCACTAACTAAGTGATTTACCAACGAACATTCCATCCTATCTTGCACAAGTTTTCTACCCATTACATAATCAAGTCTGCCTCCCAATAAATGAGTTTGGGTATCCGTAGTATACACGGTTAATCTGTTGTCATAAACATATTTGATAAATTTGCATCCATTATCGTTGTTAGTAATGTCTCCCAGCGTAATATGTCTAGCATTAAAATCTCCCATGTATATTGTCCCATGATTGTCTAGATCTGGGAGCAATGTTACATTGAGCTTCTGGCTTCTGGCATATACGTTGAGGAATGAAAAGTGGCCTGCTGCAGTTTTTTTTTTATATAAAATTACAACACAATCACAAGAACACACAGAACAAAAACTGTACAATAACAATAACAATAACTGAAACAATAAAAACAATTGTAGTAACAGTAAGTAATAACAGTACAATAACAAACACACAGTAACCGCAAAACAAACAAGCGGTGAGCAAAGTAAAAACACATTGAATCAAGGGTAAACAGTACAGGGAAATAAGTGCAAAACCAGCACATGGAAACAAAAGGCTAAACAGTACATATCTACAAAGCAACATAGAACATGGCAAAGAAAATTACATGAAAGGAA
>WNGS01169372.1:10024-24054 GCA_020271785.1 Procambarus virginalis
TGCTTCAGAGTTTTCTTCACAATATGCTCGCAGTTTCGTCAAAGTTTGAGCAAACCAAAAAGTAATATCATAAACTTATTTTTGCTTTCTAGTTTTGAGTTGGGGAGACTTAGCGTGATTCTCATTGCAACTTTGGAAAAGTTTATATTATTTTTCATAAAGTCTAGACTGCATTAATTCAAATCGGTGTTCGAAGAAGCAGATGCTTAGGGTTAGCCTCACCCAACTTTATATCTGTAAACTATGGGGGTATACGAGTGTCATAGGTCAGTCAGGGTCGACCCACGTGCCATTCTTTAAGAAATACGGCATCTACAGCCCCTCCCACCCCCAACCGGACCTGCAATTTTCACGAAGTCTGAAATAAAACCAGGGGCAGGCTGTGTTTCAGTTATTTGTTTCCATGTTTACTCCCACCGTTTACCCGCTCTGATTTTGATAAGTCAAAAATATTGAAAATAATTAATTCGGGAAACAGTATTAGATTTCAGAGACAGAGATAGAGAATGAGGGCGGTAACGAAGAGGAAGACGAGTTAGATAGAGAGCAGAGGAGGAGATTGGGAGAGAGAGGAGGAAGGAGTAGCAAAGACCGATGGAGGGGGGGAGGGGTGCGAGACCCGGGCACCGACGGGTATCCCATATTGTACTTAGTATACAATATGAATATGAATTAAAGTCTGAAGCTCACTATGATAATTTATACTAAACTGTGCAGCTCACCTTTTGCTGGTATTATTTGGTTATTATTTATATACTGTGTAAACTTGACAGCATAGCGAGCAGGACAGAGGGAGACGGTGAGGGACAGAGGGAGACGGTGAGGGGCAGAGGGAGACGGTGAGGGACAGAGGGAGACGGTGAGGGACAGAGGGAGACGGTGAGGGACAGAGGGAGACGGTGAGGGGCAGAGGGAGACGTGAGGGACAGAGGGAGACGGTGAGGGACAGAGGGAGACGGTGAGGGGCAGAGGGAGACGGTGAGGGACAGAGGGAGACGGTGAGGGACAAAGGGAGACGGTGAGGACAGAGGGAGACGGTGAGGGACAGAGGGAGACGGTGAGGGACAGAGGGAGACGGTGAGGGACAGAGGGAGACGGTGAGGGACAGAGGGAGACGGTGAGGGACAGAGGGAGACGGTGAGGGACAGAGGGAGACGGTGAGGGACAGAGGGAGACGGTGAGGGACAGAGGGAGACGGTGAGGGACAGACGAAGGGGAGGAACAGTAATGTATTAAAGTGTGAGGAAATTATCAGGAGGAACAATGTGAGGATGAGAGGTGAGAGGTGAGAGGTGAGGGGCTGAAGAGTGAGGGCGAGGGAGATGTTTAAAGGTGAGAGAGAAGAGAATGGTGAGAGGGGAAGGTGCTCAGGTGCGCTCACTCCGCCACTCTCACCTCAACTACCTTAAGCAGTCCCCAGAGCAACTCTCACCACCTGACGCCACCACCAACAGCATCCTGGGTCACCTCCCTCCCCCCCCCCACACACACACACTCCAGCAACACGGAAGGCATCGAGAAGAAGCAGTCAACCGTGGTCTTATATAACCCGTATTTTACCTGTGCTGCCTTTCAAGTGCCGTCAAGATCAGACTCCTCAAACAGAACAAGAATGTGTACACTAACACCAAGAGCTCAACAACAGGATGATGGAACTATAACAACAAAAGAGAGGGACGGATACACTGCACATTCCTCGACTGCCAGAAAGGTTCTGACATCATCCCACACGAGAGACTCTAGACTAGAGACGCTGGCTGATGCCTCTGGAGGACCGCTACAGTGAACGAGGGAGTGCCTCTTAGGAAGGAAACAAAGGGTGATAGTGAGAGAGAGAGAGAGAGAGAGAGAGAGAGAGAGAGGAGAGAGAGAGAGAGAGAGAGAGAGGTTGCAAGTGGAGCAACACAGAGATGTGCACCGGGACCCATCCAGTATATGTTGGTAATGTGGCAAAGGAAATTTATTCCTTTGCCGGCGATGAGTCACAATAACGTGGCTGAAGGGTGTTGACCAGACCACACACTAGAAGGTGAAGGGACGACGACGTTTCGGTCCGTCCTGGACCATTCTCAAATAGATTGTTCCTTTATTCCTTTATTTAAATGATTTATCAACATCCGTACATCATCAGGAGAGTGGGAGCACGCGGGGCTGTCACTCACAGGGCTGCTGAAGGCCCTTCCATGTACTTGATATTCACACTGAGTTCATTCATACATATGCAGGTATGTATGCATCTTCATACATCCTTCATTTGGAAAAGGAAATGTCGGTGCATCTTGTCTAGTTCCTTCACTACTGTTAACGTCGTGGTCATAGCTCCTCTGGGCCTTACCTTTCTCTAAGGTTATTCCCATTGCAAACCTCAGGACGTGTTCTGTTTTTACTCTTGATTCACATAATGAGGATTCCTTGCTGACGCTGCATGTTCCTGAACTTGTCGGACGTAGGTTGTATATATTTTCTTGAGAGAATCTATATTAAAGTTTGTACAAAGTTTAACCAGTTTTGTATATGTTGGTATCACATTTGTTGGTATCATCATATCATATCAATTCATCATTATATATAAGCATAAACATTGAAGTAGAGCAGGTCACTAACAGCGGCATAAAGTATTTAACCCCTTCAAGAGCTTGCCATGGTCAATAGATAGAGTCATGCAGGAACTTTACCATCATTTGGGCGACTCATTAACGTCGACCTGAAGCCACGGAGACCCCCAGGACTCTAGCCTCAAGGAGGCTGCTTCTGTGTCACTATTTTCTCGTTCAAAGGGAGCCGGTTGGCCGAGCGGACAGCACGCTGGACTTGTGATCCTGTGATCCTGGGTTCGATCCCAGGCGCCGGCGAGAAACAATTGGCAGTGTTTCTTTCACCCTATGCCCCTGTTACCTAGCAGTAAAATAGGTACCAGGGTGTTAGTCAGCTGTCACGGGCTGCTTCCTGGGGGTGGAGGCCTGGTCGAGGACCGGGCCGCGGGGACACTAAAGCCCCGAAATTATCTCAAGATAACCCTCACTGTTACTGCCTCAAGAGTCCTCTCCTTGTGGCTGGCTGCGTCTCATAGAGTCCGGGAGGCCACCTGGGCCTCATAGAGTCCGGGAGGCCACCTGGGCCTCATAGAGTCCGGGAGGCCACCTGGGCCTCATAGAGTCCGGGAGGCCACCTGGGCCTCATAGAGTCCGGGAGGCCACCTGGGCCTCATAGAGTCCGGGAGGCCACCTGGGCCTCATAGAGTCCGGGAGGCCACCTGGCCTCATAGAGTCCGGGAGGCCACCTGGGCCTCATAGAGTCCGGGAGGCCACCTGGGCCTCATAGAGTCCGGAGGCCACCTGGGCCTCATAGAGTCCGGGAGGCCACCTGGGCCTCATAGAGTCCGGGAGGCCACCTGGGCCTCATAGAGTCCGGGAGGCCACCTGGGCCTCATAGAGTCCGGGAGGCCACCTGGGCCTCATAGAGTCCGGGAGGCCACCTGGGCCTCATAGAGTCCGGGAGGCCACCTGGGCCTCATAGAGTCCGGGAGGCCACCTGGGCCTCATAGAGTCCGGGAGGCCACCTGGGCCTCATAGAGTCCGGGAGGCCACCTGGGCCTCATAGAGTCCGGAGGCCACCTGGGCCTCATAGAGTCCGGGAGGCCACCTGGGCCTCATAGAGTCCGGGAGGCCACCTGGGCCTCATAGAGCCCGGGAGGCCACCTGGGTCTCATAGAGCCCGGGAGGCCACCTGGGCCTCATAGAGTCCGGGAGGCCACCTGGGCCTCATAGAGTCCGGGAGGCCACCTGGGCCTCATAGAGCCCGGGAGGCCACCTGGGCCTCATAGAGTCCGGGAGGCCACCTGGGCCTCATAGAGTCCGGGAGGCCACCTGGGCCTCATAGAGTCCGGGAGGCCACCTGGGCCTCATAGAGTCCGGGAGGCCACCTGGGCCTCATAGAGTCCGGAGGCCACCTGGGCCTCATAGAGTCCGGGAGGCCACCTGGGCCTCATAGAGCCCGGGAGGCCACCTGGGTCTCATAGAGCCCGGGAGGCCACCTGGGCCTCATAGAGTCCGGGAGGCCACCTGGGCCTCATAGAGTCCGGGAGGCCACCTGGGCCTCATAGAGCCCGGGAGGCCACCTGGGTCTCATAGAGTCCGGAAGGCCACCTGGGTCTCAGAGTCCGGGAGGCCACCTGGGTCTCATAGAGTCCGGGAGGCCACCTGGGTCTCATAGAGTCCGGGAGGCCACCTGGGTCTCAGAGTCCGGGAGGCCACCTGGGTCTCATAGAGTCCGGGAGGCCACCTGGGTCTCATAGAGTCCGGGAGGCCACCTGGGTCTCATAGAGTCCGGGAGGCCACCTGGGTCTCATAGAGTCCGGAGGCCACCTGGGTCTCATAGAGTCCGGGAGGCCACCTGGGCCTCATAGAGTCCGGAAGGCCACCTGGGTCTCATAGAGTCCGGGAGGCCACCTGGGCCTCATAGAGTCCGGGAGGCCACCTGGGCCTCAAGAGTCCGGGAGGCTACCTGGGCCTCATAGAGCCCGGCTGGGAACCTTGACCATGCAAATGGGTTGCTCTAAAAAGAGCCAGCGCTCGCCAAACTGAATATTTTTATTCAGACTTGAGGGGGCCTCTTTTCTAAAACTTTAACATAAAACAAGTATGGGAGAAAAGTTATAATTTGGAAGCAGAACTCACATGAATGTGACGCAAAGTTTGTAAAAGAAAAAAATAGGTTAGTCGGATTTGACGATTTACAGGAAACTTTATTTGTTTTTTTTTTCATTTTTACTTTTGGGCTCAAATGAATAGACGCTAAATAATGTTTATTGATGACATATCACACAAATTACCAAAGAGGAATAAAGTGTGAGCAAAAGATTAGGACATAATATCTCACGAATATATTTTGAAACAATAATATGTGGGCCCCCCCAAGTCAGCGATTGTGATAAGGTCTGAAGGGAGGTCATAATATATCGAGCTTTATTTTTGTATTTGAGTTGAGGCGAGTGGAGGTACTCAAGGCGGTCAGCGCCTCGAGTGGGTACTGAGGTTGTTCAATATGATCTTGAGTGAAGGCGAAGGACAAAGTGTCGCCGCTGGTGAAGGATGATACATCAAGTGCTGCGTCATCCAGCACTTGGATGACACTTAATCCTATATTCTTGATAGTGAAGGTTGGTAATATAGAAATGGTTCCATCTTGTGTTCCGCGGAGAAGCCTCTTTATTCGTGCGAGGTATAAAGTGTTCCACTGTTAAGGAAAGGGGGCTGGTGGGAGGGGTAGGTAGGGAGTGAGGGGAAGTGAGGGAAAGTGAGGGAGTGGGGGGCAGGGGGAAAAGCTCCCCTTCCTCACCCAGGTCAACACCAAACACCGTAACTCCTCTCGTCATAATTTAAATGACTAACAAGAGAAATTTTAATTTTCTGGGACCAGAATTTGCATGTTGGACCTTCAAACATTATTTTATCTTTCGGGAAAAGGAGGCTAGAAATTTTGTCCCACATGGACAATTGACTCGTGTGACGCAAACAGTGTGTGTGACACATGTGACGCAGTGTGTGTGACACATGTGACGCAGTGTGTGACACATGTGACGCAGTGTGTGACACATGTGACGCAGTGTGTGACACACCTGTATGACGCAAGTGCTGTCATTATACATCTTGTGCGAGGCTCTATAGACATGTGACCCATCCTTGGTGTATGACATTGTATGAAATAAATTTGTGATGCAAACAGTGTGTTGTATTTCCCCCCACGCCCCCCTCCCCCCATCTCCCCTCCCCCCCCCCCGCCCCATCTTCCCTATTATCTCCCCATCACCCACTCTCCCTACCCTTTCCCCCTTCCTTCTTTTCCCCCTTTCTCTCCCCCGTTTCTTACCCTCTCTTCTTTGTCTGCCCTTAAATCTCGAACAAACATTACCATCTAGTCATGTACCAAGAAATCTAAGGACTCTGTCAGCCACATTTCACTGATTACCTTGGGGAGGGATAACTCTTAGGTCAGACCTCTCTTAATACGACCAATAGAACCTATCCCGACCAGCCTATGTCTGTCCCATACCCCATACCATTCACCCTTCAAAGGTGGGTGAGGCTAGCCCCAAGGGACTGACCTACGACCTCGTACAAAGACATGCCATCTTATGCAGGACGAGTGTGGGGTCACCGAGGCCTTGCATTAACCCAAGAACGTACGAAAGGCGAGGATGGAAGCAGAGCAGATCCCAGCGAGTACACCTAGGTGAGTACACAGGCCCGGGGCGGGGCCACACAGCAGACAGATTGGGAGAGCAGGAGAGCAGGCAGGCAGACACACACAGGGCGGGCCGGCTCCCACTCTCTCACGGCTGGGCTCATTTGCATCCTTTAGGCCCACATGTTATTGTTTCAAGTTTGGCTGAGCAGTGCTGCCCTCTGGTGAGGGCTCCTGACCATGTCCTACTGCCCCTCTGTTGAGTCCTAGGGCCACCAACAGCCCTAGAGCCGAGCCCTAGCCCCAGCAATAGCAGTAGCCCCTAACGACAGCCCTGGCTAGAGGACGAGCAGTCCTCTTGGGTGCCGGTGGAGGCGGAGCTCAAGAGCTACTCTCCAGACGAGACAGACAAAAAGCAGAGCTTGGAGAACTTTTATGAACATTCAATATTGCCAAACCTTAACCCGAAATGATAAGAACCTTGATTATGTTGATCTATTGCTCGTCTTGATTACGGTGGCTTGCATGGCTGGTCAGTGCAGGTCTGTTCGCGGCTCTCACAGTACTCAAGGTTACTAACACGCTCCAGTACTCTAGTACTCACAAGAGTACTAGCAATAGTACGCAGTTCTAGTGAGGTTATAAGGGTAAGGGAAGAGACGGGTCAAGGAGCACCGCTCGTGTGCCAGGTAAGTTACGGGCTCACCACAGCCCGTGCTACTTGGAACTTGTTCGAGTAGCTGAATCTATAACAACAAATAGCAATAGTACTTTCAAGACCAGGGATTCACATTTTATACCACAAGTGATCTGATGTTCCCCAACATTCACGAGAACACAGTGAACAGTCATGAGCCTCATAGACCAGACAATGACCAGGGGTAAGGATGGAACAGACCAGACAATGACCAGGGGTAAGGATGGAACAGACCAGACAATGACCAGGGGTAAGGATGGAACAGACCAGACAATGACCAGGGGTAAGGATGGAACAGACCAGACAATGACCAGGGTAAGGATGGAACAGACCAGACAATGACCAGGGGTAAGGATGGAACAGACCAGACAATGACCAGGGGTAAGGATGGAACAGACCAGGCGGCCCGAGAAAAACAAAAATTAGTTCGACTCCTTCCACCAACACTGCAAAATTCCCCCGTGATCTGGCGGGTATTTACTCGCCGTGAGTCTGGTGGCTTAGATAAGCTTTAACAGTTCCGGAAAACTGCCCTCGTTAGTGCCTGAAGCACTTAATCAGACACGTATCTGTTTGACCTCTGAACCCCCCCTCCCAACCTCTGTTTGGCTAGGCATAGTGAAGCCTAGATGCTTCAAGCCTGGTGAAATGACTTGTCTTTCACTCTATCATATTAAATCCATCTCAACTTGGAACAAATTAATATTTCTTACTTACAGGATTGTCCTTAGAGCAGGTCACATCTTCAGAGATCAAAAGTCTTCCTCCTGATCTGTCTTCCACTTATTGTATTCTCAGACTTTCACTTGCAGTTATTGCAATGTTCACTTTCACTTGCAGCTGCTGCAATGTTCACTTCCGCTTTCAAGTACCTCACTGTTCAGACTTCGTCTTCAAACAGTCTTGGCCTCGACATTAGAATCGATTCATAGTTTCAAATAAACCTCGAACACGTTCTACTGTTTCAGACCGTTCTCACAAATAGTGGTCAATTCTCGTTCATGCTGCCAAACGAGTTCTATTCGTTCACGAATAGAACAAACCGTCTTTAATGTATGCTCGTCCAAGTAGCAGCCGACTCATAAGATGCATTCATGAATTTTAACGTAGTGTATTAAACTTTAGGGAGGTGGGACTCGAACACAGGAAGTGAGCGAAGCACTGCTCACGAACGGTTTGATCAGCTGTGAGCTCGGTGGATAGTGTTTTATTATTTATGGACATTTTATTATTTATTTATTATTTCAGATTTGGCGGCTGAATTAGCTCGCATTTGGCTGTTGTTTATGAGGCTACGAGCGGGAATGATAAAACCCTTTGATCACGACTGGTGTTCAAACTTTTATCGAGCAGTGCTTCAGTCACTTCCCATCTTCGAATCGTACTTGTCGAAATGATTCACCCGCGTGCTGCAAATACAAATAATTCAGTTTGTCGTCATTGGCAAAGGCCAAATGATCGTTAATACAGCCGCCAACCCCCCAACCCCCGCCCCCCATATAATTATGAAGGAAAAACGGTTTACACACGACTCACAACTGATGACGTCCGAACACTTCCGGAACAAGTGCTTCGCTGACGACTTTTGTTCGAACCACAACGCTGTAAATGCTTCACCCACGTACTACAAATACAAATAATCGCCAACAGAACCAAAACACCTAATCTAATCTACGCCTAACTGTACATGGAATTTTATTTTATAATAAATATTATTTTATATATGAGAACAAACCTATTTTTATTGAATATTATTGCTTATAAATTCACCAATTTTGTTAAAATTGGTGAATGCGTGTGTGTAGAGACGGCCGCTGTTCTAACGAGCCTGACCTGAGGACGAGTTGAGTAATTACCAACAGAAATACTAGGCCTAAAGATACACGAAATTATAATATATATCAATATAAGACTTCTCTCTCCCACCACTCTTTTTTATACACAACCGTAATTATATATATGTAAATGTTGACAATTGAGTTATTATTAATAATATCGCCCAGTTTACTGACAAATAAGATTCTGTATTTTAGCGCTGGTGGCGGCGGAGGTTCTTGGCGACGGGTGAGGACAATGAACAAGTCCCTGTGTCTGTGTGACGACGCCACCGTGCACTCTGGGCCACCACCAGCCACACCACCGTCCAAATGCTCCCCCTCCACCCCGTCCCTTCCTCTGGGACTCCGCCAAACGCCTCTACAGCCGCTGGGAAGAGCATGATAGCCAATAAAGATGAACTAATGTGTGTGAGAACCCGATGGTCCGGCAAGCGGGACTATGCGTAATTAATGGTCACAGTCATAACTTATCGATCAACCGATCATTGGATGCTGCCAGCCAGACAAAGGCACGAAATGTGATTCGCAAGAGGAGGAGGCTGATGGGGAGGGAGCCGGATGGTGGCCAAGGTGGGGGGGGGGGATAAACGTACGACGTAGTAGTAATGAGACACGGGCTCGCCATAGCCCGTGTTACATTGAAATTTGTCCCATTAGCTGAATATAAAACAACAACAACAAGCAATAATGACGAGGAGAAAGCGCCAAGCCAGTATGACTACATAGCGACATTCTCAAGGCCTTGCCGAAGCTCTTGGGCCGTAACGTGTACGACGAGGGCTTCGAATAGAGCACGAATCACTCGATTCGAATTATAATTAGCCACTGTCGGCGCCTCCCCCTAGGAGAAACGGGCCTCATAGCTCCCTAGCAATACCCACGCCATTATCCTATTGCGGGTTCCCTTCTGGTGAAACCCACGATCCCCCCTAGCCCATATTACCCCCTCTCCCTCCTAGGAGGGCAGGGCTGCTATACACTAGCTAGGAAAGAACTGCTGAGAGGCTGGAGAAACCAGGACTCAGATTCACGAAACAGTTACGCAAGCACTTACGAACCTGTACACCTTTTCTCAATCTTTAGCGGCTTTGTTTACAATTATTGAACAGTTGATGAGCTCCGAAGCACCAGGAGGCTGTTTATAACAATACCAACACTTGATTGGGAAGTTTTCATGCTTGTAAACTTGTTAATAAATGCAACCAAAGCCGTCAAAGATTGAGGAAAGATGTACACGTTCGTAAGTGCTTGCGTAACTGCTTCGTGACTCTGGCCCCAAGGCGTTTATGCGTGTTTACTAGAGGCAATGGTAGTACCATGAACGGTACTGAAGACCATGGTAGAGAACTCAATGTTCTTCACCCGTGTGAAGCAGTGCGTCAATTGCGTCAAATGCGTCCTTTGGTTCTTCACCCGTGTGAAGCAATGCGTCAATTGCGTCAAATGGTTCTTCACGCTGCATATATCATTAATTCGAGCGGCTCCGTGCTTCATTATGTATGGATATTACAGCCACAGCCTAGTGGGTCCTGGGAGCCACACCCTAGTGTAGCCACACCCTGGTGTAGCCACACCCTGGTGGAGCCACACCCTGGTGGAGCCACACCCTGGGGGAGCCACACCCTGGTGGAGCCACACCCTGGTGGAGCCACACCCTGGTGGAGCCACACCCTGGGGGAGCTACACCCTGGTGGAGCCACACCCCTGGGGGAGCCACACCCTGGTGGAGCCACACCCTGGTGGAGCCACACCCTGGGGGAGCCACACCCTGGGGGAGCCACACCCCTGGTGGAGCCACACCCTGGTGGAGCCACACCCTGGTGGAGCCACACCCCTGGTGGAGCCACACCCTGGTGGAGCCACACCCTGGGGGAGCCACACCCTGGTGGAGCCACACCCTGGTGGAGCCACACCCCTGGTGGAGCCACACCCTGGTGGAGCCACACCCTGGTGGAGCCACACCCTGGTGGAGCCACACCCTGGTGGAGCCACACCCTGGTGGAACCACACCCTGGTGGAGCCACACCCCTGGTGGAGCCACACCCTGGTGGAGCCACACCCCTGGGGGAGCCACACCCTGGTGGAGCCACACCCTGGGAGAGCCACACCCCTGGGGGAGCCACACCCTGGTGGAGCCACACCCTGGTGGAACCACACCCTGGTGGAGCCACACCCTGGTGGAGCCACACCCCTGGGGGAGCCACACCCTGGTGGAGCCACACCCTGGTGGAGCCACACCCTGGGGGAGCCACACCCTGGTGGAGCCACACCCTGGGAGAGCCACACCCCTGGGGAGCCACACCCTGGTGGAGCCACACCCTGGTGGAGCCACACCCCTGGGGGAGCCACACCCTGGTGGAGCCACACCCTGGAGGAGCCACACCCCTGGGGGAGCCACACCCTGGTGGAGCCACACCCTGGTGGAGCCACACCCTGGGGGAGCCACACCCTGGTGGAGCCACACCCCTGGGGGAGCCACACCCTGGTGGAGCCACACCCCTGGGGGAGCCACACCCTGGTGGAGCCACACCCCTGGGGAGCCACACCCTGGGAGAGCCACACCCCTGGGGGAGCCACACCCTGGTGGAGCCACACCCCTGGGGGAGCCACACCCTGGTGGAGCCACACCCTGGTGGAGCCACACCCTGGGGGAGCCACACCCTGGTGGAGCCACACCCTGGTGGAGCCACACCCTGGGGGAGCCACACCCTGGTGGAGCCACACCCTGGGAGAGCCACACCCCTGGGGGAGCCACATCCCTGGGGAGCCACACCCCTGGTGGAGCCACACCCCTGGGGGAGCACACCCTGGTGGAGCCACACCCTGGTGGAGCCACACCCCTGGGGGAGCCACACCCTGGTGGAGCCACACCCTGGGGGAGCCACACCCCTGGGGAGCCACACCCTGGGGGAGCCACACCCCTGGGGGAGCCACACCCTGGGGAGCCACACCCTGGGGGAGCCACACCCTGGTGGAGCCACACCCTGGGAGAGCCACACCCCTGGGGGAGCCACACCCTGGTGGAGCCACACCCTGGTGGAGCCACACCCCTGGGGGAGCCACACCCTGGTGGAGCCACACCCTGGGGGAGCCACACCCTGGTGGAGCCACACCCTGGTGGAGCCACACCCTGGGGGAGCCACACTCCCGGGGGACCCACACCCTTGGGGAGCTACACCCTGGTGGAGCCACACCCTGGGGGAGCCACACCCTGGTGGAGCCACACCCTGGGGGAGCTACACCCTGGTGGAGCCACACCCTGGGGGAGCCACACCCTGGGGGAGCCACACCCTGGGGGAGCCACACCCTGGGGGAGCTACACCCTGGTGGAGCCACACCCTGGGGGAGCCACACCCGGTGGAGCCACACCCTGGGGGAGCTACACCCTGGTGGAGCCACACCCTGGGGGAGCCACACCCTGGGGGAGCCACACCCTGGTGGAGCCACACCCTGGGGGAGCCACACCCTGGTGGAGCCACACCCTGGGGGAGCCACACCCTGGGGGAGCCACACCCTGGTGGAGCCACACCCTGGTGGAGCCACACCCTGGGGGAGCCACACCCTGGTGGAGCCACACCCCTGGGGGAGCCACACCCTGGTGGAGCCACACCCTGGGGGAGCCCACCCCTGGGGGAGCCACACCCTGGGGGAGCCACACCCTGGGGGAGCCACACCCTGGTGAGAGCCACACCTGGGGAGCCACACCCTGGGGGAGCCACACCCTGGGGAGCCACACCACTGGGGGAGCCACACCCTGGGGGAGCCACACCCTGGTGGAGCCACACCCTGGGGGAGCCACACCCTGGGGGAGCCACACCTGGGGGAGCCACACCCTGGTGGAGCCACACCCACCCACAGACGCTGACACTTAATCAATAACCCGCGAATAACTCTTATGATTACAAAGAGAAGATGCCGAACGAAACCTTTGGAATTGGCGAAGAATTGTGACCAGCGTGACGATGGGTTCAGCCAGTGATCACTCATTTTGCATTCGACGCCACTGTCATGTTGGTCAATACGATTTCTATCTATTTCTGGTGAATATTTTATGCATTTCGTATCAAAATTTGGTTATTTTGGCTCATTGTTTATCAATGACGTCTTGGAACTCTGTATAGTGTTATAACTCCCAGCAATGACTGTAATGTTTTGTATTGCACAAGTACAAAACCCTATTTCAGAGACGGATACATGCAACACAGTATTGCGAAGATAATCTAAATATGTGTGCAATCACATATCATGTGTGGAGTCACTTACATAACAATCATTCTTATTGTTGCACAATGTTGCTCTTTAAGAACATTTGGCAATAACGGAAGTTGCAGAAGAAGTCCATATTGACTCCTTGTGGTGCAATTCATTTTGTTTCATGGCGAATACAGTCATTCCATGTCTAACCTACGCTTGAAACAATGCATCCCATCCCAAGGCAATGTGTTACCCGGAATCCGTTTCATAAATCAATAGCCCTGTTTCCAAATTAGTAATTACCTAGATTTTTGTAATCGAAACTTATTAAATTTGTATTAATTGTTTTCTTTTATATATTGTGTTGCTACGTTACTGGCATTTGTTATGCCCTCTCGTTCTGTGGTATATTGCAGTCACGTCTTGGCTGGGTCCTGTGAGAGGGACGTGACTGTGAGAGGGACGAGACTGTGAGAGGGACGTGACTGTGAGAGGGACGCGACTGTGAGAGGGAGTGACTGTGAGAGGACGTGACTGTGAGAGGGACGCGACTGTGAGAGGGACGACACTGTGAGAGGGACGTGACTGTGAGAGGGACGTGACTGTGAGAGGGACGCGACTGTGAGAGGGACGACACTGTGAGAGGGACGTGACTGTGAGAGGAGACGACACTGTGAGAGGGACGTGACTGTGTGAGGGACGAGACTGTGAGAGGGACGGGCTGCCCCTACCTATCATCACAAACACTTCCTTGCTCAGTCTTACCGTCCACAGATAAGTGTTCGCGGCGTGTTCGTCTGTTGTGAGCCCCTGGCACTAAACCACAGGTCTGGCTACAGCGCACTGTCCACACTACAACGAGCAAAGAGGTTGAGCGGAAATACAGTCCGTTACATTGGGTACAGCGGTGATCTTCAGGGCTAGCAGCCTCGTGGGTTTAAAATATTCTCGTTGTTCTACTAAGTTAAAAGTTTGATGTGGTATTTAATACACCTCCAGGATAAAGTAATGTGATTAGCTGAAGAAAGGGGGAAAGCCATTACGACTGAATAGCACTGGGAAGGGGTCAGGATAAGGATTTGGGATGGGACGGGGGGGGGGGAGGAATGGTGCCCGAC
>WNGS01169375.1:3415-22329 GCA_020271785.1 Procambarus virginalis
TCTGTGATTCCCTGCAAGAAGCAGCACCACCGCTTTAACGTGTGCTTGTAGTGGAGGTGCATTTCGTATATATATATATATATATATATATATATATATATATATATATATACATATATATATATCTATATATATATATATTATATATATATATAAATATATATATTATCTATTATATATATATATATATATGAAATGATGTATGTGAAGCTGTCAGACGGCGGCACTACTTCTCACTCGCCTCTGGAACACAGCTGGACGACCCAGAAGCTCGCTCCTGGCCTGAATCCAGTCACTTCCTCCAGCTGCCCAAAAGTCACTGCACCCACAAATATATTATATAGGTCATACCTTGAGGTGCTTCCGGGCTCAGCGTCCCCGCGGCCCGGTCGTCGACCAGGCCTCCTGGTTGCTGGACTGATCAACCAGGCTGTTAGACGCGGCTGCTCGCAGCCTGACGTATGAGTCACAGCCTGGTTGATCAGGTATCCTTTGGAGGTGCTTATCCAGTTCTCTCTTGAACACTGTGAGGGGTTTGCCAGTTATGCCCCTTATGTGTAGCGGAAGCGTGTTGAACAGTCTCGGGCCTCTGATGTTGAAAGAGTTCTCTCTCAGAGTACCTGTTGCACCTCTGCTTTTCAACGGGGGTATTCTGCACATCCTGCCATGTCTTCTGGTCTCATGTGATGTTATTTCCGTGTGCAGGTTTGGGACCAGCCCCTCAATTATTTTCCACGTGTAAATTATTATGTATCTCTCCCGCCTGCGCTCAAGGGAGTACAGATTTAGGCTCTTTAGTCGGTCCCAGTAATTTAGATGTTTTATTGAGTGGATTCTAGCAGTGAAGGATCTCTGCACGCTCTCCAGGTCAGCAATTTCTCCAGCTTTGAAAGGGGCTGTCATTGTGCAGCAGTACTCCACTCTAGAGAGCACAAGCGTTTTGAAAAGTATCATCATCGGTATAGCATCTCTAGTGTGAAAAGTTCTTGTTATCCAACCTGTCATTTTTCTTGCAGTTGTGACGGCTACTTTATTGTGTTCTTTAAAGGTAAGGTCTTCCGACATGAGTACACCCAGATCCTTTACATTGCCTTTTCGTTCTATGTTATGATTTGCCTGAGTTTTGTACGTGGTTTCCGCTTTTATATTTTCAATTTTTCCGTAGCGCATGAGCTGGAACTTATCCTCGTTAAACACCATATTATTTTCTGTAGCCCATAGAAAGACCTGATCTACATCTGATTGGAGGTTTGCTGTGTCCTCTATGTTGCCAACTCTCATGAAAATCCTAGTGTCATCTGCAAAGGATGATACAGTACTATAGGTTGTGTTCTTGTCTATGTCGGATATGAGGATGAGAAAAAGTACTGGAGCAAGCACAGTACCCTGGGGGACTGAGCTCTTCACGATTGATGGGCTGGATTTTATTTTGTTGACTATTACACATTGGGTTCTGTTAGTCAGGAAATTGTAGATCCATCTGCCTATTTTCCGGTAATTCCTTTTGAACGCATTTTATGTGCAATAACACCATGGTCACATTTATCAAAAGCTTTTGCGAAATCTGTGTAAATTACATCAGCGTTTTGTTTGTCTTCCATAGCATCTAATGCCATATCATAGTGGTCCAGCAACTGCGACAGGCAAGACCGCCCTGTTCTGAAACCATGTTGTCCGGGGTTATGGAGATGCTGTGATTCCATGTATTTTGTGATCTTACTTCTTAGCACTCTCTCAAAATTTTTTATGATGTGCGATGTTAGTGCTATCGGTCTGTAATTTTTTGCCTCTGCCTTATTTCCTCCTTTATGGAGTGGTGCTATCTCTGCTGTTTTTAGTATGTCAGGGATAACGCCAGTATCTAGGCTTTGTCTCCACAGAATGTGAAGGGCCTGCGATAGTGTTTTTTTACAGTTCTTGATGAATATGGAGTTCCAAGAATCCGGGCCTGGTGCAGAGTGCATAGGCATACTGTTTATGGCTTCTTCAAAATCTAGTGGGGATAGGTCGACGTCTGATATATGATTTGATGTTGGTATCATATCCATGAAAAATTCATTTGGGTTATCAATCTTTAGTGCGTTTAATGGCTCGCTGAAAACAGAGTCATACTGCTTCCTCAGTAACTCGCTCATTTCTTTGTTGTCATCGGTGAAAGTTCCATCTACCTTTCGCAGGGGCCCGATACTAGATGTGGTTTTTGATCTTGATTTTGCATAGGAGAAAAAATATTTCGGATTTCTCTCTATTTCACTGATGGCCTTTTGCTCTCTTTGCCTCTCCTGGGTTTTGTATGATTCTTGTAGCTTGAGTTCAATTGTTTCTATTTCTCTACCTAACCTTCCTCGCCGTTCTTGAGATAGGGTGCGACTCTCAAGTTGTTCCGCGATTCGTTTTCTTCGCCTATATAGGGAACGACGTTCCCGTTCCAGTCTGCATCTCTTTCTCTTTTTTCTTAGGGGTATGCGGTTTGAACATATTTCTAGTGCTACTGAGCTTATTTTTTCCAGGCACTGGTTCAGGTTTGCATTTTCTAGCTGTTCTTCCCAGTTTATTTCTGTGAAGTCCTGGTTTATTTGCTCCCAGTTTATCTGTTTATTATTGAAGTTGAATTTGCTGAAATCTCCTCCACCGGGAATCTGGACTGGTTTTGAAGGTCCATTCCCCATGGTTGTCAGAACTTCAATTAAGTTGTGATCTGAGTAACAGGTATTTGTAATCATTATGTTCCCGATCAATTCATCATTATTAGTGAAAATGAGGTCCAGCGTGTTCTCCTTCCTAGTTGGTTCTACTATTTGCTGGTTTAAGGCAAACCTATCGCACATCCGTAGCAGGTCATTTGCATGTGCCTGTTCATTTAGGCTACTTCCTGGTATTCTTTCTGATATTACTGTATTAGCCAGGTGCTTCCATTTCAGGTGCCGTAGGTTGAAGTCCCCAAGCAGGATGATGTTCGGAGCTGGATTTGTGAGGTTTTCCAAGCAGTGTTCTATTTTCATTAGTTGGTCTTTAAACTGCTGAGGGTTTGCCTCCGGTGACTTATATACAAGGACAACAACTACATTTAGGATCTCTATTTTGACTATAAGCACTTCCACCATGTGTCTTTGATGTAGAGGCTGACCCCACCCTGAAGCCGGTGTTTCCTATCACATCTGAAAAGATTGTACTCCGAGATCCATATTTCACCATCAAGGTAGTCCTTAGTGTGAGTTTCCGTTAGGGCTGCAAACACTGCATTTGCCTCATGAAGGAGACCATCTATAAAGTGAACTTTGTTGGATTTGCGTGTTTTTATACCCTGGATGTTGGCAAATATAAATGATGTTATCGTGTTAGTGGAAGTGCTGGATGCTTTACTTGGTGTTAATATCTGAGGCTCTGGTAAGGAGGCCACTGTGTTTGCGTCCTCTCTAGCATTTGACCGAGTTGGTGATAGAGTCTGGTCATTTTTTGCCATTCTTCTCCTCCTCTTGCTAAAAAATTATCCCGGTTGATGGAGTAGTGGCTGTTTTCATAGTGGTAGTCTGTCGGTTTTCTTCGCCTGGTACCTCTTATATGAAAAGCTGGACATTCAGCATTGAAGCACTCTTTCCTGTCCAAAGAGTTCTTGCAGATTTCTGGGTGAAAGAATTCACAGCTTTTGGTACATTTACCTGTATTGAGGAGGTTTCTGCACTTTCTAGGGTGATCGTATTTACATGTTCCATTTATTCTTCCCGATTCCCCATGCTTACAGGTAGCCCATTTGTAATACCAACAGATTTTGGGGCCTTGTTTTGTTTGTGTCCCTTTGCCAGGGACCTCGCTCTTCTCCGGCGTCCCCGACACTGTGCTCTGCTCAGGCGTCCCCGAATCCGCGCCCTGCTCAGGCGTCCCCGACTCCGCGCCCTGCTCAGGCGTCCCCGACTCCGCGCCCTGCTCAGGCGTCCCCGACTCCGCGCCCTGCTCAGGCATCCCCGACTCCGCGCCCTACTCAGGCATCCCCGACTCCTCGCTCTGCTCAGGCGTCCCCGACTCCACGCTCTACTCAGGCGCCGCTGCCACCGAGCTCTGTGCCACATCTGGTTGTACCTTGGTGTCATGTACAGTTTGTTTGAAGACATTAGAGATTGCTATGCAGGCATTAATTAGTAATTCTCTGTTTTCGGCGGGAGTTTTATCCAGGATTTCCATCATCTTCAGAAAAGTTACATCATCCTTTTTGCAGAGCCAGTACACAGAGTGGTCACTGGGACCATTTCTCCTTGAATTATTAGTCATGTTGGCACATTTTTTGTGTATGGCTGCTGAACAGAGTTGGCATTGAAAGCTCTGTTGGTAATCTACCTTCATGTTGCATTCTATGCACGTTTTTATCAAAGCCATTTTTTGGACACTTCTGTTCAGTGGTGATGGTCTTACCAGGTCTTACAAGGTGGGGTGTTGACCGGTGGGGTGTTGACCAGTGGGGGGTTGACCGTGGGTGCTGGCCGTGGGTGCTGGCCTTGGGTGTTTACCAACTTGAGACAGGCCTGGAGGAGGCTGTATGGACGGCCAGTGTTGCTACCACGTGTCGCACTCTTAATTTGCTTTGTTCACTTGTTAGATTACATTACTTGCATTTTCCCACTAGTTATCTTATGGCGGAGGTGTCTAGATTCTGTGTCTGAGCACTAGTTACCTGAGTACGTTACACTATTTGAAAGAATACACACACAGAGGGTACTGGGGGTGGGCCTACCTCCAAATGGCCCTTGCTTACATACACGTCATGCCTACATGAGTGACCTGGCTCCTAGCCTAACTCTCTACCACACTGGTAGTAATAATAGAGACAATGCTCACGGCATCCAAGATATTCAAGCTCACCTATATCAAATAAGAAATGGGGGTGGGGGGATTATCTACCTTAACTCTTTGCTACATAGTCGACGTATCCTCTGACGAGGGTTGCTGAGGTCCCTGGTCCTGGCGTCTGGTCCTCCGTTGGTAAGGGTCCTGTCCACACAAGGTCCTCAGTAGACTTGTAGATGCGCGTCTTCGCCATTCTCACACTCTGCAGGCAGGTCCTGCTCCACTTCTTCTGGAGGTACTGGAGTCAGGTCTCTGTGCGCCTCGTCCTCGTCCCTCTTCACTGGAGCTGTGGATACAACTTGCAGTCTGGACCAGCTTCCACTCCTCGAAACTCCAGTGACATCTATGGGAGTCGGATGACCTCCCACGATGTCTGCAGTATCAATGCGGCTGCTTGGGTCCACTGGTTGGGGCTTCCTAGCCTCTAGATCGGGAGCTCACTCGAGCGCGGCTACACTCTATGACAGGTTATGACGTTCCTGGGCCCGCCGGGGCACCCGCCAGGGCACCCGCCGCCCTCCGCCTCGTGACGTCACACCGCCCGAGGGCTCCTCCCCATTGGTCCATGATGTCACATGACCCTACCTGGCCAATCAACAGCCTGCAGACGTCACGCTCCTCTCGCGGGAAACTGAGCGCCTAAGCGCCATCTTGTAACTCAAAAGGGCGTAAGCCACTTGCTAAACCAAACTAAATTGGCAAATTCACTGCCAACATGGTAACTTCCCATATCCTCATATATATCAAAATATTCATTGAACACCCGAGAATGTTTAGGTTGCAGAGATATGACTCTTGAAGCTGGGATGGGAAAGATATAAGGGTGGGACACTGTCACAGTATCAATACCATCATGCTGGACAACACCTGTTAGAAGGTATCCATTCCATCATTAACAACACCTGTGAGATGGTATCCATACCATAATGCTGGACAACACCTGTGAGATGGTATCCATACCATCATGCTGGACAACACCTGAGAGATGGTATCTATACCTTCATGCTAGACAACGCTTGTGAGATGGAATCAATACGTTCATGCAAGACACCTGTGTGATGGAATCTATATAATCATGCTAGCAAACACCTGTGAGATGGTATCCATACCATCATGTTGGAAACCACATGATAGACCGCATCCATACTATCATTCTGGACAACCCCTGAGAGATGGTATCCATACAATCATGCTGGAAAACACCTGTGAGAGTGTTTCCATACCATCACGCTGGACAACACATGTGAGATGGCATTCATACCATCATTATTCATACCATCATACTTGACAATGCCTTTGAGATGGTACCCATACCATCATGCTAGACAACACCTGTGAGATGAAATCCATATCATTATGCTGGAAAACAAATGTTAGATGGCATCCATACTATCATTCTGGACAACACCTGAGAGATGGTATCCGTACCATCATGCTGGACAACACCTGTGAGATTGTATACATACAATCATGCTAGAAAACACCTGTGAGATGGTATTCATACCATCATACTGGACACCACGTGTGAGATGGTATCTATAATATCATTTTGGACAACACCTGTGAGATTGTATCCATACCATCATGCTGGAAAATACCTTTACAATGTGATAAACTATAACCTGAACTTGTAAAAGCATCCTAATCACCTTCAGTGGTTAGGTGCTTAATAACACACTAGTTTATAAAGAAGCTACTTTACCCTGTCAAAGTTGGAGAGACATAAATATTTGTGTATGTATGTATGTTGTGACGGTGTTCCCCCCCTTCTAATTCTCCCACGCCTGCTGTAAGAGTCATGTCCACTATTCCCGAGTGTTCTCTACATTGCAGGCAACAATTGAACATGTGTGGGAGAGAACAGTATTCTCGATGAGCCGAGAAATTTGCGAAAATAGAACATTTTGGCCTGTGGGATAGGCCCTTTAGGGAGCCAATATGGCGCTGGCGAGTCTGTTCTCCCGCCAAAACTGTGTGACGTCAGTGGCGCAAGATTGGTCACAGTCAGCGACGTGGCACTGGGAGCCAATGAAAACCAACTTTGGAAAAGTGACGTCACATAGGCATGGGGAGTCCGGCCGTGTTGGCGCCGAGGCGATATCAGTCTTTCACGACACGTCCGAGAGGTAGGACGCGCGATCGGTCATCCTGTCAGAGTGACGGATTTACCGAACTCCGGTGGATGTAAGCGTCTCCAGTTGTTGGCACACACTCTGTGAGGTATTCCTGCAACCCAGATGTGGCTCAGATAAGGAATTGACAGAATATTGAGCAACAAGTGCTCAGGGGACAGGTGCGTTGCAAGAAGTGGGCCGGGCATCGACGTGTGTCGTCGTTGGCAGTTCACCAGTATAAGAGACAGCTTAGTGGCCGGGCCAAACACCGTGAGTGAACCGGGTTGACAGCCTTGTCAACCAGGTTGAACGTGTGATCGACGATCCTGTCAAGTTTGACAGTAACCCCACCTTCGTGGAACCCTACGAGTCAACAGTTGGATGCAAGCACGTCGAGAAGTCTTCCCAAATACCTAGCGATATATCTAGACGACGAGGGAATTGACAGTGTTGTGAGCTTCAAGTGCTCTGAAGTCGGGTGCTGTGCGTGTGGAGCTTAAGCAGCATCGTCTGGGACGGCTGGTAACTTCACAGTGACTTCGTAGTGGTGAGAGGCAGTTACTCTGGGAGTACAGTGACAAGGACTAATTGGGAAACGTACGACGACCGCCGAGACGTAGGCTGGCTGCCGTAGTTGGGAGGAAAGTTGACGGCCAGGAGACCGACTTCAACCCTGCGACGTACTGTAGAGGAAGAAGCACGGACCTGCTGTGTACAGAAGCGGCGAGACGCGACATCCTAAGGTGTGGGCTTGTGTTTCTGGATGGTGAACGAGGCGAGAGCCTGGACCAGGAGCTACAACCCAACTGTCATCCTAGGATAGGTGAAGTAGGTGTTTACAGTTACCCTCCCATTTCCCCTTTAGTTAGCTATATATATTCTTGTCAGGATATTTTATATGTCGTGAGCAAGTCTCACTTGAGTTTAAGTCACAGAGAGCACAGTATGTGGTGAGCCTGCCCAGAGCGCTCACAGTATCAGTTTACATATATATCTATGTGTGGGTGTGTGCAAGCACCAAGATTCATCAGAGAATTTACTGTGACTATTATTAATTTACAGTGAGTATTATTATTATATATATTGGTAGTAAACCAGATATTGGTGTGTTGATCTCTATAATCTATTGATATAAATGCCTGTGGATTGATCTCTATAATCTATTGATATAAATGCCTGTGGATTGATCTCTATAATCTATTGATATAAATGCCTGTGGATTGATCTCTATAATCTATTGATATAAGTGCCCGTGTGTTGATCTCTATAATCTATCGATATAAATGCCTGTGTGTTGATCTCTATGATCTATTGATATAAATGCCTGTGTATTGATCTTCATGATGTATATATATATGCCTGAAATTTGATTACTGATTTATATATGACATGACTGTGTACTGAATAATATCATATACGTGAAGTGATTGCCAGTGATATCTCTGTGAGAGAAAGTATAGATATAAAGAAAAGTTCAGTGATCAAGTGAGTGCATTCACAGTAAATATTATTAAGAATAGAGTAATCTTTTGGTACGGTGAAAAGTCACTGTGAGAGTATTGTGAATAAGATGTTGATCGTGAGGCCAGTGAAATCATAAGTAAGCCATGTGAATGTTGAATAGTGTTTTGGAAAAAGTTAAATAAACGGGGATCGTGACAGAATTAGAAAACAAGTACTAGTCTGTTCCCACGATCGCGAGGGTCCCGGTCAGCTGACATCTGACAGGTGACGCGTGCCGATGTTACCATATCGGTGCGCTCTAGAATATTATGCTATGAATGGAGCAATTGTCATATATTATTCCTGATACATTGATGCATATATATTTCTCGTTGTCTTTTAAGTAAAATACCAAAACTCTTTGGTGTTTGATATCATCCCCTCCATTTATCTTGTGACCGTGTAATGAAGTAAAGCAGAGTGACCTGCCTGATACCATATTACTGGAATTTGCTCTTGCCACAATTACACCTGACCACTGCAGTGTTACTGGACACCTAAAAAACCAGTTGGCGACCTTGAAGGCTGTGTAAGAGTTCGGTGTCGGGGCGGGCCACAGATTGAGGGAACGATCTGTGCCCCCACTCATCTTGCAATTTAAAGGCCGGTTGTGAGACCGACTGGGGTACTCTCCGAGGCCAGCAGTGGAGCCTAGAGGATCGAGGGAAGACCCGCCGAACGACGGTGAGTAAGGGTTATTGTTGGAGCAACCACCTGGAAAGGAGATCCAGTCTACTGTTGCTTTAACCCTTCTCTAACGAGAACACCGTGAAACCCCGACATTGGCGACCTTGCCAGGATAACGAGCAAGATCAAGGTGGTAATTGTGGTATTAGATATCAGGCCTAAGTTTTCACTCGCAGTCACAAGTTGGAGGACAGGATGACAGCGGTCATGAATTTTAGAAGTTCGGAGAGAGACCTTGCTAGAGCCCAGAAGTACATTGATACAGGGGATGATGAAATCTTGCAAGAGTGTACCCAGGAACAACTTTGGTTGATCGCTAAAATGTATGGTGTTAGGTTGAAGTCAGATAGGGCGTCTGGTAAACGAAAGGAAATCAGGGCAATAACACAAATAGACAGAGTAAGCATGTTCTGCAAAACTCAGGACGAGAAGATTCTAGACACGTGCACTGTGAGGCAGATAAGGATGTTGGAAGACCATTTCGGCCTAAAGGGTAGGCATGGTAAGGTAGAGGATAGACGCGACGCACTGCGGACTTGGTTAAGGAAACAAGAAGCAGAAAGAGAAGCACAGGCACAGCTGAAGCGCGAGGAAGCAGAGCGAGAAGCAGCTGAAGCGCGAGGAAGCAGAGCGAGAAGCACAGCTGCGCAGAGCAGAGAGAGAAGCACAGCTGAGGCGCGAGGAAGCAGAGAGAGAAGCACAGCTGAAGCGCGAGGAAGCAGAAAGAGAGGCACAGCTGCGCAGAGAAGAACGAGAAGCTCAGCTGAAGCGCGAAGAAGCACAGCTGCGTAGAGAAGAATCCGATAGGTTGGAAGAAATTTCAGTGGAAACCGATGATGCGCCAAGTGACGAAGGAATTAATGTAAACTCAAGTAGCAGCAGGGAAAGCAGCCTTGAGAGGCGCGAGGTGAAACCAAAATTGGAACCAGGAGACAATGAGGTGCAGCTGCAACGTGAAGAGAGGCAGGCTCGGCTTGAGCAAGAGAAAGCCAAAGCCGAGCAGGAGCGAGCTAAAGCTGAGCAAGAGAAAGCTAAAGCCGAACAAGAAAAGGCTAAAGCTGAACAGGAAAAATTTAAAGTTGAACAAGAGAGAGCCAAGGCCGAACAAGAAACGGCCAAGGCTGAACTGGCTAGGATAAAGATGGAGGCCGCTAAAGCAGAACAAGAGAGAATTAAGACGGCACGAAGGGAGAACAGATTGAAGAGTTTTAATAAATGGGCGGATAAACGTAAGTGCCCTAAAACTCAGAAGAGAAGGTCGGACGGATGGAGGACGGGACCGAGTTCTCCCAGGTCCTACCCCTCGAATGGAGACAGCAGAGGACAGAAGAGTGCTGTGGAACCGCCGAAGAAGTCACCGAGGGAGAGCTCAAGAGATCTTGTTATCGTCACGGCCGGAGAAGCTGAGCATGAGTCTTTGGAAGGCGCAAGAGAAGTCCGCGGAAGAAGAAGGATCCGTTGTTTCAACTGCGGGTTAATAGGACACATGGCGCGCGAATGCAGACGTCCTAAGCAGCGGGGTTACGTTGCTTTTGTACGGGTAGAGGACCAGTTAGCCGAAGGAGTGCGGGATGGACCCGTACGTAGGAAGAAGGAGGCTAACCCATTCGTGCGTGAGGGAACTGTAAGGGTGGGGGACGCAGACCCCATCCCGGTAATGATGCTGAGAGATACTGGGGCGGAATTTACCCTGGTGAGCAGAACCCTTTTCCCTGAGTGTCACGAGAATACCTGTGTAGGTGAGGCAAGTGTGACCACTGTGGGAGGCCCAGTGCAGATGCCCCTACACCAGGTAACCCTGAGTTCGGTTTATGGATGCCAAACCCTAGTAGTGGGGGTCTGTGCGACGATGCCCACGAGGGAGGCACAGGTCATTTTGGGAAATGACGCATGTGGAGGACGTGTCCTACCGAACCTCGTGAAGGACGAGGAGTGCTTGGAGCACTTAGAGAAGAAAGGCGAAGTGTTCGACGCCTGTGGGGACGAGAAAGGAATCGCCATGGAGGCGTTCCCTGTCTGTGCTGTAATTCCGAGGCAGTGCGACGGACGGAGGACGTGGATCTGATAAGGCCGACGAGGAGACGTCCGCCGGCCTGGGAATTGATCACCTCGTCATGGAACCCGGAGAGCGAGTGGAGGGCGAAGGCAGCCCAGAAGGTGAGGTACAGGTGACCCTCACCGGTTCTCTCGGGGTGGACCGCACTCGTCTCGAGGAGGTGCAGCAGGCAGAATCCCCAAGTTGATTTGTAAGGCAAAGGAGGACGTATTGGTCCCGAGAAAGCTACTCACTTTAACAGGCAAGAAGGCATATTAGTAAGACAGTGTAAACCTGTAAGGATGGAGGTCGGAAAAGCCTCTCCAGGTACGAGAGATCAAGTAGCGTTGCCAGCCAAGTGCAGAGCGGCAGTGTTGAGTCCGTTGCACGCTGTTGACTCTGCGGGTCACCTAGGGATGACCACGATGCGACGTTCAACGTCGAGAGAAGTGGCTGGGCAACTACAACATCTTTTCTCTTGGGTGAGGAGGCCCAGGGAAAATCAGGCTGACAGTGGAAATATATTCCGGTCTGAGTGTGTCAGACGAACAGTGATAAATTGGGGAGTGATGCAGATTCGGTCGTCGCCCTACCGATCGCAGTCGAAGGGGGCGGTCGGAAGATTCCACTCCACCTCAGAGACAGCTCTGAGAATGTTCTGCGTAGAGCAGGAAGACGAGTGGGAAGAGACAGCGGGCCCTGTTTTGTTGGCCATTTGCAAAGCAGTGGCAGAACCGTTAAACTTCTCACAGTTCCAGCTGGTGAACGGACGTGAGGTGTGGAGCCCTCGGTCCGTAATAGGTAAGCAGTGGACGCCCAGGATGACCTTGAAGACGGTCTGCAGACACATGAGGAGTGTCACACATTGGCGGCTGCAATACTGGCTGGAAGCCAAGATTTTTAGTGGAAAGGACAACGTAGTCGCAGATGCGTTGTCCCGCATGCACTAACCAGACATGACTCTTATTTTAAGGGGAGGGGTATGTGACGGTGTTCCCCCCCTTCTAATTCTCCCACGCCTGCTGTAAGAGTCATGTCCACTATTCCCGAGCGTTCTCTACATTGCAGGCATCAATTGAACATATGTGGGAGAGAACAGTATTCTCGAAGAGCCGAGAAATTTGCGAAAATAGAACATTTTGGCCTGTGGGATAGGCCCTTTAGGGAGCCAATATGGCGCTGGCGAGTCTGTTCTCCCGCCAAAACTGTGTGACGTCAGTGGCGCCAGATTGGTCACCGTCAGCGACGTGGCACTGGGAGCCAATGAAAACCAACTTTGGGAAAAGTGACGTCACATAGGCATGGGGGTCCGGCCGTGTTGGCGCCAGGCGATATCAGTCTTTCACGACACGTCCGAGAGGTAGGACGCGCGATCGGTCATCCTGTCAGAGTGACGGATTTACCGAACTCCGGTGGATGTAAGCGTCTCCAGTTGTTGGCACGCACTCTGTGAGGTCTTCCTGCAACCCAGATGTGGCTCAGATAAGGAATTGACAGAATATTGAGCAACAAGTGCTCAGGGACAGGTGCGTTGCAAGAAGTGGGCCGGGCATCGACGTGTGTCGTCATTGGCAGTTCACCAGTATAAGAGACAGCTTAGTGGCCGGGCCACCCACCGTGAGTGAACCGGGTTGACAGCCTTGTCAACCAGGTTGAACGTGTGATCGACGATCCTGTCAAGTTTGACAGTAACCCCACCTTCGTGGAACCCTACGAGTCAACAGTTGGATGCAAGCACGTCGAGAAGTCTTCCCAAATACCTAGCGATATATCTAGACGACGAGGGAATTGACAGTGTTGTGAGCTTCAAGTGCTCTGAAGTCGGGTGCTGTGCGTGTGGAGCTTAAGCAGCATCGTCTGGGACGGCTGATAACTTCACAGTGACTTCGTAGTGGTGAGAGGCAGTTCCTCTGGGAGTACAGTGACAAGGACTAATTGGGAAACGTACGACGACCGCCGAGACGTAGGCTGGCTGCCGTAGTTGGGAGGAAAGTTGACGGCCAGGAGACCGACTTCAACCCTGCGACGTACTGTAGAGGAAGGAGCACGGACCTGCTGTGTACAGAAGCGGCGAGACGCGACATCCTAAGGCGTGGGCTTGTGTTTCTGGATGGTGAACGAGGCGAGAGCCTGGACCAGGAGCTACAACCCAACTGTCATCCTAGGATAGGTGAAGTAGGTGTTTACAGTTACCCTCCCATTTCCCCTTTAGTTAGCTATATATTTTCTTGTCAGGATATTTTATATGTCGTGAGCAAGTCTCACTTGAGTTTAAGTCACAGAGAGCACAGTATGTGGTGAGCCTGCCCAGAGCGCTCACAGTATCAGTTTACATATATATCTATGTGTGGGTGTGTGCAAGCACCAAGATTCATCAGAGAATTTACTGTGACTATTATTAATTTCAGTGATTATTATTATATATATTGGTAGTAAACCAGATATTGGTGTGTTGATCTCTATAATCTATTGATATAAATGCCTGTGGATTGATCTCTATAATCTATTGATATAAATGCCTGTGGATTGATCTCTATAATCTATTGATATAAATGCCTGTGTGTTGATCTCTATGATCTATTGATATAAATGCCTGTGTATTGATCTTCATGATGTATATATATATATATGCCTGAAATTTGATTACTGATTTATATATGACATGACTGTGTACTGAATAATATCATATACGTGAAGTGATTGCCAGTGATATCTCTGTGAGAGAAAGTATAGATATAAAGAAAAGTTCAGTGATCAAGTGAGTGCATTCACAGTAAATATTATTAAGAATAGAGTAATCTTTTGGTACGGTGAAAAGTCACTGTGAGAGTATTGTGAATAAGATGTTGATCGTGAGGCCAGTGAAATCATAAGTAAGCCATGTGAATGTTGAATAGTGTTTTGGAAAAAGTTAAATAAACGGGGATCGTGACAGAATTAGAAAACAAGTACTAGTCTGTTCCCACGATCGCGAGGGTCCCGGTCAGCTGACATTCTGACAGGTGACACGTGCCGATGTTACCATATCGGTGCGCTCTAGAATATTATGCTATGAATGGAGCAATTGTCATATATTATTCCTGATACATTGATGCATATATATTTCTCGTTGTCTTTTAAGTAAAATACCAAAACTCTTTGGTGTTTGATATCATCCCCTCCATTTATCTTGTGACCGTGTAATGAAGTAAAGCAGAGTGACCTGCCTGATACCATATTACTGGAATTTGCTCTTGCCACAATTACACCTGACCACTGCAGTGTTACTGGACACCTAAAAAAACCAGTTGGCGACCTTGAAGGCTGTGTAAGAGTTCGGTGTCGGGGCGGGCCACAGATTGAGGGAACGATCTGTGCCCCCACTCATCTTACAATTTAAAGGCCGGTTGTGAGATCGACTGGGGTACTCTCCGAGGCCAGCAGTGGAGCCTAGAGGATCGAGGGAAGACCCGCCGAACGACGGTGAGTAAGGGTTATTGTTGGAGCAACCACCTGGAAAGGAGATCCAGTCTACTGTTGCTTTAACCCTTCTCTAACGAGAACACCGTGAAACCCCGACATTGGCGACCTTGCCAGGATAAGAGCAAGATCAAGGTGGTAATTGTGGTATTAAATATCAGGCCTAAGTTTTCACTCGCAGTCACAAGTTGGAGGACAGGATGACAGCGGTCATGAGTTTTAGAAGTTCGGAGAGAGACCTTGCTAGAGCCCAGAAGTACATTGATACAGGGGATGATGAAATCTTGCAAGAGTGTACCCAGGAACAACTTTGGTTGATCGCTAAAATGTATGGTGTTAGGTTGAAGTCAGATAGGGCGTCTGGTAAACGAAAGGAAATCAGGGCAATAACACAAATAGACAGAGTAAGCATGTTCTGCAAAACTCAAGACGAGAAGATTCTAGACACGTGCACTGTGAGGCAGATAAGTATGTTGGAAGACCATTTCGGCCTAAAGGGTAGGCATGGTAAGATAGAGGATAGACGCGACGCACTGCGGACTTGGTTAAGGAAACAAGAAGCAGAAAGAGAAGCACAGCACAGCTGAAGCGCGAGGAAGCAGAGCGAGAAGCACAGCTGAAGCGCGAGGAAGCAGAGCGAGAAGCACAGCTGCGCAGAGCAGAGAGAGAAGCACAGCTGAGGCGCGAGGAAGCAGAGAGAGAAGCACAGCTGAAGCGCGAGGAAGCAGAAAGAGAGGCACAGCTGCGCAGAGAAGAACGAGAAGCTCAGCTGAAGCGCGAAGAAGCACAGCTGCGTAGAGAAGAATCCGATAGGTTGGAAGAAATTTCAGTGGAAACCGATGATGCGCCAAGTGACGAAGGAATTAATGTAAACTCAAGTAGCAGCAGGGAAAGCAGCCTTGAGAGGCGCGAGGTGAAACCAAAATTGGAACCAGGAGACAATGAGGTGCAGCTGCAACGTGAAGAGAGGCAGGCTCGGCTTGAGCAAGAGAAAGCCAAAGCCGAGCAGGAGCGAGCTAAAGCTGAGCAAGAGAAAGCTAAAGCCGAACAAGAAAAGGCTAAAGCTGAACAGGAAAAATTTAAAGTTGAACAAGAGAGAGCCAAGGCCGAACAAGAAACGGCCAAGGCTGAACTGGCTAGGATAAAGATGGAGGCCGCTAAAGCAGAACAAGAGAGAATTAAGACGGCACGAAGGGAGAACAGATTGAAGAGTTTTAATAAATGGGCGGATAAACGTAAGTGCCCTAAAACTCAGAAGAGAAGGTCGGACGGATGGAGGACGGGACCGAGTTCTCCCAGGTCCTACCCCTCGAATGGAGACAGCAGAGGACAGAAGAGTGCTGTGGAACCGCCGAAGAAGTCACCGAGGGAGAGCTCAAGAGATCTTGTTATCGTCACGGCCGGAGAAGCTGAGCATGAGTCTTTGGAAGGCGCAAGAGGAGTCCGCGGAAGAAGAAGGATCCGTTGTTTCAACTGCGGGTTAATAGGACACATGGCGCGCGAATGCAGACGTCCTAAGCAGCGGGGTTACGTTGCTTTTGTACGGGTAGAGGACCAGTTAGCCGAAGGAGTGCGGGATGGACCCGTACGTAGGAAGAAGGAGGCTAACCCGTTCGTGCGTGAGGGAACTGTAAGGGTGGGGGACGCAGACCCCATCCCGGTAATGATGCTGAGAGATACTGGGGCGGAATTTACCCTGGTGAGCAGAACCCTTTTCCCTGAGTGTCACGAGAATACCTGTGTAGGTGAGGCAAGTGTGACCACTGTGGGAGGCCCAGTGCAGATGCCCCTACACCGGTAACCCTGAGTTCGGTTTATGGATGCCAAACCCTAGTAGTGGGGGTCTGTGCGACGATGCCCACGAGGGAGGCACAGGTCATTTTGGGAAATGACGCATGTGGAGGACGTGTCCTACCGAACCTCGTGAAGGACGAGGAGTGCTTGGAGCACTTAGAGAAGAAAGGCGAAGTGTTCGACGCCTGTGGGGACGAGAAAGGAATCGCCATGGAGGCGTTCCCTGTCTGTGCTGTAACGCCGAGGCAGTGCGACGGACGAGGAGGGCGTGGATCTGATAAGGCCGACGAGGAGACGTCCGCCGGCCTGGGAATTGATCACCTCGTTATGGAACCCGGAGAGCGAGTGGAGGGCGAAGGCAGCCCAGAAGGTGAGGTACAGGTGACCCTCACCAGTTCTCTCGGGTGGACCGCACTAGTCTCGAGGAGATGCAGCAGGCAGAATTCCCCAAGTTGATTTGAAGGCAAAGGAGGACGTATGGTCCCGAGAAAGCTACTCACTTTAACAGGCATAAAGGCATATTAGTAAGACAGTGTAAACCTGTAAGGATGGAGGTCGGAAAAGCCTCTCCAGGTACGAGAGATCAAGTAGCGTTGCCAGCCAAGTGCAGAGCGGCAGTGTTGAGTCCGTTGCACGCTGTTGACTCTGCGGGTCACCTAGGGATGACCACGATGCGACGTTCAACGTCGAGAGAAGTGGCTGGGCAACTACAACATCTTTCTCTTGGGTGAGGAGGCCCAGGGAAAATCAGGCTGACAGTGGAAATATATTCCGGTCTGAGTGTGTCAGACGAACAGTGATAAATTGGGGAGTGATGCAGATTCGGTCGTCGCCCTACCGATCGCAGTCGAAGGGGGCGGTCGGAAGATTCCACTCCACCTCAGAGACACTCTGAGAATGTTCTGCGTAGAGCAGGAAGACGAGTGGGAAGAGACAGCGGGCCCTGTTTTGTTGGCCATTTGCAAAGCAGTGGCAGAACCGTTAAACTTCTCACAGTTCCAGCTGGTGAACGGACGTGAGGTGTGGAGCCCTCGGTCCGCAATAGGTAAGCAGTGGACGCCCAGGATGACCTTGAAGACGGTCTGCAGACACATGAGGAGTGTCACACATTGGCGGCTGCAATACTGGCTGGAAGCCAAGATTTTAGTGGCAAGGACAACGTAGTCGCAGATGCGTTGTCCCGCATGCACTAACCAGACATGACTCTTATTTTAAGGGGAGGGGTATGTGACGGTGTTCCCCCCCTTCTAATTCTCCCACGCCTGCTGTAAGAGTCATGTCCACTATTCCCGAGCGTTCTCTACATTGCAGGCATCAATTGAACATATGTGGGAGAGAACAGTATTCTCGAAGAGCCGAGAAATTTGCAAAAATAGAACATTTTGGCCTGTGGGATAGGCCCTTTAGGGAGCCAATATGGCGCTGGCGAGTCTGTTCTCCCGCCAAAACTGTGTGACGTCAGTGGCGCCAGATTGGTCACCGTCAGCGACATGGCACTGGGAGCCAATGAAAACCAACTTGGGAAAGTGACGTCACATAGGCATGGGGGTCCGCCGTGTTGGCGCCAGGCGATATCAGTCTTTCACGACACGTCCGAGAGGTAGGACGCGCGATCGGTCATCCTGTCAGAGTGACGGATTTACCGAACTCCGGTGGATTAAGCGTCTCCAGTTGTTGGCACGCACTCTGTGAGGTCTTCCTGCAACCCAGATGTGGCTCAGATAAGGAATTGACAGAATATTGAGCAACAAGTGCTCAGGACAGGTGCGTTGCAAGAAGTGGGCGGGCATCGACGTGTGTCGTCATTGGCAGTTCACCAGTATAAGAGACAGCTTAGTGGCCGGGCCACCCACGTGAGTGAACCGGGTTGACAGCCTTGTCAACCAGGTTGAACGTGTGATCGACGATCCTGTCAAGTTTGACAGTAACCCACCTTCGTGGAACCCTACGAGTCAAACGTTGGATGCAAGCACGTCGAGAAGTCTTCCCAAATACCTAGCGATATATCTAGACGACGAGGGAATTGACAGTGTTGTGAGCTTCAAGTGCTCTGAAGTCGGGTGCTGTGCGTGTGGAGCTTAAGCAGCATCGTCTGGGACGGCTGGTAACTTCACAGTGACTTCGTAGTGGTGAGAGGCAGTTCCTCTGGGAGTACAGTGACAAGGACTAATTGGGAAACGTACGACGACTGCCGAGACGTAGGCTGGCTGCCGTAGTTGGGAGGAAAGTGACGGCCAGGAGACCGACTTCAACCTGCGACGTACTGTAGAGGACGGAGCACGGACCTGCAGTGTACAGAAGCGGCGAGACGCGACATCCTAAGGCGTGGGCTTGTGTTTCTGGATGGTGAACGAGGGGAGAGCCTGGACCAGGAGCTACAACTCTAAGGAGCTAGAAAAACAGAATGCTATGTGATATACACGGACTTCGCAAAGGCTTTTCGATAAATGTGACGATGGCGTGATAGCACACAAATGAAGTCA
>WNGS01169375.1:28329-33809 GCA_020271785.1 Procambarus virginalis
AATAGGAAATATAAAAATATAAATTGTACAAAAATATATATTTGTACATTTAGTAAAATAAAAAGGATCATAATAAAGATTGGTTCATAATTTTTATTTATTTTTCATTTGTAGTAGTGTGTTGTAGCAGCCTGGTGTAGTAGCATGGTGTAGTAGCGTGGTGCAGTAGCATGGTGCAGTAGCTTGGTGTAGTAGCAAGGTGTAGTAGCGTTATGTAGCAGCCTGATGTAATAGCCTGATGTATTAGCTTGTGTAGTGGCTGGTGTAGTAGAGTGGTGTAGTGGCCTGGTGTAGTAGAGTGGTGTAGTGGCTTGGTGTAGTAGTGTGATGTAGTACCGTGGTGTAGTAGCCTGGTGTAGAAGCCTGGTGTAGGAGCATGGTGTAGTGGCATGGTGTAGTGGCCTGGTGTAGTGACGTGGTGTAGAAGCGTGGTGTAGTGGCCTGGTGCAATAGCGTTGTGCAGTGGCCTGGTGTAGTGGCGTTATGTAGTAGTGTGGTGTAGTAGCCTGGTATAGTAGTGGGGGTAGTAGCCTGGTATAGTAGTGTGGTGGTGTAGTGGTCTTGTATAGTAGCGTGGTGTAGTAACGTGGTGTAGTGGCCTGGTGTAGCAGTGTGGAGTGTGGCTTGGTGTAGTGGTGTGTGGTGTAGTGACCTGGTGTAGTAGCCTGGTGTAGTAGCATGGTGTAGTAGCCTGGTGTAGTGGTGTGGTGTAGTAGCCTAGTGTAGTAGCATGGTGTAGCAGCCTGGTGTAGTGGTGTGGTGTAGCGCCTGGTGCAGTAGCCTGGTGTAGTAGCCTGGTGTAGTGTGTGGCGTGTTGCACGGTGTAGTAGCTGGTGTAGTAGCATGGTGTAGTAGTGTGGTGTAGAAGCCTGGTGTAGTAGCCTGGTGGTGGTGGTGGTGGTGTTAGTGGTGGTGTTGCTGGTGGGGTGGGTTGCTGGTGGGGGTGGTGTTGCTGGTGGGGGTGGTGTGCTGAGGGTGGTGGTGTTGCTGGGGGTGGTGGTGGTGGTGTTGCTGAGGGTGGTGTTGGTGGGGTGGTGTCAGTAGTGGTGGTGTTGCTGGGGTGGTTTGCTTAGGTGATGTTGGTGTGGTGGTGTTGTTGTGGTGGTGGTGGTGGTGGTGGTGGTGTTTGCTGGATGGTGTTGTTGTGGTGGTGTTGCTGATGGTGTTGCTGGTGGTGGTGGTGTTGCTGGGGGTGGTGGTGTTGCTGGTGGGGGTGGTGTTGCTGAGGGTGGTGGTGTTGCTGGGGGTGGGGGTGTTGCTGAGGGTGGGTTGGTGGGGTGGTTTGCTTAGGTGGTGGTGGTGGTGGTGGGGTGGTGGTGTTGCTTGTGGTGGTGGTGTTGCTTGTGGTGGTGGTGGGGTGGTGGTGTTGGTGGTGTTGCTTGTGGTGGTGTGGTAATATAACGCCATGCAGTAAAGGTTTTAACCATTTCTTACCTGATCAATGAATATAATATATATGCAAATTCATGATATTACATGGTTTCATTCATGAATAGTGAACATGTAACTGGTGGCGAAGTGTTAAACAGACTCGCTGTGGGGGTTTTTCTTTTTTGTTGCTGTCACGACTGCAATGCGTACGTCGCCAATGTACATGTGGCAAACGCTTCACGAAGCTGTCGGAATAGCAAATAGAAAATACGAGAGCAACCGTACAGGGCCTGGGAGCAAGGTCGAGTTAGAGTCCTTGTGGGTCTCTTCTCAGACTAGCCTCACCTGGTCCTGCTCCACGTTGGTCGTTGGAATCTCCTCAATGATGTAACACTTTAAGGGACTCCTAGGGTCCTCATCAAATTTATAGTTTAGTGACTTACAGGCAACTCGGTGTTGAAGACACTTAGAGCTGAAGGCTTGAGTAATATTGACAGTATTCAGAAGTGGTTCAACATAAACACCGCATAAAACTTAACAGTAGTTTATTTACTAACTTAACCACTAATACACAGGGTGCTTGATTTACTTTCGATTGGCGTCAGCAAAGCTATGGTTGCATTAGCGAGACTCTTGACGTCTGGCTAATCGACTCGTATCCACTCGTGGAGAAACACCTAACTTAACACAGTTGACAGCCAATCATTAACACGGCAACCTAACTGCCGGTATGCAAAGGGATCACAAGAGTTCCAACCGGATACTCGGTAATGATGATATGCAATAACACAATAATAATCACACAATACTAAATGTGTGGTGTATGTGAAGCTCACATCCACAGACGAGTGAAATGCCGTGATACCACACAGATAAACACGCATACACCGTCGATTCACCTATAACCTGTGACAGGTATAAGAAGGTGAGAACTGTGGTTGATCCCTCAGATCAACACAGACACAATAAAACAATGACAAGATCTTGTACTTACAGATAAGGTACCTTTCCTTACGCACTCACTCAGACTCGTTTATACAAGCACTCGTAGGTGGCCTGATAGCTGGTTTCGCTCGTAGACACGGAGGGTACTCGCAGTATCTTGAGATGATTTCGTGAGTAGGGGCGTGCTGTATGCTTAACAGACAGACACACGCGCACACACTGGCAATGGCGGTGCTAAGGTGGTGACGTCACGTCAGAGTGAGGGCGGCGGCTGGCGTCGGCTGGCGTCGGCTGGCGTCGGCTGGCGGCAGTACCATGCACTACACTGTACACTGTGGTACAGGTACACTGTGGTAAAGTCACACACAGATTACTTAGGCGGCGGCACTGCCTTAGTTCACTCTGAGTCACTCACAACGATCTTTGTCACCAGGGGTTACCTGATACCAGTCTGTTTCGCTCTGGAGATTTGTCACTTTAGGCTTCTAAACAATATATTCGCACTCGTGATTCTGGCGAGTGTGTGGTATATCGCAAAGACGCTGAGTTAACTTGACGGTGAGGGATAGACGGTGATCAGTCTATTGGCCGGTAGAACAGAACACGTCCTCTGGGTATGGTCTCTCTCCCGTGAATGAATTTGCAAGGGTGCCGGGCATCTCGTGGCACACAACACAAAGGAGTTACAATTGACCAATAGCATTGCAGCAAATGAGCGGGAACCAATCATATTAGCTCGTTCGATGAGCAGTAGCAGGAGTGACGTCATGAACACGTCATAGCTGTTATTCTCCATGCGCCGGTTGAGGTTGACCCCAGAGGTCAGACGCTGCTGGCGCCTTCCCCTCTCACACTCTCCTCCAGGCCATGTACTCACTGACCCTATGGTGGCAAGTATGCTTAACACTTTCCTGTATCTACTCTCAGCCAGGACATATGGCGGCCTACGTATTTTAACAGTGTTCCTGGTTAAGTGGGCATTCTGGAGATACCCAACATGCCAGAAAACTATCCAGGATTAAGGGAAATAGGCTTTGTGCACGAAGATCTGTGCACTGCAATGCCATTCAAGTCAGCTGTGGGAGCATCTTGGGAGACATACTCCCACACTCGCGTGGCGTTTCACGAATTCGCTCCTGGACAGGGAGGATAGCGCTTAACTCTAATACATAAACCTCCATTTGTCATGTGTCTTAAGGTAGCTACAGCTTTTTAAAGGACAATAACGAATTAGAAGTGCAAGGGGCTGTTATCGTCAACGCTCCTTAAATAAAATAAATAGGAGACGTTTTCTCACTGATACCACAACAGAAAACGAACAGCACTATTACTCGCCAACTATTACATTTTTGAATATATATCATGACTCTCTTTTTTTTCACATCTAACACTTGGTTGATATAGCGTTTTCACAAACCTGAGGCGAGGCAAGGCAGGGTTGGGTGGAGTGAGGCGAGGCTGAATGGAGCGGGAGCGAGCGCGAGCGCGAGCACGAGGCGAGGCGAGGCGAGGCGAGGCGAGGCGAGGCGAGACGAGACGAGACGAGACGAGACGAGACGAGACGTGACGTGACGTAATGTAATGTAATGTAATGTGATGTGATGTGATGTGATGTGATGTGATGTGATGTGATGTGATGTGATGTGATGCGATGCGATGCGATGCGATGCGATGCGGTGCCATGCCATGCCATGCCATGCCATGCTATGCAATGCCATGCCATGCCATGCAATGCCATGCCATGCCATGCCATGCCATGCCATGCGATGCAATGCAATGCCATTCGATTCGATGACATGCAATACGATGCGAGGCGAGGCGATGCATCATCTAACATAACGTCATTCCCTGGAAAACGACTCTATTGTTGAATGATCAACATAACGATCAACAAAGTTAAGATATCAGAAGATCTAAGTAATTCGAGACGTGTGAGTACTGTAGGTACTATGGCCAAATCATTTCTTAATATATGCGAATGTGTGCGTAATCCGTTCATCGGTTTTATCAAGTATACAAATGCTCACTCATTGTTGGTGTTTAGGGAGGTAAATGAAGTATTGCAAAGGTAATTACGAAACTAGCTTCCACAATGACATTTGGTGGTCGGTCGCTTTGCAAATTATAGTGCATTCTATATAAATTTTATTCGTTATTTTACGTGAACGAACGAATGAATGTGTGCCTGCATACATTGCCTAAATAAAGTATGTAAATATACGTTGGTGGCGTTTAGAGAGGTGAAAGAATCATTTGAAATCTAATTAGGAAACTAGCTTTCAAATGGAGAGGAGTGAGAGTGCAGGTGCACTTGAACTTGGGTGGGTTCTGGGTTTGGTTGACGTATATATTATAGGTGAATGTGTGCATCGAATGCTCGATTGAAGTATATAAATACACATTGTTAGTGTGTATTGAGGTAAATGATGGATTGTAAAGCTAATCAAGACACTACAATTCACTTTGAGGCTAGTGGCAGGCCGGCAAGCAAGCGTGGAAGTGGCAAACGATCGTTGAGCTGCCATGTAAGACCACACCAAAGCAACACCTCCCCCTATCTCACCTCGAATTTCGTCTTTATTATGCATTGGTACATTCCAGCAATGGTAAATTAAATAGATAAACGTCTAATCTTGATGTGTGTGTGTGAATATAATTTCGCCGCCAAAGCCGACTAAGGAATTCCGAGTGATATACACACACACACACACACACACACTCCACCCTCCCTCCCTCCCTCCCTCCCTCACTCACAAGGGAGTGAGTGTGAGTAATTCCATAAAAAAAGGAAAAGCATGCCAACAATGGGTAACTATTATAGTTAGGTTCTCGATCATAGTAAACCTGTTGATTTAGAGTTCATTTGCACAATGACCACTTCATTTTAGATGCCATTGAAATGCCAAATCCAGTTCTCCACTAAATGCAAACACAAGCCTAACACTATTCAACCAATCTCTACCAGCCTTTTCATAACAACCCACTAAGCTACTAAACCAGTTTCCACACTTATATAAATAGAGAAAAACTTCACCCTATATAACCTATCTCAGAAATAAACAAAATCTACTATTATTGCACTAACCGGCAACCCACCCACCTACTACCTCCATCATAAAAATCAATCTAATCAACCACTTCCCCATCGTATTTGCTCACATATT
>WNGS01169375.1:34809-49349 GCA_020271785.1 Procambarus virginalis
GGTTTTGCACTATTATTGCATATTTAGAAGTCTTGGAGAGAGTGGTTGTCGTTGAAGCAGTTGACAACACACAATGGAACGGCACACAGCTTTCACACCATGTTTGCACCACTTTACTTTTCTGATCTCTCCTTTTGTTGTTTTACAAACTAGGCATTCAGGTTGGCCTATTGCACGCTTCCCAGCTGGTGGCAAAAGTTTTAGTCTGTGTGCTTGAAAGGCCTCCATGTACGTGAGCCTGGGTGTAGCAGCATGCTGCAACACTGGGTTCATGATAGGTCTTTGTATGCCAGAGACATCTTTACCAAACTTTGCTAATAACTGTGTCACAAGTGTAAAAAGCCAACGCACAGAAACTAGGTTTACGTCTAGTTTTCACCAGATACATATTATAGCATCAGCATGCTCATGTCAGCAAGATGGAAAACACTTTTTTCATCCATTTCAATGTTTTCCGCACACACTCGATAGTGCCACCATCATGTCAGATTTATCAATCAAACGCATGTTGATATTATAGTCAAGAACACAATCTGGCTTATATTCTGGTTCTTTCGTTACATGGTTCACCTTGCCACTGTTCACCATTGTACCATCATGAATGGTTGTCAGCATGTTCACTTCTCTCTTGTCTTTCCACCAATCAAGAGTATTTGATCACATTTTCGTAGCTGGCAGTACCAACTGCTAGTCTACTGTCAAACACTGGCATTTCCCTTCTTCGTGGCTTTACTGTGCCAATCAATCCGGTTCTATTTTCAATCAAGAACCTAGCTAGCAATGGACTTGTATAGCAGTTATCTGTGTATAAGATGTGGCCCTTGTTCATCCATGGTGCCATCAGTGACTTCACCACACTACCTGAGAAACCATGTTCATCGTTTCCGGGAATGTCTACATCGCTAGCTGAATACAGAATCATGTGTAACACGTATCCTGTTTCACAGTCACAAAGAACAAAGAATTTCAATCCAAATCTGTTTCGTTTGGAGGGAATATACTGCTTGAATGAAACACGTCCTTTGAAAAGCACAAGGGATTCGTCAATCACCAGCTTCTGGGCTGGTAAGTAAAAATCTCTGAACTTTCCAATCACTTCATTCATATAGTGCCTCACTCGCTAAAGTCTATCATCCTCTGTCCGGTCCTCATTACTTGCAAAATGCAGACATCTGAGGAGTATCTGAAACCTGTCTCGGGACATATATTTCGAAGAAAGGTGTTGAAATGTCAGATCTTTGCTCCAATAATCTGTGATAGCATGTTTGACAGAGTGCTTCATCAACATACATATTGCTAAAAACACATACATTTCACCTACATTGGTGGTTTCCAACGTTGCAATCGTGAAACTTCTGTTATCTCTTTTTCAATGAGATGAGCCATATGAAGGTTCGTTTGGTGTACAATATATTCCATGAGTGGCTCATCATAGAATGCTGTAAAATAATCCAATTCACATATGTCCTCTCCATTATCAGGGAAAAGCTCTGTAATCCCACCGTCTTTATTGTCAAAGGCAGGAATTTGAGGAATAAAACCAGCACCATCACTCCACACTAGTACTCCTGGTGTCCTGCGAGACGCAACAGGGGCACGACAGCAAGGAAGCGATGCACACTGTGGACCAGGAGCTGAATCCGTCCACGCACAGTACCGCCGCTAGGTGCACGTGAGATGGAACCACGTGAACATCAGGCTCTTGGTGCCTCATGTTGTTCCATGCGGTGGCACTTGGCTGGCTGAAATGCTGCTGATGCACGCGACAAATTCTTGCCCAGTAACACTACTGGTACTGGCACCAGGCTCGGTAACACTATGCTCTGATTCCACTTCACTAAAACCAGAAAAAGAGTCACCTTCCTCTGACTCGTTACCCAAAATATCCTCAGACTCTAAATAAGCAGAGGAACTGTGTGGTCGTGGGTGAATTGGAGGAGACACTGGGCGAGGTGGCATGGGTGAGCGTATTGGCCTCGCCATGGGAGGCGGCTGTATCTCATTTTCACTGTCGGTGCTATACTATCATCGGTCAATTGTGTGTAGTCCTTATCAATGTCAGAGTCATCAAAATCACTTTCCTCACCAACAGAAAATAATTCACTAGTTATTTGCTCTTGGATGAGTGATTGCGTGGTGCGCACCCGGGAGGTATTCTGCCGTGCGCTCGACATGGAGGCTGCTGGGTAATTGATGCCTCTCATGCAATGGTAGCGTGAACTAGATTTTTTTACAAAATGGCGGCTGTTTACTATAGCCCCTGGGCAGCATATGGGGCCCCCTCTACCCTGCTGGCCGTTCAAATCTTGTGCAGTACTCCAATACAACATATAATGTGGAGCGCACGTTATTGCAAGTTACTCAACCCATCATATGATGTGTTGCGCAGTTTAAGGGTTAATCACTGTGATGCGCCGAGTTTATTGTGACATTCCCCCCCTGTGCACATAAAATCAAGTGTTTCTAAAAAATTCTTTTTTCTTTGTAAAATGATAAATTCCCCTTCCCTGAACATGTCTATGTAAAATAAGTATCAAATTCCACTTTGGCTGTTGGGACGTGGACAAGGTGCGCTGTGACGTCATCATGGGCTGGTCGCCCATGTGTGAAGCTCCCAGGGGCTGTGGCGCGCCATTAAAGCACCGCGAGTTGCCACAAATATATTTTCAATTATTTGTTCTATGTATTTCCAATGCGGTTTTGCTTTTTTTTATCGTATATGATGTATATTTGTGTCCATTACATTACATATACAATGGAATGTTCATAATGTTCCTTGGAACTGTGATACATGTGTCAGTAATGTGTCCACAATGTTTATTGTCGCAATATTACTTGTTAAAAAATTACTAAAATTACAGTATGTACCATTTCACACACTATTTCCACAGTAACACACTGTATTACACACTCAGTACTTCGAAAGTGAGTGATAATCAAAGAAGTAGTCCATGGTACACAGCGCGACTTCGCTCTCATTGCACCAGGTACAGATAGATTTTCGCTTCTTGTTTTTTTGTTCTGTGTGCTTGTAAATAATGCACTCAAGTACACCCTTGGCTTTAGTACCTGTAGGTGGTATGTAGCCAAACTTGTGAAGCGTAAGGTAGTCTTGAAAAGATTGTAGGAAAAGATAATTCGTAAGGAAGTCTTGAAAAGATCGCTTTGTAAGGACACTCACAGGAAGAGATTCAAGCATTCTGGAAGAGATTCAATCAGGAAAAGATTCAGCTATTCTTCAAAATTTCTATGGAGAACACCACCATGGAAGCCGCTAATATTATTCATCTATGCTACTTGTATCAGATGCATCATCACTGAACCCAGAAAATGATTCATCTATGTATTATCTATAATAATTGGAGATTTCATGGGCAGGCAAGGAAGGCGCTCAGAGCTACAACTGGATACGCTAGCTATATCATCCTCATCTGTGCTATTTCACTTCTATCCTACCTTTGTGTTAGGTTTTTATTACGCCTAGCTTGATCAATATCATGACCCTTATGTTCTTCAAACAATAAGTTCTGAATTTCACAGACAGAACAATCTTTCAACACCACGTCAGAGAGGTGTTTTGGAGTCAGAGGCGCATGCGCCACCCATGGTTGCTCACTCGGTACTAACCCAGCCAGCAGCTGTAGGGCATTCTGGGAATTTTTTCCAAGATGGCTGCCTTTCACTGGCAGTCCCAAGAGTCCATTTCATACACAACCTACCACGCACCCATTTTGAATGGGTATGAAATATTCAGAAGGTGTTTTCTCGGTTGGCGCAGTTTCCAACCGACCGAGTTTTCTCTGTTGGCGCAGCACAGTGGTTAAGATAGCATTTCGGCAATGTTTCCTTTCACTTGATGCACCTGTTCACCTTTCAGTAAATAGGTATACAGGAGTTAGGCAACTGTTGTTCATTACCTTATGAAGAAAGTCAGCAGTTGGCCTAAGAGGACCTTTGAATAGCCTAACAGGCTTCCTGTCTGTGAGTATGGGATACCATGAGGTGAACCGTTAGCTTCAGGCACAATGTACCAGTAATCACTAATGAATGTCAGTGTATTGATTCTTTTTCTACTTTTACTTCTTTTATAATTAGTATTTTTTTTTTTTGTAATGATTGCTCTTTTGCACTTAATATTATGTGTAGAGATACATGATAAATAAGTTACAATTTTTCTGTGTGGGAACCCTGTCGGCTCCCAGAAGCTATCCAAACTGACATGTGCAATATTAGTTTTGGGTCATCAGTCATGGGAGTTCTTTATGCTTACCAGAGACCACAAGCCAGAACCTGGTCCCCTCAGAGAGGTACAGGGAGCAGTGGCCTATGAGCACTCTACATTTAGAGTATGTCATACTTGCCATTGATCGAAAAAGGCACCCCAGAAAAATAGGTGAAACAATGCAAACCACAAACTGGTGAAAACTGCAACCTACGTCTCAACAAAGATAAAATAGCTCCCCCAAAAAAAAAAACAAACAAACAACACCTCATCCAACTAGGGGATTCACTCGTTAGCACCTCCCCCCCTTCCCAAAGGGGTGGGAGGGGGGCCAGCTCGGGTGAGCTGACAGCTCACCCCTTTCAACTGATGTGCATGGGGTCAAGGTCACCTCTGGCCTTGCTTTCTTGTTTTGGATTTTGCCCTATGTAGCTGCACCAGCAGTGTGTGTGTGTGGTGTGGTGGTCAGGTATTTCTTTGTAACCGGGGCTGCATGTGCCTAGGTTGACCTTCCTTAGGTGCCCTGTAAGTACTACCTCTGCTTTTCAGGGTTATCTTTCCTGGGGCATTTGGGACTAACTTCCATCAAGGTCTACATCGCTTGATGTAGGCTTTGCCCTTGGTGTATGTCTGGGGTCTTGGGCTTTTCGTCTTACCCCAGGTAGGGAGTGATTGTTGCTGAGCGGGGTGCACTGTATTCGCCCAGTTGTATTCACCTAGTTGTGTTTTGCGGGGGTTGATCTTTGCTCTTTCGGCCCACCTCTCAACTGTCAATCAACTGTTTACTAACTACTTTTTTTTTTCCACACCACACACACACACCCCCAGGAAGCAGCCCATAACAGATGACTAACTCCCAGGTACCTATTTACTGCTAGGTAACAGGGGCATTCAGGGTGAAAGAAACTTTGCCCATTTGTTTCTGCCTGGTGCGGGAATCGAACCCGTGCGTCACAGAATTACGAGTCCTGCACGCTATCCACCAGGCTACCAGGGCCCCCATACCATTGACCAGCCGACAGTTCTCTTGGGCTGCCTGTTTATATGTGTGACGTTGGGGGATTTTCTTTTCAGTCTAACATTTTCACTTTTGTTTCGGAGGAGGTCTCATTAGGTATGCCTACCTAATGGTGGCCTATAGACATCCCCCCATGTATTTGGAAGCAGTTTGCCATCTACCAGGTCAGGCACCCAGAAAGGTAGGAATTCCAAAACAAACCACAGCTGGTTAAAAATTGCAAACCAAAAGCCAAACTAGCAAGCAGAACTTTCAATCGAAAACAAGTAAAGAAGCATGACATCGCCAAAGCCCCCACGCTGCTGTTTGCACAACTCCCCCTTCCTTAAGAAGGGGAAGGGGGGGGGGTGATTCCAAGACCTCATGATGCACCGGCTACCCAACCTCAATTCACAGGCTGTTGTTTGGTGGCAGTTGGTCGACTCTGGCTCCATCTTTGTGAACAATGCTGCAGAGTGGTGGTGGTGTTCTGTGTTGGTGGTGTGCGTGCCAGGAGTAACACAAGAGTACTGGGGCTGAATGCACCTAGGGCCCCCTTCCCTAGGCATCCTGTAAGTACTGCCCTTAAGGGTTATCTTCCCTTGAACTGTTCGGGAGACTACCTCCGTGTGGTTCTGTTGCTGCTCGGTGATTGCCCACTCTTGGCGGGTTCCATAGCTGCTTGAACTGGACTGGTCTTGATGGAGGGTTACCTGTACGTCTTCCCACCGGTTCGGTTGTTGCTCCAAGTCTTGGCTCGCTTGGATACTTACCAGGGGAGGGTAGTTCTGTTGGCCTCCTGGTGGCCAGTCCAGCCCTGGTTTTAGGCACTGCCTGCTCGGTGTCAGAACCCGAGGGTCTTCCCGCGGCTCCACCTCTTTCAAGAGATCGGTCCAGTCCAGTATGAAACTGGTTCGCTCTTCTGGCTGATTCGATCTTCTGCTCCACTCTATAAGTCTGGACATTTTGACAAGGGTTTATCACCACTTGTATGGTGATCAGGCGGCTTCTTACCATGTAGGGTCTGTTTTGTTATGCCTACCTTTCTGGGTGCCTAACCCCGGTCCATGGCAGATAAGGAAATACCCCAACCACAGGGGGCAGTTTTCCAGGGCTATTGCTCCCTGTGCCTCTTTGAGGGGGGGGGGCGGGAGCAGGTTCTGGCGCTTGATTCCTGGTAGGCTGAACTCCATTGACTAGAGCACTGGTCTAATGAATCACATATTAGTCCGATAGCTCCAGGGGGCCTCCGGTGCTCACCCAGAAAAAGGCTTTTCATTACATTCAATGCTGGTATTTTGGTACAGCAGACTAAGTATTAATGTCCTTAGATTCTGATAAAAATATTATAATTTTACATATTATAATATTCCTATTCCAAATGAGCATTCTTGCACTTGAAGACTATTAATGATTCTAGAATTATTATGTTTTTAAATATTTACTGTATAACATTGTGAACATAGTATACTTGCATAATAATATGTATGAATAATAATTCTAAATAAATTTAAATTATGCACATCCATTTTGTTTCATTGTTGGTATTCCTTCTTAGCCAATCTTATTTACTTGATTAAATATATACAGTACTTCCATATTGAACTGTGTACTATATATTTTGTATGACTTGATCCCTCTGGACATTCCTCACTGTGCAGGATAGCTCTTTACTGAGTGAAGAGAAGGCAATCTACTAGCCTATGCAGCTATGCATAGGAGCTGGAGAAGAGTTAGAGAGGCAGTTAAAGTGTTCTGCAATCTCTTCAATATTTGTTTAATTAGATAGCAAACTGAAGGGTATCAATGAGGGAGTTGAATCTGTAAACAGAAATTGTAGGGCTGAGGAGTTCTGAAAACCAACCAGTACTACTTTCTAAGTTACTTGTGGGAGAGACACAGAGAGGGTGGCTGGAGTCTTCATTGGAAGATGGTTGAAAGCAGGTGCTAGAGAGGCTATTTGTATCCAGGGGGAACCTGCTGCTGGTTGACATATTGAAATTATTGGCTGTAGTACATGGAAGACGTACTGAAGTTATGTAGTTGTTATAATTTAGCAGGAAGAGAAATGAACATGTGAACCCACATAGCGTTTATTCCAAAAACAAACAATGTCGTCATAGGGTATACGTTACATGATTTCCTATTTAGTATAAATAATAAGTCATGTTCTCAGCACCTTGAGAACATGCACCAGCATGTTCTCAAGGTGCTGTATACAATGTTCTCAAGGTGTGGTATACAGTGTTCTTATGGTGTTGTACACAATGTTCTCATAATGTTGTATACAATGTTCTCAAGGTGCTGTATACAGGTTTTTGATAGAATTGTGTACAATGTTCTCAAGGTGCTGTATACAGTGTTATCAAGAAGTTACAGTGGTACCTCGGAATGCGAGTGTCCCTGTATGCGAGTTTTTCGGAAGAAGACGAGCAGGATTTCCTTGAAAATTATGTCTCGGAAGGCGAGGGTTACCTCGGGACGCGAGTTTGTTGATACGCGTACAGGCTGACCTAGCGCGTGGTCGATCGGTGATCGTCGCCCCTCCGCCCCTCCGCCCCTCAGTTTACCATTGTCTCGTGCCCAGTGACTATCCCACATCAATTCTTCACCTGGATTTTCAGTGTTTTGTTGGATTTTTGGTCATTTGACTATACAGTTTGTTATTATATATCTCACCATGGGTCTCAAGAAAGCCATTGATAAGGTTCAACCTAAGAAAATAGCTGTGAGTAGAGGCAGTAGAGGATGTCCCTCCTTGATTAAGAAAATGTGTGAAGTATGGGAAGAACTGCAAAGTTTTGTTGAAAAAACTCACCCAGATAAAGCTGTAGCAGGCCGTTGCATTGACCTTTTAAATGATAATGTGATGTCTTACTACAGACAAGTGTTAAAATGTAGGGAAAAACAAGTGTCTTTAGAGAAATTCTTAGTAAGACAAGCAAGTCCTAGTGGTATGCAGGCAAAATGTGCCAGTGTGTGCATACCAGTGAAGTCCTCACTGCCTGATGTGATAATGGAAAGGGACTCCCCTTCCAAACAGTAACTCCTCTCCTCCTCCCCCCTCCTCACCATCTTCCATACGCCTACAGCATTCAAGAGCAAGGTAAGTAATAACTTGAACATAGTTTTGTAGGTTTATTTAGATGAATTAGGTACAAAAATTTAGTTTGATATGGGGTTTTTGGGGTAGTCAGGAATGGATTAATTCATTTCCCATTATTTCTTATGGGGAAATTAGCTTCAGAATACGAGTTTTTCGGAATAAGAGCTGTCTCCAGGAACGAATTAAACTCTTAAACTGAGGTACCACTGTATATACAATGTTCTCAAGGAGTTGTATAAAATGTCCTCATGATATTATTTTTATTTTGTTTTATCGTTTTTATTTTATTTATATACAAGAAGATACACTGGGGGGGTTAAGAAAGTACATAGTAATGATGATGATTTTACATTCTTGTAAAGCCCCTAACACGCATAGCGATTCGGGTAAGTCCTTAATCTAACAGATAATTTTAAGTAGATAATTTCCAGTAAAATTGACAAAAGAATGTTTACAGGTACACTGTAAGAGATTTTGACACAATAAACAAAGATTAGATTAGATTAGATTAGTACACAATAATAACAATACACTGTAATAACACAGATTACTAGGTACATTAGGGTAAAATTTCAGGGTTATCAATTGGTTCATTGTAGCACAATTTGAGGATCATTTCAAGGAACAATGCAGTAGAATATGCATTTAATATAACAACCATGATATCAGATGATATCAAAGAATACAATGGTTAAGTTGTATGGCTTAGTTACATATATTGGGGGATTGGGTAGCACTAGATACAGTGCGAATTAAAGCTCTAGGCACGAAACTATGAAGACAAAATTAGGTACTTTATAGTTTTGTTTATGAATAACACAAAAGTTGGACAACTTTTAAATTCGTTAGAGTGAGTTCCATAGACTAGGTCTCTTTATTTGCATAGAGTGTTTACACAGATTAAGTTTGACTCTGGGGATGTTAGAGAGATATTTATGTCTGGTGTGGTGATTATGTGTTCTATTACAACTGTCCAGGAAGAGTTTCAGAACAAGATTTGGACCTAAGAAAAGGGTTTTGTAAAATGTAGTTGGCACAAGAGAATGTATGGAGTGAATTTATGTTTAGCATATTTAAGGATTTAAACAGAGGAGCTGTATATTTTCTGAAAGCAGAGTTTGTTATTGTTCTGATAGCAGATTTAAGGATTTAAACAGGAGAGCTGTGTATTTTCTGAAAGCAGAGTTTGTTATTGTTCTGATAGCAGATTTTTGCTGGGTGATGATGGGCTTTAGGTAGACTGCAGAAGTTGAACCCCATGCACAGATACCATAAGTAAGATAGGGATAGATAAGTTCATAATATAGTGAGAGGAGAGCAGAGTAAGGTACATAATATCTGATTTTAGAGAGTATACCAACTGTTTTAGAGACTTTCTTAGTTATGTGTTGTATGTGGGTGCTGAAGTTAAGTCTCTTGTCTAAGTATAGGCCAAGGAAATTTCCATCATCTTTATTTTTGATGTTAACATTGTCTATCTGAAGCTGAATTGCATTTGTTGATTTGCTTCCAAATAGGATGTAGTAGGTCTTTTCTATGTTTAGTGTGAGTTTGTTGGTTGACATCCATAAGTGGACTTTTATTCTTTTGGGAGCCCCTACAGCTCCCCAGAGTTTACTAGGCTGATATGCTAATGTCAGACTTTGGCATCAGTCATGTGTATGGAGTTCTTAAGGGCCTACCGGGGACCACGAGCCTGAACCTGGCCCCCTCTAGAGAGGCAAGGGGAGCAATGGCCTATAGAAACTCCTTTGTAATTGGAAGCATTCTGTCTGTCATTGACCGGGTTAGGCACCCAGAAAGGTAGGCGTCCCAAAACAAACCCCTATTCTGGTGAAAATTGCAACCAAAAGCCGAACGAGTGGATAGAACTCCCCAAACAAAAATGAGCAAACTAGTATGACATCACTTGTCGTCGCACGACTGTCTGCACCGCTCCCCCCCCCCCTCCCTAGGAGGGGGAAGGGGAAGCCCCAGACCTACCGCGCTGGCAATCCACACCCCAATTCTTGAGGCTGATGCTATTGGCTCAGTTGTGTGTTCTGGCTCCAGTATTTTTGCAGCGCTGTGCCTTGTGTTTGGTTGCTGTACTCCAGGGGTGTGAGAGCCAGGAGTTATTCCTCAATACTCGGCCTGCATGCGCCTAGGGTTCGATCCCTAGGTGCCTTGCAAGTACTACCCTTGGAGATTAGGGTTACCTTCCACAAGTTCCTTGGGGTCTGCCTCTGTGTGTCAATTTTACTGCTCGGTTTCTCGGCCGCCCTTTGGGTACTTAGGTGTTTTGTCTCTCTAGTTTACCTTAGGATAAGAGGCAGTTTTTGCACTGGTAAAGGGCGCAGGGTGCTGTGCAGCTAGTTGTCACCTATCACAGCGGCCGGCTCTGTTCCTTGGGGTATGTTGTCCTCTTGCGGGGTTTTGTTTTTCTTTTTGTTTTTGCTTTGGTGGGGGGTTCTTCCCTATTTCCCACTGGTGTTTGGCCTCACCCTGATCTTGGTGGTGCCCCCTGCTTGGTCCCCATGAGTGTACACGTCCCTGGGGTTCAGCTTTAGACAGTTTGTTTGGTAATTTTGGGCTCCGGTTAGCAGTACCCTACCTGGGTTTACCTGAGCGCGAGTCCTCTTCAAGTAAATACTCAGGACCCTGGGAATCCCCTAGGGGATGCGTGGATCCGATGGATGTGACCCTCGGGGGTCTCCCCTCGCTTCGTGAGATTTTGAGGGTTGTTCGGTCCCCTTGTCTCAGGGCGACCCTCACTGTTTTTGCCTCCATCACGCAGCCTGTTGGGTCGGTGACACTTTCGACCCTGAGTCCTGTGAGTATTGTTGCTTGCTGGTGACTCAGTTTACCCAATCTGTGGATGATCATCTTCAGGTACAGGCTGCACAGGCAATGCATTCTAGGTTTCGGTTGTGTCAATGTGCTAGGTTGGTTGCTCACCCGGATGCCCGCGGCTGCCCCGTTTTGCTTATAGGGACCCGGACTTGGGGGTTTCAACCTTGGTTCAGTCCACACCTCCTAGTCCTTCCCCTCCTGTTGTTCGTTCTGGTCCCCCTCCCCTGCTTCCAGCCCCGAAACGTCTGAGAGTTTCAGAGTCGGGGCAGGGGTTAGTTGGTCTAGAGACTCGGGCAGCCTCGGGGGATGCCCCTTCCGGTGTGGCGACGGAGGCATTCGAGTCTCCTCCCCCGGCCAAAGCCTCTGGTTCTGACCAGTGGGCCTCATTCTATCCGGCTTCTATAGCTGCGCCAGCCTTGTCTAGTGGGGTCGGTGCTTGGGGGGAGGACTCGGCCCCGGGTTCTGCGGAGGACCCTGGGGTTGAGGAGGGGCTGACTTGGGGCTTGGGCCCTGTTGGACCCGCCTGGGTTTTTCTACCCTCTGAATGGGGCTTACTGTTACAAGGAGTGGGGTTTTCTTTTCCCCTCTGAGTACGAATTGGATTTGGTGTCTGCCCCTCCCCTGGTTCGGTTCTGTGTTCCCGGGTGCTTCGGTTCCATCTTTCTGGAGGTTTTCGGCTTATCACATCCAACCTGCTGCGGTGCGGGCAGCCCTTGCGGCAAACCTCCTGCGTGACCCGGATTATGCCTCGGCAATGGATCCCTCGGCTTTCAAGTTTGGACCTTCATTCTCTTTCTGGCTCTGTTACGAGGTTCTGGAGTCGTCCTGGCTGGCGAACTGTCTTGTCTTTACCTTGGAGGCTTGGCACTCCTTCTGCCGTTCCCGCATGCTTGAGGCTTCGACGGTGCTTCAGGTTTTCCTGGGGGGCGACCTTGAGCACCCCAATGAGTGCTTGTTTGCTTTTGCCCTTCCCAGGGATGTTAGCGTCGTTGAGCTCCATGTGCAGGTTCCCTCCCTTTCGGTGGCACAGGTGGCAGAGGACTTGCTGGCTTGAGGCCTTTTGGTTGCGGCCTTGCGCTTCTTTTCCCTCCTGGAGCTGTCTTCCGACTGGCTCATGGAGGATGTGGGGGCGCTCGGAACTGTTCCTGGGTCTGGTGCCTTGGCCTCGGTGGTTCGCTTGTCGGCTGCCTTGCTGAAGCTTTTCGCTCCAATCTTGCAGGATGTGGTGGCTCTGTTTTATGTCTCCTGGCTTGCGTGTCGGCAGATGGTACTTGCCTCCTCTGTGGAATCTGCTTGGGCCTTGGCTCTTAGGATGTCTCCCCCTTTTGTTTGCCCTCTCTTGTTTGAGGCTTCCGCCGTTACGCAGTGTATTCAGGCTGCTTTGGCTTCTTGTCGTCCTATGTCGGACTTGCTGGTTCTCCGGGGATCTTGTGGTGGACCTTCCCGGAAGGGTCATGCCAAAGCTCGGGGGTTCCTCTCATCGTGGTAGGTCACTGGTGTCAGGTTCGGGTTCGGCTCCTCCTTCGGACCCGGCTTCGTCTGATCGGTGCGGTGTTCGCTCTGTGTGAGGTTCTGGGTCTCATAAGGGGCGCTGGCCCTTTCGCGGTTCGCCCCATTGACGGGGCGATGGAGGGAGGCTTGCGCTGTTCGCTCACGCCTGGTTCCACAATTTGTGGGCGTTTCGGGTCGTTTCGCGCGGCCTCCGGTGGCGTTGGGTAGTTCTCCTGCGGGGAGTTCGGGGCTGGTGGGGCAGCCTTCTTCCCCTGCGCTCTGTCAGATCATCTTGGAGTGGGTTTGCTTGGGCGTGGTCGAAACGACGACGTCCCTCAAATGGGGTTTCCGTCTGTTTTCAGTCCCGAAAAGAGCCTGCGCGGATTTGCGGTTCATTCTGGACTTGGTCCCATCTGAACCCCTGGGATCATTGCCCCTCCTTTCGGATGACCACGCTGTCCCAGGTTCAGCTCCTGTTGGAGCCGGGCACTTGGATGGTGTCCCTGAACCTCCAGGACACTTATTGGCACATCCGAGGTTCAGGGACTGGCTCGGTTTTGTTATGGGGCTTAATTCGTGCTTACTGCTTTCGTTGTCTCCCGTTCAGTTTGAACCTGGCACCTCGCGTTTTCACGCGCCTCACGTGATGTGGTGACCTGTCTGCATCTGTTAGGTGTTCAGGTGTTGGCCTTCCTCGACGACTGGCTGGTTTGGGCTCCCAGCCAGTTCGCTTGTCTGCTGGCCAGGGATCTGGTTCTTTCTCAGCTCACCGGGTTTGAGTTCTTGGTGAACTGGAGGAAGTCCAATCTGGTTCCCTCCCAGGGTTCGGACTTGGCTGGGCCTTGTGTGGGGACTCTCGGACCGCTTCCTTGTTTCTTCCTCCTGTGTCTCTTCTACGGCTGCGGTCCCGCATGTGCCTGTTTCTGGGGGGTTCTCGACTCACCCAGCGGTTGTTTGAGGGTCTGTGCGGGAGCCTGAACTGTGCAATGCTGGCCTACCCACCGGGTTGGGTTTGGCTTCGTCAGTTGTTCTGGTTCCTTTGGTGAGTTCCCTTCCGCCTCTCTCGCGATCGCTGGGTTCGGACTCCAGGGGCTTTGTGTCGGTTGCTGTGTCGCCAGCTTTCTCTTCGGGTTTTTCGGGGTTCAGTGCCTTGGCACCTACCCGAGCCCTTGCTTGATGTGTTCACGGACTCGTCATCTCACGGATGGGGCTTTGTGACCAGTACTCACCAGGCCAGCCAGGGTCGGTGGGGTCCGTCCTTCCTTCCAGTGAGCCCACAGCACTGTGCAGGAGTTCGCGGCGGTGTGGTTCGCTCTTCGGAGGATTCGAGTCGCCCGCGGGTCGACGATCCGGCTCCATTGAGACTGCTCCCCAGTGATTCATTGTCTGAACCAGGGAGGGAGTTGATACAGTCATTGGCTCTTTGGTGCTGGTTGCTTCGGGTGACTCGTCTGCTGAGTTCTCGGGGTTTGGCTCTCCTGGCGATTCACATGCGGGGAGTGTCCGATGTCTTGGCCGACGGCCTGTCTCGTTTCATTCCTCTTTCCACGGAATGGACGGTCGACGCCAACTCCTTCTGTTGGCTTTGCCAGACGTTTGGATGCCCGAGGTAGACCTCTTTGCGTCGGCGTGGTCGCGGCGCCTTCAACTGTATGTGGAGCCCTTTCCCGACTGTGAGGCCTCGGGTCAACGCCTTTCGGCAGGATTGGTCAAGGTGGGGGTTCCTGTACCTCTTCCCACTAGTTCAGCTGTTGCTCCAGGTCCTAACTCGCTTGGAGACTTGCCAGGGGTGAGTTGTCCTCTTGGCCCCTTGGTGGCCGGCCCAGCCGTGGTTTCAGGCGCTGCTTTCTCAGTGTCCGAACCCGGAAGTTTTTCCGTGGCTGCGTCTCATC
>WNGS01169375.1:64827-82371 GCA_020271785.1 Procambarus virginalis
AAATACATAATCAGATTTCGTTCTTCTTCTATGGACCTCAGGTGAGTGCAGCATATTAGAAAGTTTAGTATAAATGTTAGGTCAAAAATAATTCACACTATGTAACTTGCATAAAAGATCCTTTGTAAACCTTAGCTGTTGCCCCAAATGTTAAGCTAGGCTATATGAAAGCATTGTAAAAAGACACACTGTACCATTTTTTGAAAATAAAATCTGTTCTTATCAGCTTAATATCTGATACGATCCCCATGTGGGATCCTCGATATTAAACTGATTTTTGCAGCATGGCGAAGTGCTAGGAGCTTGCTCCACGGATCGGCCCGGTATTGCAGTACCTCCGGGATCGGTCCACTCCCTTCGGGGAGACCAAAAACAACCCTATCAACTAGTAGAAATCAAGTAGGAGACGATGATGTTAATTGGTTATGTACATTAATGAATGGTGTTAATTTGATTTGCAGTAATTACTTCACACCGGCCGGCCAGCATGGTATGACGAAAAAGCGTTGGAGCGAGCAGCAAGCAGTGAGTTGAGTGTGGGTTTGATGGGTCGAAGCCAAACAACTGCAACGAGTTAGAGGGAGGAAGGAAGAAGGAAGGAAGGAAGGAAGGAAGGAAGGAAGGAAGGAAGGAAGGAAGGAAGGAAGGAGGAAGGAAGGAAGGAAGGAAGGAAGGAAGGAAGAAGGAAGGGTGAGTGAGGTGAGGTGAGGTGAGGTGAGGTGAGGTGTGAGGTGAGGTGAGTGAGGTGGTGAGGTGAGGTGGGTGAGTATATCATGTAATAACTTTAGATTAAATAATATGTGAGCAAATACGATGGGGAAAGTTGATTGATTGATTTTATGAATGGAGGTAGGTAGGTAGGTGGGTTGCCGGTTAGTGCAATAATAGTAGATTTTGTTTATTTTCTGAGATAGGTTATATAGGGTGAAGTTTTTCTCTATTTATATAAGTGTGGAAACTGGTTAAGTAGCTTAGTGGGTTGTTATGAAAGGCTGGTAGAGATTGGTTGAATAGTGTTAGGCTTGTGTTTGCATTTAGTGGAGAACTGGATTTGGCATTTCAATGACATCTAATATGACGTGGTCATTGTGCAAATGAACTCTAAATCAACAGGTTTACTATGATTGAGAACCTAACTATAATAGTTACCCATTGTGGCATGCTTTTCTTTTTTTATGGAATTACTCACACTCACTCCCTTGTGAGTGAGGGAGGGTGGAGAGTGTGTGTGTGTGTGTGTGTGTGTGTGTGTGTGTGTGTGTGGTGTGTGTGTGTGTGTGTGTGTGTGTGTGTGTGTGTATCACTCGGAATTCCTTAGTCGGCTTTGACGGCGAAATTATATTCACACACACATCAAGATTAGACGTTTATCTATTTAATTTACCATTGCTGGAATGTACCAATGCATAATAAAGACGAAATTCGAGGTGAGATAGGGGGAGGTGTTGCTTTGGTGTGGTCTTACATGGCAGCTCAACGATCGTTGCCACTTCCACGCTTGCTTGCCGGCCTGCCTGCCTGCCACTGGCCTCAAAGTGAATTGTAGTGTCTTGATTAGCTTTACAATCCATCATTTACCTCAATACACACTAACAATGTGTATTTATATACTTCAATCGAGCATTCGATGCACACATTCACCTATAATATATACGTCAACCAAACCCGAACCCCACCCAAGTTCAAGTGCACCTGCACTCTCACCCCTCTCCATTTTTTTTTTTTTTTTTTTTTTTTTTTTTTATTTTTACATGCAAACATGCAAATTAAATACAATAAAAACAAGGAGAGACACAGTACAAACCAAAGAGAAACAAAAGAAAAACCCATCAGCCAGAAGGGCCGACAGCACAGCATAACAAAGTACAAAACTCAAAAAGGTATTGAAAATACAGGAAAGGGTAAACACATGCAGTACAAAGTATAAACAAATGCAGTACAGGGATAAACAAATGCAAAACAACAAAAACACAGGCGCATATCAAACAGTACAAAACCATCGGTACACAACAAACAAACCTAACACCGGCCTGAAGGACCGAGACCCAAAATACACAAGACCTCAATACACAAAGTAAGCAGAGAAGAACAAGAAAAAATAAACACAATAATTTAATAACAGAGATCGAACATCATAGCCAGAAGGGCACATAATACAACAAATTAAAGAAACATAGATCATGAAAAGGCATAGCCAAAAGAACAGGGACATTTAGAAAACATCGGCCGGAAGGGCACACAATATACATCACATAACAGACCAAAATCCAAGACATACCCGATATACACAGCAAGCACACAGACTATCAGGACTGCGCATACTTTTCCGGCCACTCTGCAGCCGGGAAAAGAGTACAATACGCCTCCCACATCGCCAGAATTTTGTCCGGAATAGGGGACTAAGGGCCGTCCGAGGATCGGGCATCGAAATCGGCACACCCTCAACAAATACCCGATACGCTGGAACCCAGACAGTCGTGGGGCACCACGGAAGAGGCTCCACCCGGTCATGAAAGCTAATAGCTACAGGGTTGGTCTTCGAATGATACGCCACGCCGTTGGCTAAGATGAACGGGACAGGCTGCTCCTTACCGGCGCAGGCAACGGGCAGCGCACTTGTAACCGCGGCAGCCTCACAGGGCTTCGCATCAACCACCGGACGGGACACCTGCAGGGGCTCCTCTCTCCGAACATCCCTTTTCAGAACTAACACTAGGTCCCGACCTGCACCAGCACCCCCCTCACCAACATCTGGAGGTGCAACTACCCCCCACTGCGGGGAACTGCCGACAGAAGCCACAGGAGGCGAATCATACACACAATCCTTGGCATCAGCAGGTACATGGACGTCAGCGTCCACCACCTCAATTCCCGAGAACCCATCAGCGTCAGAATCCACCACATCAGCCCATGCAGTAGACGAACGCCTGGACCGCTTGGGCACCGGGCGCACATCTTCGGAACCTGAAGCGGACCCAGACCCACGGGCATCACAAGCCGCGCGTACCAATGCCCGTCTCATGACTGCAGCAGCCTCAACCGCAGGGGGAACCGGACCACACACAACCGGGGACCCCACAGCCACTTCAGCACTCAGCACCGCCGGTAGCCGAGGCGATGAAGCAGGGCCAGGCGCAGCATCTGAAGACAGGGAACCAGGCGAGGAGGAGGGCGCAGCATCCAGGCCCACCGTAGCAGCATGGACAGGGTCAGGAGGATTCACCGACAGCCTCGCAACAGCCTGAGGAAGGCCGGCGACATCCGGGGAAACGTCAGTGGACGACGGGGGAGCCGCAACAACGAGCTGGACGGTCTCCGCATCCCCGGAGTCCTCGTCCAGGGGAAGCGGAGGGAAATCTTCTTCCCTAAAGAGGTTGACAGGGGCAACCGGAGCCGCCTCGCACCCGGCAGCCTGATGCCCCATCAAGCCACACCGGAAACAGGTCCGAGGCTGTCGGGCATAGTACACCCGTATGTAGCACCCCAGAAGCCGGACCGAAGATGGAATATCCGACCGCAGGCGCATCCCCAAGGAACGAATGTTCGTCCGCCTCCCGGCATATCTCCCAGAGGATATCGTGTTGACCCGCACACTGATGACTGGCCCAAAGCGCTGGAAGTAACGCCTTAGAAGATCCTCGGGAAACTCCAGGGGTGCCCCATGCACACCGACATATGTCAGCGCACCACTCCGGTCTGATATGGAGACTGAGCCGGCACCCCCCGGCAACGACAACGAGCGTCCCTCGTAGCGACTGAGGAAGTCACGGTACACCTCCTCCGTCGCCAGCTTGATGACAACACGATGAGCAGTCACCAGCTCAATTCCGTCGACGTCTAGCACAGGGACATGAAGCATGTCGCACAGCACTACTGCTACATCTGGATAACCAGCACGCCCAGAGAACTCCAGGCCCACGGAGTTCACACGCTTAATCGATGGTAGGGGACCACCCATGGTAAGCCCAACACCTGCCACGTCTGCACTCAGCCAACCAGGCAACAACACTGGGGGGTGGGGGGGGGGGCAGCTACGCCCCGCCACCTGGCGACCAAACGGCTAACTACCCTAGCAGTCACGGAGGGACACGTCCGCACTCCACGGCTGCTCAGGGTCAACCACCCCTCTCCATTTGAAAGCTAGTTTCCTAATTAGATTTCAAATGATTCTTTCACCTCTCTAAACGCCACCAACGTATATTTACATACTTTATTTAGGCAATGTATGCAGGCACACATTCATTCGTTCGTTCACGTAAAATAACGAATAAAATTTATATAGAATGCACTATAATTTGCAAAGCGACCGACCACCAAATGTCATTGTGGAAGCTAGTTTCGTAATTAGCTTTGCAATACTTCATTTACCGCCCTAAACACCAACAATGAGTGAGCATTTGTATACTTGATAAAAGCGATGAACGGATTACGCACACATTCGCATATATTAAGAAATGATTTTGCCATAGTACCTACAGTACTCACACGTCTCGAATTACTTAGATCTTCTGATATCTTAACTTTGTTGATCGTTATGTTGATCATTCAACAATAGAGTCGTTTTCCAGGGAATGACGTTATGTTAGATGATGCATCGCCTCGCATCGTATTGCATGTCATCGCATCGAATGGCATTGCATCGCATGGCATTGCATTGCATGGCATTGCATGGCATGGCATTGCATGGCATTGCATGGCATGGCATTGCATGGCATTGCATTGAATGGCATTGAATGGCATGGCATAGCATAGCATCGCACGTCACGTCACGTCACGTCACGTCACGTCACGTCACGTCACGTCACGTCACGTCTCGTCTCGTCTCGTCTCGTCTCGTCTCGTCTCGCACTCGCACTCGCACCCGCTCCCGCTCCCGGGGAGGGAGCGTTGGCGATATCAGGCCCCTTCCACTTCTAATTCGTTATTGTCCTTTTCAAAAGCTGTAGCTACCTTAACACACATGACGAATGGAGGCTTATTTATTAAGAGTTAGGCGCTATACTCCCTGGCCAGGAGCGAATCGCGAAACGCTACGCGAGTCTGAAAGCTAGTTTCCTAATTAGATTTCAAATGATTCATTCACCTCTCTAAATGCCACCAGTGTATATTTACATACTTTATTTAGGCAAATGTATACATGCATGAACACATTCATTCATGTAAAATAACCAATAAAATTGATATAGAATGAACTATAATTTGCAAAGCGACCGACCACCAAATGTCATTGTGAAAGCTAGTTTCGTAATTAGCTTTGCAATACTTCATTTACCTCCCTAAACACCAGCAATGAGTGAGTATTTGTACACTTGATACAAGCGATGAACGGATTACGCACACATTCGCATATATTAAGAAATGATTGCCATAGTACCTACAGTACTTAGACGTCTCGAATTACTTAGATCTTCTGATATCTTAACTTTGTTGATCATTCAACAATAGAGTCGTTTTCCAGGGAATGACGTCATGTTAGATGATGCATCGCCTCGTCTCGCATCGTATTGCATGTCATCGCATCGAATGGCATTGCATCGCATGGCATTGCATTGCATTGCATGGCATTGCATCGCATGGCATTGAATGGCATTGAATGGCATTGAATGGCATGGCATGGCATGGCATGGCATCACGTCACGTCACGTCACGTCACGTCACGTCACGTCACGTCACGTCACGTCTCGTCTCGTCTCGTCTCGTCTCGTCTCGTCTCGTCTCGTCTCGTCTCGTCCTCGTCCTCGTCCTCGTGCTCGTGCTCGTGCTCGTGCTCGTGCTCGTGCTCGCTCCCGCTCCCGCTCCCGCTCCACCCAGCCCCGCCTCACTCCACCCGGCCCCGCCTTACTCTACCCAACCCTGCCTTGCCTCGTCTCAGGTTTGTGAAAACGCTATATCAACCAAAGTGTTAGATGTGAAAAAAGTCGTGGTATATATTCAAAAATGTAATAGTTGGCGAGTAATAGTGCTGTTCGTTTTCTGTTATGGTGTCGGTGAGAAAACGTCTCCTATTTATTTTAGTTGAGGAGCGTTGACGATAACAGGCCCCTTGCACTTCTAATTCGTTATTGTCCTTTATAAAAGCTGTAGCTACCTTAAGACACATGACGAATGGAGGTTTATGTATTAGAGTTAAGCGCTATCCTCCCTGTCCAGGAGCGAATTTGTGAAATGCCACGCGAGTCTGTTTACCACTTCGCCACAAGTTACATGTTCACTATTCATAAACGAAACCGTGCAATATCATGAATTTGCATGTATATATATAAATTCATTGATCAGGTAAGAAATGGTTAAAACCTTTACTGCATGGTGTTTATATGTATGCTTGAATTTGAATAATACCCAACGATAATCACATGCCTTTTTGCAATTGAAACTCTATACGTGGTTTCTAGCCGCAATTGTTGCCTGGTGTTGCAGAGCAACCGTGCCTACTATCGCTTCTCGGCCTTTTGGCTAAGATCAAAGTGTAGTAGCCCAGGAAGGGGCACCAGCCCCCTCCCCTCCTTAAATCTCTGAATTTAAGCACTCCAAAGGATGGGAGCTGGAGATGACTTCTTAGCAGTCGTCAACAGCATCACAATGGAAACACCATTGCCTCGCCTCAGGTTTGTGAAAACGCTATATCAACCAAAACGTTAGATGTGAAAAAAAAGTCGTGATATATATTAAAAAATGTAATAGTTGGCGAGTAATAGTGCTGTTCGTTTTCTGTTATGGTATCAGAGAGAAAACGTCTTCTATTTATATTATTTGAGGAGCTTTGACGATAACAGGCCCCTTACACTTTTAATTCGTTATTGTCCTTTTCAAAAGCTGTACCTACCTTAAGACACATGACGAATGGAGGTTTATGTATTAAGAGTTAAAATATACGATTACGACGTCACCTCCCTCACAAAAATAGCTCCTCCCAACATAATCTTGTTGCTGTTATTATACTATATACACACACGGTACATACCCATGTACATACGTGTTCCCCATAGCGAACCACTGAGCTAGTATGGTGAGCAAAACAAGAGTGGCTGCCCCACACAGTGGAGGTTACCTCAATTCTCTCCCTCCCTCCCTCCCTCACCAAAATTCCTCCTTCCACAATACTACGCACAATGCTAATTATAACCACAATCTTGGTCACTAATTCCTGTAAATGAATAATTGACCACACGTTTATTTTGAAAACGAACCTAAGAAGTCATTTGAAGATTCCTAGATGGACGAAATAATGCTGTGGTGCTGTGACTAGCGCTGTGAACATCGTGAACAGCATTGAATCACTGATATTTGAACATTGTTCCAAGTCATTATCACACTCAGGCTCTTCTATAATACTATCATGGCTAAATAATACAGATTATATATATATTTTGACATTATTAGGCGATGCTGTGGTCACACGCTGAACAGCATAGCTGTGTGCTCATACTGCGTGCGCCGGCCTTGGTTGCTCACTCACTACTGAGGCTCCAACACCCGGGAATGTGGACCACGATTTTTTTTAAAGATGGCGTCTGTTTACAAGAGCCCTGAGGAAACTGATGTGAACCCCACGTAGCCGCGGGAGTTTTCAATGGAACGTGAAAAATAAAAATACCCGGAGGCGCGTTGCGCAAACCAGACGTGGGCCTGCAGGCGCGTTGCGCAGTTTAAGGGTTAATGTTTTTCCTGCCCGAAAAGCTTTGCGTAATAGTGGCTTTAGGCATTGTATGTACTAGCTGTCTATAAATCTATCCATTTTTGTACAATCTCTTGTATGTATGTACCTTACCTGAATAAACATTTATTTATTTATTTATTTAATTCCTGTTTGAGGTGGCCGACTCTGGCAGACAGATCTTGGTTAATCTTGTGCATGGCCAAAGCATCACTCTGTAGCTTCATTATCAAGTCCGACTGCTCTCTGATTATAGACATTTGGTCATCATGTATCCGAGTCAATAATTTGAGCCATGGATTATCAGCGAAACGCTTAAAGTCGGAACATGGGGAGGCAGCTCGTTTAAGTTGCTCCATATGGTTACATAACTGTTGCATGGCTGGAGTCGGTGACGACGCTCCACTCAGCTGGGAAGGTTTGTTATTGTTGTCGAAGGGAGGGTTGATACCCTCCCTCCCCCCCCCCCTCGGCAGCCACTAAGGGGGAGACAGCCGCATTATTCCTGTTGCTAGCTTGGCTGGTTGGGTTAAATAATAAATAAATAAATAAATAAATGTTTATTCAGGTAAAGTACATACACATACAGTAGGTTTTACAAAATCTTGATCCATTCTGATAGGTGTGCTATCATTCTTTGCTGCCTTACCGAGCTTAGAATTGTCTTGCATGGTAGCAGGAGAAATGTACGCAGGCAGATGGGGTAGACTCTTTGATGTGGCAGCAGCAAACGTCAGGTTCAGCTTCCTCCAGGGAGCAACACTAATGAGGGTCGAGATGAGCTAGTAGGTTGGTTTTGTCGTATATTTCAATCACATTTAGGTCACTGGGTACTTAGATGCCTTCTGGGGTTGTTACATCATGTTTGGGATGTTGTGGGCTCAAGGAGCAGCGGATAAAGTTGGAGGGGCAGTAGGGTCGTCAGGAGCGGTTGAGCATTCGTCTGATGGACTTTATTTAGCTCAGTATTCACTGATAGCCTTAATAACCCTGTGGACGACCTGGGAGACCGGCACCATCAAACAGGGCAGAAGGGAAACCAGATCAACCCAAAGTGCGTCCACGGACACGGTCCGTCTAATTACCACAAGCTACACATGCTTTCGGAAAGCTTCCTGGCAATACGTTAGTAATGAATAAATATGATATATTTACTCATTATAATGTTGGTGCTGAACGTACAACACGAAAAAACATAAATTTAGTTTGAAAAAGTATCTTTTTACAATGAAATTAGACGAAAATAAAGAGGAGGTGACGCCAAATTAAGTCGACGATCCAAGCGTCGGTTAGGTTAGGTTAGGTTAGGATAGGTTAGGTTAGGTTAGGTTTGGTTTGGTTAAGTTAGGTTAGGTTAGATTAGGTTAGGTTAGGCTAGGTTAGGTTAGGTCAGCCTAACTTAACATATCATATTTTTTCATTACTAACGTATTGCCAGGAAGCTTTGTGAAGCTTGTGGTAGCTTGTGGTAATTAGACGGACCCCACGGACACAGAAGCCATGGCGCGCAAATAATGGCGGAGAGTCGCAACCAGACACAAAACATGATGCACCCCTGGCCTAACCAACCAAGCATCAACAACCCAGGGACCCGTCCGAAAAGCAGCAGTCTCAATCTTCGCCAGAAAAGAAGGAGAAGGCTGCAGAAAAACAAACCGATCACCCCGACCAAAGGAGCAGAAACCTCTGTGCCGGAGGAAAGCATGATGCTCACCTATCCAACCCCCAGCACCCAATGCCAATAGGAAAAGAGCCTTCGAAAAACAATCCAGAACCGAAGGGGCCACAACAAAACGAGGAGAAGAAAGAAAAGAGAGCACTCTATCCAATGACCAGGACGGCTCAGGCGGCGCATGAGCATGCCAGAGGTGAAATAATGCCCAAGACAGCTTGCGAAACGGCGCAGACGTGACATCAATACCGAAAGTAAGCTGAAGCGGCTGCGCCAGCGCCGCACGATACGAGGCGACACTGTTATTTATTTATTTATTTATTTATATACAAGAAGGTACATTCGGTTAGAGAGAATACATAGCATAGTATTTACAATCTTGTAAAGCCACTAGTACGCGCAGCGTTTTGGGCAGGTCCTTAATCTAACAGATAATTTTAAGTACGTAAATTCTAGCAGAATTAATAAAATGATAACAGATACAGTGCAAGAAAAAAAATGAGATGAGAGAGAATAGTAAGTATATTAAAGCACATTGGTATATTAAAGCTCTGATTGATTACATTGATAACTTGATTGATAATTTAAGCAAGATTAACAAACACCATACAGCAGATTGATAGCACATATAAGAAGACAGCACTGATCACAATGGTAAAGATGTTAGGCATAAGGAGGCATAAGGAGATGGCATAAGGCATGTTAGGCATAAGGAGATGGTCCTGGAACAACCAAGAGAGAAAAGACAATACCACCCTAACAGAAAGCGAAGAACAACGACGAAGACGTAAGAAGAACCGGAATAACCACCAGGAAGCTTCATAACGCTGCTGAGACGAAGCCCGCAGGTGGGACACTAATAAGGAAGCCACCTGATTAACATAGAGATGATGATAAACTTGAGTAAAAAATACCATACGCGAAGACTCGAGGAGAAGATCGAACCATCCATGCGATGTACAGTTCGATATGCTGGATGAGACGCAGCCACGGAAAAACTTCCGGGTTCGGACACTGAGAAAGCAGCGCCTGAAACCACGGCTGGGCCGGCCACCAAGGGGGCCAAGAGGACAACTCACCCCTGGCAAGTCTCCAAGCGAGTTAGGACCTGGAGCAACAGCTGAACTAGTGGGAAGAGGTACAGGAACCCCCACCTTGACCAATCCTGCCGAAAGGCGTTGACCCCGAAGGCCTCACAGTCGGGAAAGGGCTCCACATACAGTTGAAGGCGCCGCGACCACGCCGACGCAAAGAGGTCTACCTCGGGGCATCCAAACGTCTGGCAAAGCCAACAGAAGGAGTTGGCGTCGACCGTCCATTCCGTGGAAAGAGGAATGAAACGAGACAGGCCGTCGGCCAAGACATCGGACACTCCCCGCATGTGAATCGCCAGGAGAGCCAAACCCCGAGAACTCAGCAGACGAGTCACCCGAAGCAACCAGCACCAAAGAGCCAATGACTGTATCAACTCCCTCCCTGGTTCAGACAATGAATCACTGGGGAGCAGTCTCAATGGAGCCGGATCGTCGACCCGCGGGCGACTCGAATCCTCCGAAGAGCGAACCACACCGCCGCGAACTCCTGCACAGTGCTGTGGGCTCACTGGAAGGAAGGACGGACCCCACCGACCCTGGCTGGCCTGGTGAGTACTGGTCACAAAGCCCCATCCGTGAGATGACGAGTCCGTGAACACATCAAGCAAGGGCTCGGGTAGGTGCCAAGGCACTGAACCCCGAAAAACCCGAAGAGAAAGCTGGCGACACAGCAACCGACACAAAGCCCCTGGAGTCCGAACCCAGCGATCGCGAGAGAGGCGGAAGGGAACTCACCAAAGGAACCAGAACAACTGACGAAGCCAAACCCAACCCGGTGGGTAGGCCAGCATTGCACAGTTCAGGCTCCCGCACAGACCCTCAAACAACCGCTGGGTGAGTCGAGAACCCCCAGAAACAGGCACATGCGGGACCGCAGCCGTAGAAGAGACACAGGAGGAAGAAACAAGGAAGCGGTCCGAGAGTCCCCACACAAGGCCCAGCCAAGTCCGAACCCTGGGAGGGAACCAGATTGGACTTCCTCCAGTTCACCAAGAACTCAAACCCGGTGAGCTGAGAAAGAACCAGATCCCTGGCCAGCAGACAAGCGAACTGGCTGGGAGCCCAAACCAGCCAGTCGTCGAGGAAGGCCAACACCTGAACACCTAACAGATGCAGACAGGTCACCACATCACGTGAGGCGCGTGAAAACGCGAGGTGCCAGGTTCAAACTGAACGGGAGACAACGAAAGCAGTAAGCACGAATTAAGCCCCATAACAAAACCGAGCCAGTCCCTGAACCTCGGATGTGCCAATAAGTGTCCTGGAGGTTCAGGGACACCATCCAAGTGCCCGGCTCCAACAGGAGCTGAACCTGGGACAGCGTGGTCATCCGAAAGGAGGGGCAATGATCCCAGGGGTTCAGATGGGACCAAGTCCAGAATGAACCGCAATCCGCGCAGGCTCTTTTCGGGACTGAAAACAGACGGAAACCCATTTGAGGGACGTCGTCGTTTCGACCACGCCCAAGCAAACCCACTCCAAGATGATCTGACAGAGCGCAGGGGAAGAAGGCTGCCCACCAGCCCCGAACTCCCCGCAGGAGAACTACCAACGCCACCGGAGGCCGCGCGAAACGACCCGAAACGCCCACAAATTGTGGAACCAGGCGTGAGCGAACAGCGCAAGCCTCCCTCCATCGCCCCGTCAATGGGGCGAACCGCGAAAGGGCCAGCGCCCCTTATGAGACCCAGAACCTCACACAGAGCGAACACCGCACCGATCAGACGAAGCCGGGTCCGAAGGAGGAGCCGAACCCGAACCTGACACCAGTGACCTACCACGATGAGAGGAACCCCCGAGCTTTGGCATGACCCTTCCGGGAAGGTCCACCACAAGATCCCCGGAGAACCAGCAAGTCCGACATAGGACGACAAGAAGCCAAAGCAGCCTGAATACACTGCGTAACGGCGGAAGCCTCAAACAAGAGAGGGCAAACAAAAGGGGGAGACATCCTAAGAGCCAAGGCCCAAGCAGATTCCACAGAGGAGGCAAGTACCATCTGCCGACACGCAAGCCAGGAGACATAAACAGAGCCACCACATCCTGCAAGATTGGAGCGAAAAGCTTCAGCAAGGCAGCCGACAAGCGAACCACCGAGGCCAAGGCACCAGACCCAGGAACAGTTCCGAGCGCCCCCACATCCTCCATGAGCCAGTCGGAAGACAGCTCCAGGAGGGAAAAGAAGCGCAAGGCCGCAACCAAAAGGCCTCAAGCCAGCAAGTCCTCTGCCACCTGTGCCACCGAAAGGGAGGGAACCTGCACATGGAGCTCAACGACGCTAACATCCCTGGGAAGGGCAAAAGCAAACAAGCACTCATTGGGGTGCTCAAGGTCGCCCCCCAGGAAAACCTGAAGCACCGTCGAAGCCTCAAGCATGCGGGAACGGCAGAAGGAGTGCCAAGCCTCCAAGGTAAAGACAAGACAGTTCGCCAGCCAGGACGACTCCAGAACCTCGTAACAGAGCCAGAAAGAGAATGAAGGTCCAAACTTGAAAGCCGAGGGATCCATTGCCGAGGCATAATCCGGGTCACGCAGGAGGTTTGCCGCAAGGGCTGCCCGCACCGCAGCAGGTTGGATGTGATAAGCCGAAAACCTCCAGAAAGACGGAAACCGAAGCACCCGGGAACACAGAACCGAACCAGGGGAGGGGCAGACACCAAATCCAATTCGTACTCAGAGGGGGAAAAGAAAACCCCACTCCTTGTAACAGTAAGCCCCATTCAGAGGGTAGAAAAACCCAGGCAGGGTCCAACAGGGCCCAAGCCCCCAAGTCAGCCCTCCTCAACCCCAGGGTCCTCCGCAGAACCCGGGGCCGAGTCCTCCCCCCAAGCACCGACCCCACTAGACAAGGCTGGCGCAGCTATAGAAGCCGGATAGAATGAGGCCCACTGGTCAGAACCAGAGGCTTTGGCCGGGGGAGGAGACTCGAATGCCTCCGTCGCCACACCGGAAGGGGCATCCCCCGAGGCTGCCCGAGTCTCTAGACCAACTAACCCCTGCCCCGACTCTGAAACTCTCAGACGTTTCGGGGCTGGAAGCAGGGGAGGGGGACCAGAACGAACAACAGGAGGGGAAGGACTAGGAGGTGTGGACTGAACCAAGGTTGAAACCCCCAAGTCGGGTCCCTATAAGCAAAACGGGGCAGCCGGGGGCATCCGGGTGAGCAACCAACCTAGCACATTGACACAACCGAAACCTAGAATGCATTGCCTGTGCAGCCTGTACCTGAAGATGATCATCCACAGATTGGGGTAAACTGAGTCACCAGCAAGCAACAATACTCACAGGACTCAGGGTCGAAAGTGTCACCGACCCAACAGGCTGCGTGATGGAGGCAAAAACAGTGAGGGTCGCCCTGAGACAAGGGGACCGAACAACCCTCAAAATCTCACGAAGCGAGGGGAGACCCCGAGGGTCACATCCATCGGATCCACGCATCCCCTAGGGGATTCCCAGGGTCCTGAGTATTTACTTGAAGAGGACTCGCGCTCAGGTAAACCCAGGTAGGGTACTGCTAACCGGAGCCCAAAATTACCAAACAAACTGTCTAAAGCTGAACCCCAGGGACGTGTACACTCATGGGGACCAAGCAGGGGGCACCACCAAGATCAGGGTGAGGCCAAACACCAGTGGGAAATAGGAAGAACCCCCACCAAAGCAAAAACAAAAAGAAAAACAAACCCCGCAAGAGGACAACATACCCCAAGGAACAGAGCCGGCCGCTGTGATAGGTGACAACTAGCTGCACAGCACCCTGCGCCCTTTACCAGTGCAAAAACTGCCTCTTATCCTAAGGTAAACTAGAGAGACAAAACACCTAAGTACCCAAAGGGCGGCCGAGAAACCGAGCAGTAAAATTGACACACAGAGGCAGACCCCAAGGAACTTGTGGAAGGTAACCCTAATCTCCAAGGGTAGTACTTGCAAGGCACCTAGGGATCGAACCCTAGGCGCATGCAGGCCGAGTATTGAGGAATAACTCCTGGCTCTCACACCCCTGGAGTACAGCAACCAAACACAAGGCACAGCGCTGCAAAAATACTGGAGCCAGAACACACAACTGAGCCAATAGCATCAGCCTCAAGAATTGGGGTGTGGATTGCCAGCGCGGTAGGTCTGGGGCTTCCCTTCCCCCTCCAGGGAGGGGGGGGGGGGGAGCGGTGCAGACAGTCGTGCGACGACAAGTGATGTCATACTAGTTTGCTCATTTTTGTTTGGGGAGTTCTATCCACTCGTTCGGCTTTTGGTTGCAATTTTCACCAGAATAGGGGTTTGTTTTGGGACGCCTACCTTTCTGGGTGCCTAACCCGGTCAATGACAGAGAGAATGCTTCCAATTACAAAGGAGTTTCTATAGGCCATTGCTCCCCTTGCCTCTCTAGAGGGGGCCAGGTTCAGGCTCGTGGTCCCGGTAGGCCCTTAAGAACTCCATACACATGACTGATGCCAAAGTCTGACATTAGCATATCAGCCTAGTAAACTCTGGGGAGCTGTAGGGGCTCCCAAAAGAATAAAAGTCCACTTATGGATGTCAACCAACAAACTCACACTAAACATAGAAAAGACCTACTACATCCTATTTGGAAGCAAATCAACAAATGCAATTCAGCTTCAGATAGACAATGTTAACATCAAAAATAAAGATGATGGAAATTTCCTTGGCCTATACTTAGACAAGAGACTTAACTTCAGCACACCCACATACAACACATAACTAAGAAAGTCTCTAAAACAGTTGGTATACTCTCTAAAATCAGATATTATGTACCTTACTCTGCTCTCCTCTCACTATATTATGAACTTATCTATCCCTATCTTACTTATGGTATCTGTGCATGGGGTTCAACTTCTGCAGTCTACCTAAAGCCCATCATCACCCAGCAAAAATCTGCTATCAGAACAATAACAAACTCTGCTTTCAGAAAATACACAGCTCTCCTGTTTAAATCCTTAAATCTGCTATCAGAACAATAACAAACTCTGCTTTCTGAAAATATACAGCTCCTCTGTTTAAATCCTTAAATATGCTAAACATAAATTCACTCCATACATTCTTGTGCCAACTACATTTTACAAAACCTTTTCTTAGGTCCAAATCTTGTTCTGAAACTCTTCCTGGACAGTTGTAATAGAACACATAATCACCACACCAGACATAAATATCTCTCTAACATCCCCAGAGTCAAACTTAATCTGTGTAAACACTCTATGCAAATAAAGAGACCTAGTCTATGGAACTCACTCTAACGAATTTAAAAGTTGTCCAACTTTTGTGTTATTCATAAACAAAACTATAAAGTACCTAATTTTGTCTTCATAGTTTCGTGCCTAGAGCTTTAATTCGCACTGTATCTAGTGCTACCCAATCCCCCAATATATGTAACTAAGCCATACAACTTAACCATTGTATTCTTTGATATCATCTGATATCATGGTTGTTATATTAAATGCATATTCTACTGCATTGTTCCTTGAAATGATCCTCAAATTGTGCTACAATGAACCAATTGATAACCCTGAAATTTTACCCTAATGTACCTAGTAATCTGTGTTATTACAGTGTATTGTTATTATTGTGTACTAATCTAATCTAATCTAATCTTTGTTTATTGTGTCAAAATCTCTTACAGTGTACCTGTAAACATTCTTTTGTCAATTTTACTGGAAATTATCTACTTAAAATTATCTGTTAGATTAAGGACTTACCCGAATCGCTATGCGTGTTAGGGGCTTTACAAGAATGTAAAATCATCATTACTATGTACTTTCTTAACCCCCCCAGTGTATCTTCTTGTATATAAATAAAATAAAACGATAAAACAAAATAAATAATATCATGAGGACATTTTATACAACTCCTGAGATTGTATATACAGTGGTACCTCAGTTTAAGAGTTTAATTCGTTCCTGGAGACAGCTCTTATTCCGAAAAACTCGTTCTGAAGCTAATTTCCCCATAAGAAATAATGGGAAATGAATTAATCCGTTCCTGACTACCCCAAAACCCCATATCAAACTAAATTTTTGTACCTAATTCATCTAAATAAACCTACAAAACTATGTTCAAGTTATTACTTACCTTGCTCTTGAATGCTGTAGGCGTATGGAAGATGGTGGGAGGGGGGAGGAGGAGAGGAGTTACTGTTTGGAAGGGGAGTCCCTTTCCATTATCACATCAGGCAGTGAGGACTTCACTGGTATGCACACACTGGCACATTTTGCCTGCATACCACTAGGACTTGCTTGTCTTACTAAGAATTTCTCTAAAGACACTTGTTTTTCCCTACATTTAACACTTGTCTGTAGTAAGACATCACATTATCATTTAAAGGTCAATGCAACGGCCTGCTACAGCTTTATCTGGGTGAGTTTTTTCAACAAAACTTTGCAGTTCTTCCCATACTTCACACATTTTCTTAATCAAGGAGGGACATCCTCTACTGCCTCTACTCACAGCTATTTTCTTAGGTTGAACCTTATCAATGGCTTTCTTGAGACCCATGGTGAGATATATAATAACAAACTGTATAGTCAAATGACCAAAAATCCAACAAAACACTGAAAATCCAGGTGAAGAATTGATGTGGGATAGTCACTGGGCACGAGACAATGGTAAACTGAGGGGCGGAGGGGCGGAGGGGCGACGATCGCGATCGACCACGCGCTAGGTCGGCCTGTACGCGTATCAACAAACTCGCGTCCCGAGGTAACCCTCGCCTTCCGAGACATAATTTTCGAGGAAATCCTGCTCGTCTTCCGAAAAACTCGCATACAGGGACACTCGCATTCCGAGGTACCACTGTAACTTCTTGATAACACTGTATACAGCACCTTGAGAACATTGTACACAATTCTATCAAAAACCTGTATACAGCACCTTGAGAACATTGTATACAACATTATGAGAACATTGTGTACAACACCATAAGAACACTGTATACCACACCTTGAGAACATTGTATACAGCACCTTGAGAACATGCTGGTGCATGTTCTCAAGGTGCTGAGAACATGACTTATTATTTATACTAAATAGGAAATCATGTAACGTATACCCTATGACGACATTGTTTGTTTTTGGAATAAACGCTATGTGGGTTACATGTTCATTTCTCTTCCTGCTAAA
>WNGS01169375.1:83371-124815 GCA_020271785.1 Procambarus virginalis
CCTCTGCTTCATCTGGAACATTCTCCTCTTGTTGTTGGGGTTGGACTAATTCTTCTTCATCGCCAGCGTCGTCTCCACCATCATCTTCTTGGGGCTGAGACTGATCTTGGTGGTCTGTGTTGGAAGCTGGAGACATCGGGGCATCATCAGCAGGCTCTGGAACAGGGCTAAGTGGGGGGAGTGGGGGTAATGGGGAAGGATAGGAGAGGATCAGTTGTTGAGGCAGACGGTGTTGGTTCAGAGGGCTGTCAGGTGCAGGATGGGCTGGAGAGGAGACAGGTGTGGAATAGGCAGACTGTGGGCTAGGAGGCGGATGAGGAGGGGAGGGGGCTGGTGCCCCTTCCTGGGCTACTACACTTTGATCTTAGCCAAAGGCCGAGAAGCGATAGTAGGCACGGTTGCTCTGCAACACCAGGCAACAATTGCGGCTAGAAACCACGTATAGAGGTTTCAATTGCAAAAGCAGTGATTATCGTTGGGTATTATTCAAATTCAAGCATACATATAAACACCATGCAGTAAAGGTTTAACCATTTCTTACCCTGATCAATGAATTTCATATATATATGCAAATTCATGATTTGCACGGTTTCGTTTATGAATAGTGAACATGTAACTTGTGGGAAGTGGTAAACAGACTCGCGTGGCATTTCAAAATTCGCTCCTGGACAGGGAGGATAGCGCTTAACTCTAATACATAAACCTCCATTCGTCATGTGTCTTAAGGTAGCTACAGCTTTTTATAAAGGACAATAACGAATTAGAAGTGCAAGGTGCCTGTTATCGTCAACGCTCCTCAACTAAAATAAATAGGAGACGTTTTCTCACCGATACCATAACAGAAAACGAACAGCACTATTACTCGCCAACTATTACATTTTTGAATATATACCACGACTTTTTTCACATCTAACACTTTGGTTGATATAGCGTTTTCACAAACCTGAGACGAGGCAAGGCAGGGTTGGGTAGAGTAAGGCGGAGCCGGGTGGAGTGAGGCGGGGCTGGGTGGAGCGGGAGCGGGAGCGACGAGCAAAGAGCACGAGCACGAGCACGAGACGGACGAGACGAGGCGTGACGTGACGGACGTGACGTCCGTGATGTGATGTGATGTGATGTGATGTGATGGATTGTGAGCGTGAGCCATGCCATGCCATGCCATGCCATGCCATGCCATTCAATGCCATTCAATGCCATGCGATGCACATGCCATGCAACATTGGTTACTAGAAGAATTCTCTGCCCCCCTGCACAACTCCTCCACCACCCAGACTGGGACGCTTTCACCGAGCTTCTGAAGCAGATAACAACAACACTGCGAGAGCACTTCAAGATCCCGACTGATGGTAGTTCGACAACATCAACTCCAATCGACGTGAACGACTGTACCGCCATCCAAAGACTACATAAGAAATCGGAGGAGGGCAATCAGACTTATCACAACAGGGGAAAGTGCACGATGCGCCATACCCAAGGAACAAGTCGAGGAGCAATTTACCCGAACACTTAGTGCACAAGACCCCCTCCAGAACCTGGACATCATCACTGCCATCCCTGAGCCACCTGAGGACCGCACGGAGATGGACACAGGAGAGTTTTGGGAACGTGAAGTAGCAACAAGGCTCTCCAGAACAGAAAACACCGCTCCAGGAGATGACAGACTTACCTACAACCACTGGAAACGAGCAGACCCAGAATGCCGTGTCATCACAGCAATCTTCAACATCTGCTCGAGTCAACAGAGGATTCCAGTGGCCTGGAAGTCTTCCCGGACAGTGCTCATCCCCAAACCAGGCAACCCTGAAGACATCACCAACTGGAGGCCCATCGCATTCTGCCGCACCATATACAAGCTGTATAATGGCTGCCTCTCCTCAAGATTACGAAAGTGGATCGTGGAAAACAAAGTGCTGTGCCCTGCCCAGAAAGGATTCATGCCAACTGACGGAGTTTTAGAACATAACTTCGTCCTACAACACTATCTGGATGCAGCAAGAACAGGGCATGGTCATAAGGACATCTACATCGCTTCTCTTGACATCACTAACGCCTTCGGCTCAGTCCCAACTGAGCTCATCTCTGAAGCACTCCAAAGGATGGGAGCGGGAGATGACTTCTTAGCAGTCGTCAACAGCATCACAATGGAAACACCATTGCCTCGCCTCAGGTTTGTGAAAACGCTATATCAACCAAATCGTTAGATGTGAAAAAAAAGTGTTGATATATATTTAAAAATGTAATAGTTGGCGAGTAATAGTGCTGTTCGTTTTCTGTTATGGTATCAGAGAGAAAACGTCTTCTATTTATATTATTTGAGGAGCTTTGACGATAACGGGCCCCTTACACTTCTAATTCGTTATTGTCCTTTTCAAAAGCTGTACCTACCTTAAGACACATGACGAATGGAGGTTTATGTATTAAGAGTTAAGCACTATCCTCCCTGTCCAGGAGTGAATTCGTGAAGCGCCACGCGAGTCTGTTACAACTTCGCCACCAGTTACATATTCACAATTCATGAATGAAACCAGTAATATCATGAATTTGTATATATATTTAAATTCATTGATCAGGTAAGAAATGGTTAAAAACCTTTACTGCATGGCGTTTATATGTACCAACACCACCACAAGCAACACCCCACCACCACAAGCAAACAACACCACCACACACTAAGCAAACCACCCCAGCAACACCACCACCACCAGCACACCACCACCACCCACTGACACCACCCCACCAACACCACCCTCAGCAACACCACCACCAGCAACACACCACCCCCAGCAACACCACCACCACCAGCAACACCACCACCACCACACACCACCACCAACACCACCACCAACAACCACCACAACACCACACCACCAGCAACACCACCACCAACACCACCAGCAACACCACCACCAACACCACCACCATCCCAGCAACACCACCACCACCACCACCACCACCACCACAAGCAACACACCACCACCACCAACAGCACCTAAGCAAAACCACCCCAGCAACACCACCACCAGCAACACCACCACCACTGACACCACCCCACCAACACCCCCCCACAACACCACCCTCAGCAACACCACCACCATCCCCAGCAACACCACCACCCTCAGCAACATCACCACCACCCACAACACCACCCCACCAGCAACACCACCCCACCAGCAACACCACCACCACCTCCAGCAGCACACACCACCACTAACACCACCACCACCACCAGCAACACCACCCCCAGCAATACAGACTACTACACCAGGCTACTACACCAGGCTTCTACACCACACTACTACACCATGCTACTACACCATGCTACTACACCATGCTACTACACCAGGCTACTACACCATGCAACTACACCACACCACTACACCAGGCTACTACACCAGGCTACTGCACCAGGCTGCTACACCACACCACTACACCAGGCTGCTACACCATGCTACAACACCAGGCTACTACACCACACCACTACACCAGGCTACTACAGCCCACTACACTAGTCCACTATACCACACACACCACTACACCAAGCCACTACTCCACACTGCTACACCAGGTCACTACACCACGTTACTACACCACGCTACTATACAAGACCACTACACCACCACACTACTACACCAGGCTATTACACCACACTACTACATAACGCCACTACACCAGGCCACTGCACAACGCTATTGCACCAGGTCACTACACCACGCTTCTACACCATGTCACTACACCATGTCACTACACCAGGCCACTACACCATGCTCCTACACCAGGCTTCTACACCAGGCTACTACACCACGGTACTACATCACACTACTACACCAAGCCACTACACCACTCTACTACACCAGGCCACTACACCACTCTACTACACCAGGCCACTACACAATGCTAATACATCAGGCTATTACACCAGGCTGCTACATAACGCTACTACACCTCACTATTACACCAAGCTACTACACCAAGCCACTACAACATGCTACTACACCATGCTACTGCACCACGCTACTACACCAGGCTGCTACAACACGCTACTACAAATGAAAAATAAATAAAAATTATGAACCAACCTTTATTATGATCCTTTTTATTTTACTAAATGTACAAATATATATTTTTGAACAATTTATATTTATATATTTCCTATTTTATTCATACTTTAACAATTTAACTTTAAACACTTTATAAAAGGTGTCACTAAGTTTCAAATATGGGTACAAAAGGTGTCACAAAGTTTCATATTAGGGTACAAAAGGTGCCGCAAAGTTTCAAATTAGTGTTAGGTACGTAGGTTTTGGTTATAAGTTTTGGAAACGTATTTAAAACCACACAAAATAAGTATCTAATGAGTGAAAACAAACGTTTCCACTCCTTTCAAACACTTTCCAGGAACATATACAGGCCACTTACACCACGCTACTACACCAGGCTACAACACCACGCTACTACACCAGGCCACTACACACTACTACACCAGGCTGCTACACCAGGCTACTACACCAGGCTACTACACCAGGCTACTACACCAGGCTTCTACACCATGCTGCTACACCACACTACTACACCAGGCCACTACACCATGCTACTACACCAGTTACTATACCATGCTACTACACCATGCCACTATACCATGCTACTACACCACTCCACTACACCATGCTACAACACCAGGCTAATACACCATGCCACTACACCACACTACTATACCAGGCCACTACACCATGCCACTACACCTTGCTACTACACCAGGCCACTACATCACGCTACACCAGGCTACTACACCACACTGCTACACCACGCTACTACACCAAGCCACTCCACCACTCTACTACACCAAGCCACTCCACCACTCTACTACACCAGGCCAATACACCACACAACTACACCAGGCTATTACACCAGGCTACTACCCAGCAAACATTTTCACATTTATAAAACGTTCTAAAAACGATATTTCATTGTTTTCACACGTTCATAAATACATTTAAAAAAGTATTTTGAGAATTTGTAAATACGACCTTAGAACATAAATTGGAAACATTTTTAAAAACCTTTTTATAATCTTTTAATTACCTACATTAAAATGTTTAGGGTAAATTAGGGTATAATAACATTTTAATTCATATCTGAAATAGAAAGGGGGAGAAAGAAAGAAAGAAGACATCCAGAAGACAAAGAAAAGAGATATCTGGAAAAGAAATGGACATCCTATATATATATATATATATATATATATATATATATATATAATATATATATATATATATATATATATATATATATATATATATATATGGCTAATTAGCAAAAAATATATACAATTAAATGCAAATTATTTTACCTTGTACCTAGATCCATCAGGCATGTTTGGTGCATGTTTCAGTACTTCCGAAATTTAGAAGGTCACATCCTCCTCCTTAACTTGCAGATGTGTGTTGATAGATGATTCTGTAAAATTAAGTTATTTATATAACAAATTTTGTATAACAATTTAATTCTGTAAAATTAAAAGTAATTTACACATCAATCATATAAAACTCTCCAGAGATGGTGATACACAACATATAAAGGACAAGTTTCAAAACAAGATTAGCATTTAGGAATAAGGTTTTGTACATGTAGGTAGCACATGAGAAAAAAAGTGGAAGGTGATCAAATTTATATTAACATGGTAATGGCTTTGTTAAGGCTTTGCAAGAATGAAAAAATATTACTAATGTAATCTCACCGACCAATTAATTGTACGTTGTTTATAAGTCAATTATTTGAATTATTAATATTATTTAATACTAATGATATAAAAATGCATTTTGTAATCTACTTTGTATGCAAGTATTAACCACAGGATCATGAAATAAACTGCAAAATACTGTAAATGATAAACCAATTAAGTTTACATTTTCCCATAGCTAAGTCAGTTAGTTCTACAGTATTAGCCGCAGAGAACAATTATGCCCAACCTCTATTAAATGAAACAATGTAAAGAGCAAGTGATAGAAATATAATCATTTATACTTGGGGAAATATTGTGGAATGGTTCCAAATATAAAAAATTAAGTTTTTTGGTTAAAAAATTTGAACTTGAAATTTAAATTTTTAAGTGAATTTTTAATTTAAAAAAATCATTTAATTTTTTGGTTACTTACTTAAAAACACAATATATCGTTCTTGTTTTTGTAGAAATGCCAATTTCTTCTTTTGTCCGTTCAGACTGTAAAATGACCACAGGCCATTTGTTCCTATCTTCATTATTCTTCGAACCATGGTTGCACAATCAGAACCACGTACACTGGTTAAAAGCAACAACAAATGTAGTACACTAGTAATTTATATATATATATATATATATATATATATAATATATATATATATATATATATATATATATATATATATAATTATATTTTTTCATGAAAAGATTTATTGAAAGTTATACATAGTACAGTATTTAACTACTATATATATTTCAGGTTGTGATGAACTAATGTTCCTAGAGGCAACCACAGAAGACTTCAAAGGCCAAGACAAACCCAGAGTACAAAGGACAATCACCAGCTTTGTAGATTTCCTTTTGCAGAGCAGAAGCCTCAGTCATTTTGACATCAGTCTCATCTTCACTAGAACCTGATTCTGTAATTCAAGGACCCAACAACACCTTCCAACTGACGGATGAACTTCTGCCTTTCAAGCCAAGTTTTTTTCCCCTCTAACTTTGATGTACATTGAGCATCTTTCTTGTTTACGTCAGTAACCGATTTCAACATTTCCTTAAGTTGGATTGTTGCCAGGATCATCCACAACCACTGGCACGCACTGGATCGATGAGATCATATCCCCTACGTAAAGATCCGCTGGTCGACCACAAGGCAGGACATCTTCCAACGCTGGTTATACAGCTACTACTTCATTCTGCCCGCAACCTCCTCAAATTTATATATATATATATATATATATATATATATATATATATATATATATATATATATATATATATATATATATATATATATATATATATATATATATATGTCGTACCTAGTAGCCAGAACTCACTTTTGGCCAACTATGCAAGGCCCGATTTGCCTAATAAGCCAAGTTTTCCTGAATTAATATATTTTCTCTATTTTTTTTTCATATGAAATGATAAAGCTACCCATTTCATTATGTATGAGGTCAATTTTTTTTTATTGGAGCTAAAATTAACGTAGATATATGACCGAACCTAACCAACCCTACCTAACCTAACCTAACCTATCTTTATAGGTTAGGTTAGGTTAGGTAGCCGAAAAAGTTAGGTTAGGTTAGGTTAGGTAGGTTAGGTAGTCGAAAAACCATTAATTCATAAAAACTTGGCCTATTAGGCAAATCGGGCCCTGCATAGTAGGCTGAGAAGTGAGTTCTGGCTACTAGGTACGACATATATATATATATATATATATATATATATATATATATATATATATATATATATATATATACATATATATATATATATATATATATATATATGTATATATATATATGTATTTGATGGTTACAAGATATGCATAGGTTGGTACAAAAATGAATACAAAAAGGTGCTTAAAGGTTATGGATCTCTTGAAAAACACGACAATGGGAAACATTGATGAATGTCACAGACAGGTTCGATCATTGTTACAAGTCAAACACTTCTTCGAATTCCTCTGAAGTTGAACTAGTTGAACTAGCAGTGTTGCGATCCCCTCTGGATCGCAACACTGAGGCGCTGGAACAAGAAACTTTTTGCTCTCTGGTCTTTTGTAGTGCTGATCAATTTGTCCCCCAATTCCTTTAGGAACTTCAATGCACATTTTCCCCATGAACCAAGGGTCTCCGAGCCGATCGGAACAAAGCTGTAGCAGTGTGCCAGACCTCTGTATTTAATAATTTTCTGCGATTCCCTGAAAGAAGCAGCACTACCGCTTTCACGTGTGCTGTAGTGGAGGTAGGTACTGGCCAGTGTGGCAGCGCACGTGTAGTCCCACACCACTTGCTTACCATCCTTCCAAGGAAGCAAGGTGACCTCATCTGGGCGCTTCTGAGGGTCGTTAGGTCTGGATAAGTGTGGTTCTCTTTGTGCCGGGCACGGGCTGTGGCGAGGCTCCTCTTGATGATGTCGTTGACTTCTTCATGTCTTGCAATCTTACCCTGTGATTTACGACATACCAGACCATGACGACCATATTGGTCTGCCATCGCAGTTCCGCAGATGCACCTATGTTCGGTGAGGATGGGGGCAGCAAGGCAAAGGGCAACTCCAATGCGAAGAGCGTCATGACTGAGGCGAGTTCTTAGGGCTGCATTGGGCACAGCAAATAAAAAATCCCCGGTGTGGGGTGCTGTTACCGCTAGGAGGCGGGCTTTGTTTTCAGCATCAGCGTTGTCAATCATTGCTGTGACAGTCTTTTCCATTATGGAGCTATCCCAGTGGGCCTGCTTGTGGTCTTTTGGGACTTGTGGTCGGGGTTGAGGGTGTGCAATGGTGTCCCATTGTCTGGCTGCTTCGATGAACATTTGATCATGAGTTCCCGCTGTCTCTCTCATACCCTCTGGTAGAATCTGCCCTACCAATTCGTTGGCTGCTGTACATGAGGATAAGAATGCTGGAAGTGCTACCTCAGTTGCCTTTCGTATGCCTATCCCCCCAAATTTTCACTGTTAGTGTTGCTTGGTCCCACTGACTGTCATCTAAATCTAGGTTGAGCGCCTTTCTGAATATTGACCTGAGGAGCTCATCATATTGATTTAGAAGTGGGTTGCCAAAAGTGGGTGCACACCTTAAAAAGTATGTTAGCCTGGGCAAGGTAAGGCACTTCGTGAGAAGGTAGAGGGCATCATGGGAGTCAAAGTCCCCTATTCTCACTTCCATCCTCTTTAGGTCTCTAAACTTTTCGTCAAGGACTGCAGCAATGGCATTGTTTCCCAGAGGTGCTCCAAGTAGTGTGCTGTCGGTGGGTTTAATGACTGAGGCTTCTGGTAAAACTGATTTCACTGCTCTAATAATTACCTCACCGGATGCAATAATTTCGCACTTGGAGGGGTTAAGAACGAGACCCATGGTCTCCCCCCATGTCTTCACCAGCTGCAGGTCATCCAGCAGGGAGTCTTGTGTGCCTGCCAGAGTGCCATCATCCAGGAACCAGATGTTGAGCTAACTGGACAGTCTGATTGTAATTTCTCGAACTGCTATGCAAAAGAGGAAAGGTGCAAATGGGTCTCCCTGTTGAATTCCCTCTGCTGAGGTGACTTCATGTTTGCCAAACAGGAGGGTTGAGTCTTTGCTGTAGCCTGCTGACACAAATGGGAGAATGCTTGGGCAATGTTCCTGGACTGCAGTGAGGATTGCTTCCCTTTTGACGAGTTGAAAGCGTTTTTAAAATCTAATTTTACTAATGTCTGGTCTTCAGTAAGAGAGCTAATGTAGGCTCGTGCAGCATGGGCCGCTGCTTCACAGCCTTGGGGGACTCCAAACCATAGCTGGTTGGGTTGCAGCATGGTGGCTGCTTCCATTCGGATACTTCTGACAGCAGCCCTTGCAACTAGGCGGCGAAGGGTATTACCAACGGCAATGGGTCTGATCCCTCCCCCCATCTTTTTCAGGGCACATAGGGATGCACCAAAGAAGAATGGTTTGATTTCATCAGGGATTAACCCGGCGAGGTAGTTGTTGACAAACGTTGTGATTTCTGTCAGGAGAGCTTCTGCAGATGGACCAAGAGCAGGGGTTCACCATTTCCTTCACATGTTGAGGTCTTACCCCTGTGTAGCCTCCTGAGGAGCCCGGGGGAAATGAAACGATAGCTTTATAAACCTCTGACTCCCGGAGGACGAGAGGTTCCTGGTTATGGATGACCCTGACCTGCGGGGGAGGTCCACCTACGGCCCTGAGGGGGTGTTTTTCTCTCAGTGCTTGGGCTGTGGTTTCATCCCTGGACAAAATTTTGTCCTCACTTGTGATCAACCTGAATGCCCCGACTGTATTGCCCTCTTCAATTTTCTTGCTGACTTGGGTACCTAATTTTTTGCTGCCGCTGATTGTCGTACTTGGTCTGCCTCGGTGGTGTTTGGTGTGTTTGGGGAGGCGGACTAGGTTGTCAGCCCTAGGAAAATCCCTAATTGCTTTATTGACGGATGACGCCAGTGTCTTGCCTCCTCTGTCTGGTACACCTAAGCATGCATTGCCAAAAAGTAACAGATTGTGCCAGGCTTTGATGGTATCAGGTGCATCAAGGTTATTTTACCCTCTGTTGACTTTTCCGATGAGGTCCATGTATTTCCCGGCAGCAAATGGGCGAGAGGCCTTTGGGATGTGGGTGAGTGTCCTGGTTGACGTTGCTTTAATTGCCTCTAGCAGGTCGTCTGTTGCAATGTAATCTGTTGCGACTTGTGCTGGTGCAACAGGCTCCTGAGTGCTGCCTCCTCCCACGGGAGGCCTCCCTGACCCAGGACAGTCACCATGCTGGCGTATGACTCTGGAGACTGAGTTGATGCTGATGTTGCTCCCACAAACACTGCATATGCCTCTCCTTTGATTGCCTTCGGGAGGGGTGAGCTGGCTGGCAGCGACCTCTTCTGCCATCCCCTTAGGTAAAGTGACTGTCACCTTGCACTGGAGTATTTGTCTCTCCCTCCTGGCTGGGGGGGACGAGGTTGTCCCCTATGTGAGATTTTTCTCTACGCCTACCTCCCTTAGGAGGTGGACTACAAGTTTAAAGGCTGCTCTTGGCAGTTAAGCATGAGTCCAGTAGAAAAAGGAGAAGCGGGAGCAAACCGCCAGGCTTCCACCAGCAGGGGTGAAAACTTGTCCACAATAGGCCGCTGGTTCCTCCTAGTTAAACATGACGTTAAAACCAATAAAGGGTAACCGACGGGTTCTCACAATCAAATTTTATATTTGATGTGGCGCTATGAATTGGAATTCGAATTCCCAAGAGCACAGCCGTCATATCAAAGATCAAAACAACTATATCAAATATATCAGAACATGGGTGTGGCACAGAATAGTTGAAGGTTGACATCAAAGACCGTTTAACAAAATTAAACAATTTATTAATAACAAGAGACTAGACTACTACATTATCGAGTTTACATTTACGTTAATGTCCATCCAGTGGCACTATAACCAACAGCTAACTTGCAACCCTTGCTGTGTGGCTGCATACTGAACTAACCTGAACACAGGTGTGCCCACTGATGATGCAATATTGCAAATCAAAGGAAAATATCACAGACTAAGTTACACCACAGCGAGTGATTTAATTACGTTAATGTCCATCCAGTGGCATTTGCAACACAGCTATTCAACAGCCCCTTGAGAAATGACAGCAGGCTCCATCCTGCTGACACTTCGGGCTGACAACATGAACTAACTGAGCAATGAGGTATCCACTGATGTGTCAGGGTTTCACGGCTCTCGTAAGAGAAGGGTTAAAGCAAAGGTAGACTGGATCTCCTTTCCAGGTGGTTGCTCCGACAATAACCCTTACTCACCGTCGTTCTGCGGGTCTTCCCTCGATCCTCTAGGCTCCACTGCTCGCCCCGGAGAGTACCCCAGTCGATCTCACAACCGGCCTTAAAATTGCAAGATGAGTGGGGGCACAGATCGTTCCCTCAATCTGTGGCCCACCCCGACACAGAACTCTTACACAGCCTTTAAGGTCGCCAACTGGTGTTTTTAGGCGTCCAGTAACACTGCAGTGGTAAGGTGTAATTGTGGTAAGAGCAAATTCCAGTAATATGGTATCAGGCAGGTCACTCTGCTTTACTTCATTACACGGTCACAAGGTAAATGGAGGGGATGATATCAAACACCAAAGAGTTTTGGTATTTTACTTAAAAGACAATGAGAAATATATATGCATCAATGTATTAGGAATAATATATGACCACTGCTCAATTCATAGTGGAATAATCTGGAGCGCACCGATATGGTAACATCGGCCGCGGCACGCGTCACCTGTCAGATGTCAGCTGACCGGGACCCTCGCGATCGTGAAAACAGACTAGTACTTGTTTTCCAATTCTATCACGATCCCCGTTTATTTAACTTTTCCGCAAAACACTGTATTCAACATTCACATGGCATACTTATGATTTCACTGACCTCACGGTCAATATCTTATTCACAATGCACTCACAGTGACTTTTCACCGTACCAAAAGATTACTCTATTCTTAATAATATTTACTGTGAATGCACTCGCTTGATCACTGAACTTTTCTTTATATCTATACTTTCTCTCACAGAGATATCACTGGCAATCACTTCACGTATATGATATATTCAGTACACAGTCATGTCATATATAAATCAGTAATCAAATTTCAGGCATATATATATATATAAATCATGAAGATCAATACACAGGCATTTATATCAATAGATCATAGAGATCAACACACAGGCATTTATATCGATAGATTATAGAGATCAACACACGGGCACTTATATCAATAGATTATAGAGATCAATCCACAGGCATTTATATCAATAGATTATAGAGATCATCCACACATCAATATTATAGGATCAACTACCAATATACCATATATAATAATAATACTCACTGGAAATTAATAATAGTCACAGTAAATTCTTTGATGAATCCTGGTGCTTGCACACACCCACACATAGATATATATGTAAACTGATACTGTGAGCGCTCTGGGTAGGCTCACCACACACTGTGCTCTCTGTGACTTAGACTCAAGTGAGACTTGCTCACGACATATAAAATATCCTGACAAGAAAATATATAGCTAACTAAAGGGGAAATGGGAGGGTAACTGTAAACACCTACTTCACCTATCCTAGGATGACAGTTGGGTTGTAGCTCCTGGTCCAGGCTCTCGCCTCGTTCACCATCCAGAAACACAAGCCCACGCCTTAGGATGTCGCGTCTCGCCGCTTCTGTACACAGCAGGTCCGTGCTCCTTCCTCTACAGTACGTCGCAGGGTTGAAGTCGGTCTCCTGGCCGTCAACTTTCCTCCCAACTACGGCAGCCAGCCTACGTCTCGGCGGTCGTCGCACGTTTCCCAATTAGTTCTTGTCACTGTACTCCCAGAGGAACTGCCTCTCACCACTACGAAGTCACTGTGAAGTTATCAGCCGTCCCAGACGATACTGCTTAAGCTCCACACGCACAGCACCCGACTTCAGAGCACTTGAAGCTCACTTCACTGTCAATTCCCTCGTCGTCTAGATATATCGCTAGGTATTTGGGAAGACTTCTCGACGTGCTTGCATTCAACTGTTGACTCGTAGGGTTCCACGAAGGTGGGGTTACTGTCAAACTTGACAGGATCGTCGATCACACGTTCAACCTGGTTGACAAGGCGGTCAACCCTTTTCACTCACGGTGGATTGGCCCGGCCACTAAGCTGTCTCTTATACTGGTGAACTGCCAACGACGACACACGTCGATGCCCGGCCCACTTCTTGCAACGCACCTGTCCCTGAGCACTTGTTGCTCAATATTCTGTCAATTCCTTATCTGAGCCACATCTGGGTTGCAGGAAGACCTCACAGAGTGCGTGCCAACAACTGGAGACGCTTACATCCACCGGAGTTCGGTAAATCCGTCACTCTGACAGGACGACCGATCGCGCGTCCTGCCTCTCGGACGTGTCGTGAAAGACTGATATCGCCAAGGCGTCACCACGGCTGGACCCCCATGCCTATGTGACGTCACTTTTTCCAAAGTCGGTTTTCATTGGCTCCCAGTGCCATGTCGCTGACGGTGACCAATCTGGCGCCACTGACGTCACACAGTTTTGGCGGGAGAACAGACTCGCCAGCGCCATATTGGCTCCCTAAAGGGCCTATCCCACAGGCCAAAATACTATATTTTCGCAAATTTCTCGGCTCATCGAGAATACTGTTCTCTCCCACATATGTTCAATTGATGCCTCCAATGTACAGAATGCTCGGGAATAGTGGACATGACTCTTACAGCAGGCGTGGGAGAATTAGAAGGGTGGGAACACCGTCACAGATGACACAAGCAAGCAATCAATAGTGACACGGCTACAAGTGTCCAGCTACTCTAATCACAAGCTTAAGGTCCTCCTTACAAACAGGAGAGACCCCCGTAACTAGGCGTGTAGTCCAACAGTGACTCCCCCTATCACAACTAAAGTGAACAAAGTCAGGCAAGGTGGGATTCTGGGACACAGCTCCACTCATCCCTAAGTTACTTTACCCTCGTCACTAGACGATAACCAAAAGAAATTGCCTTAATCAATTACAACATTGATTATGTGAATAATGATGGAAATTGACTGTTCACAGCAGTCAGCAACAAAGTTCTACTTTAATCACAAACAATTGTCTCACGCTAGACAACAACATGATAGTACTCTACGTTAACACAAGTCATCTTGTCACAATAACTCAAACTCTTAAATTACATCACACTTGACTCCCTCCAAGTATTCAGTGAGTAATTCTTAATTACGGTCAAACGGACCACTAATTATATCCCCATTGAGTTACGTTAACTAAGCCTACCCCAAGTGGGTGGCTTCTCAACAGTCTGAGACATTAATTACTTTACTATGAGTGCTAATTACCCTAATTAACCTCGAGCAATTAATTAACTGTCACCAGGACCGATAATTAATCATACATAAATACGTCTCACTCCGCACTGCCTAAGCAGGTCTCATCAAACACTGTGAATTCACGGAAGAGGAGTTAATTACTAATTAACAATGAGTGCAACTTAATCCACTGTCACCAGACAGAATATGATTAATATAACGTATTATGCTAACCCCATGACCTCGCTTTACCGAGTCATCTGAGTCCTCAAGACTCCAGACGTTAATTACTCCACTAATTATCATGAGCCACTAATTGCCCTAACCCCGAAAGGCAATTAGTCTCGAGCAACTGACGTTAACACTATCACTGACAGACTCTGACAGATCCTCTCCCACTACGTGAATTCATGATGAGAATGCTAATTACATAATTAGCTAGAGTGGTCAATTAATTGTCACACGGACAATTAATTGCACCGGAAACGTATTCCCACACGCTCAAGTTCAACACTGTTCTCCCATAACAGCCCTCACTCATTCAACAACTACAAATGTGCACCCCCTTATCCAGTTAATCACCCCTAATTAACTCACTGAATCCTCAAGTTCTCAACACAACTTAAAGAAACAAAGTAACCCTAAGGTTACATAGGTCACACATATAATGGCATGCAAAACAACATAAAATAGCACTGCCCACATACGGTTGCGACTACTGCAACTCGTTAATTACTATGCCCACACAGTAATAACACACGGTTTTGCAACAACTCAAGGTATACCAATATTACTGCCCCTCTAATCTTGCAAACGTTGCAAAAGATCGACCGATCCCGTTGGCTTCAGCAAGACAATTTACGTTAATATAAGGCACCGTCGCTCTACGCGGACAGCTGGCACTAATTCTCCCATAATTAGGCAAATTAACTAATTGCTCGCTCCCATTAAGTGACTGAGAATTTCCCTGAATACTCAAAGGGTCCCTTTAAATCCTCAACACAGTTCCTAGGACAGTAATAACGTATACCTGATACCACTGCACAAACCTGCACATAATGATACCGTCAGCATGCCCCCCATGCTAATGACATCATTAGGCAATCAGTCAGCGATCACATCTACTGACTCACCACACAACACAATACAACCACATGCAAATCAACACAAGAAATGCCTTACATAAACAATGCAAATTAATCACCAGGACGATATACAGACCTCAGGATATCCATAATAACCCTGCCCCAGGGCCTGCTTAATTAACTCTACCCTGGCCTAATTACACCTGCGGTACCATGGCACTAACCAAGGCTGAACGATTATACAGAATCGACAGACTGGATCATTTATATGATGATTTTCTACACTGACTGGTCCCAAACTCAAGTCAGTCTACACACAACATTATCTCTACAGATATCTAATTATTACCACATAATTTACTGTGGACATATCCCTCTCCAGGTACTGCCCCTCAGTCACCTGGGCGTGCTACTGACAGGTGTCTCAGCTGCTTCCCTAGCCTGGCCGGGCTAGGAGACCACACAACTTTTCTACCCGTGATTTCCACTAATACTGAGACACTGTTACACTGTTAAAGTACTCACGTTTCCTTCCACACATTTTCTCATTTCCCAGGTCCTTACCACCTGGCTGTCAACACTTAGCTTGCTCCTCGTGCGTCGACAAGATGTGGCCCTAGGCTGTCCTGGGAAAGTGGCCAAGGGGGTGGCCAACATGTGGCCACCGCGTGGCCCTCAGCGGATGTAGCCACGGGTGGCGCGTGACGTCACAGCACCCCACCCCACCCCGGCTGCTGCGCGCGCGGGGTAAGGTGGGTGGCCTGGCCGAGCCGGTGGGTGGCCGGGCGGCCTCATGGCGCCTGGGGCGGCCTGAGTGGCCGCGGGGCATACACACATGTGGATGGGGAATCACCACTACCCCCCAACAAACTAGAGCATGACTCGCTCTTACACTGGGGTGACAAGGGTGACACTGGCCGGCGTCACCTACCACATGGACGACGTCGGGCGGAATTCAAAGTACAACAGGGGCCTGTAATATCACCATAATTACACTAGGAGGCCCTGCCCATTATTCCACCCAATTGTCCATGAACATACAGGATAATCTGAGCCACCTGCTACCCCATGGGGCTCTGGTAGCTGCCCCATGGGTGATCACTGTCTCTGAGGCTACTTCACTGTCCTGCATTTATCAGTCCCAGTTTCACGCGAATTTGGGCTTCGACACACCCAGGGTGGCTGGAGTGCCATGCAAGATGAGTAAACTGAACGACAGGAGCGATAACGGTGGTGGGGGTGGCAGGCCCGCCACCCCCACCTAGACACTGCTTACACCCTGGCTGCCCAATTCAAACTAAACTCTTGGCGGGCTAGAGAGACTCACATCCCCATATCTCCCCCCCCCTACCTTGCTGACCAATCAGCAGGAAGCCGGCACGGCTCCGTGGTGCCGCTTCCAGTAACAATCATTGGCGCCAAAACTCGGCCTACGGGTAGGAGTGCCTAAGCCAATCACAGGCGTCCCTCGCCTGGTGGCGTGGCGTGACGTCACAGGGAGGGCAGGCCTAACACGCTCAACGTCTCCCTTGGTGGGGGGGGGGAGGCAGCGTACCCCCACTGTCCCCCCCCCTCCAATCTCTAACGGTCACTGAGGCATACTACCTTCTCACACCATCACTCTCAAATCTCTCCCTGTTTCACAGAACAGGAAAATTTCTGTAATTCTCTCTACAGAGCAATCACAGACCTCTAATTAGTTTTAACTGACAGCATTTAACATAAGCTTTCATATGACACCCAACAAGTATATGTAAATTTGAAAGCTTCAGTTTCTAGAGTCCCTAGAGCGACTAGCCTATTCTAGAAACTAGGAAAACTAGCTGAGGAGATTCTACATCTCCTCACATCACCTCCCACTAAAGAATATATTTTCCTGCAAGGAAAATACATTCAAAACACCAGCTAGTTTTTCTGCACACACCTGCCCAACAGGTGTACTAGCTAAACAAGTGTGAAGTGTGTAACTCTGTTTCCTATACATCACTGGCCTGAGGGTCTCTGTGCACTACCACCGGATCACCCTGGTGGTGCTGCCTGACCTTGGAGTGGCAACATGTTCGGCTCTAGCTCTGGTCCTGGCCGGTTCAACACCTCGCAACCATTTCCATCACTGAACCTCCCATTTCCATCCTCGGTCTGTGTCATACTGGACACATGAGCAACACATTGGTGTGGCCTTACCGGTGAAGCACTTCTTACCTCCCCTCAGCCTACTAAGAACTTACTGTCAGTTTTCCACCTGACATTGCAACAAGTTGACAGGATCACCCTACCTGTCCAACTGTCAAACACAAGCCGGTCTTGCTCTACCGACTGAACTATCTGGGAGAAAACTTCTCTACAAGCACCTACACTCACCCTACTGAGCTTGGGGTCTCTCCCTTGCTTTTCCTCGGTCTCGCTCCTCTAACAAGGACATGAGCGAAACTTTTGACATCTGTCAAACTCCCCTGTCCGTTTCTACCTGGACATAACTTGGAATGTGATCAGCATTCCCACTGCAGATCTACTATAACCCTTTACCAAGGCAATCCTTAAAGAACAAAATCATTATGCTGCTAGGGATCTGAACCATGGAAAATCACCAGCCCAAAATGACCTTTGCCATCTTGCATTTTCAGCTTTTCTTCAAAAGGCGATCGATGTATGCATCCATCGAATCGTCTTTCTCAGTGCTGCCATGCTAGGCATCTTTACCTTCATACCTTGTCACCAGGCTAAGTGCACTAGGGTGGGCTTGCTTCCCTTCCCTGTGTGAGATTGCCCCCTTGCAATCTGCTCTTGAGCCAGCACTGACTTGCTGCGCTCTCACCATCAGGCTCGAACTCGGCCTTGCTGTCACCTCTGAAAATGGGAGCCTCTGCTCAACCTCTCCAGTCGGGAGCCTCTGCTCAACCTCTCAAGTGACTACCATGAATTCTTCCTGGGGTTGTACAGTCCCCACTCTGGCAAGAATTCCCTCACCTGTCTAACTACAGATAATTACTCTCCTTTCTCTAAAGAAGTCAACTCGGGTCCTTAGCTGGTGGCGCGACCTCCCACTAAGATCCTAAGGTGTATCTAACAACTACACTCTTATGACACCCTTGACAACTACACTGTCGTCCAATGAGACCTCTCACGCTTGAGGTCACTTCTAGAAGCTTCGTCTACCCTCAGGTAGGTGGTGTCTTGCACCTCAGGCAGATCCTGAGTGCACCCCTTGCAACCACTGTTGCACGCTGGCTTGGTGTCCACGACACCTGCTGCTGAGCTGACCCCACTCACTCACGAGTGTGTCAATGTCCCCTAGCTAGCAGCCTCGAAAAGCCAGACAGATTTCACCATATCTACCATGAAATACCTCTTTCCTACAGTGTGTGCGGTGTGTGTGTACCCGTGTGTGACAACTGTGCACAAAACATACCTTCAACCATCCTGGCCCCCCATGTTCTGCAATGATAGCTTTTATGTTACTTTAAAAATCAATGAGACTGCACTGCATGGGCTCAAACCCAAGTTGCATAGCCCCACGTTGGGCGCCAGCTGTGAGATTTTTCTCTACGCCTACCTCCCTTAGGAGGTGGACTACAAGTTTAAAGGCTGCTCTTGGCAGTTAAGCATGAGTCCAGTAGAAAAAGGAGAAGCGGGAGCAAGCCGCCAGGCTTCCACCAGCAGGGGTGAAAACCTGTCCACAATAGGCCGCTGGTTCCTCCTAGTTAAACATGACGTTAAAACCAATAAAGGGTAACCGACGGGTTCTCAAAATCAAATTTTATATTTGATGTGGCGCTATGAATTGGAATTCGAATTCCCAAGAGCACAGCCGTCATATCAAAGATCAAAACAACAATATCAAATATATCAGAAATGGGTGTGGCACAGAATAGTTGAAGGTTGACATCAAAGACCGTTTAACAAAATTAAACAATTTATTAATAACAAGAGACTAGACTACTACATTATCGAGTTTACATTTACGTTAATGTCCATCCAGTGGCACTATAACCAATAGCTAACTAGCAACCCTTGCTGTGTGGCTGCATACTGAACTAACCTGAACACAGGTGTGCCCACTGATGACGCAATATTGCAAATGAAAGGAAAATATCACAGACTGAGTTACACCACAGCGAGTGATTTAATTACGTTAATGTCCATCCAGTGGCATTTGCAACACAGCTATTCAACAGCCCCTCGAGAAATGACAGCAGGCTCCATCCTGCTGACACTTCGGGCTGACAACATGAACTAACTGAGCCATGAGGTATCCACTGATGACACAAGCAAGCAATCAATAGTGACACGGCTACAGGTGTCCAGCTACTCTAATCACAAGCTTAAGGTCCTCCTTACAAACAGGAGAGACCCCCGTAACTAGGCGGGTAGTCCAACAGTGACTCCCCCTATCACAACTAAAGTGAACAAAGTCAGGCAAGGTGGGATTCTGGGACACAGCTCCACTCATCCCTAAGTTACTTTACCCTCGTCACTAGACGATAACCAAAAGAAATTGCCTTAATCAATTACAACATTGATTATGTGAATAATGATGGAAATTGACTGTTCACAGCAGTCAGCAACAAAGTTCTACTTTAATCACAAACAATTGCCTCACGCTAGACAACAACATGATAGTACTCTACGTTAACACAAGTCATCTTGTCACAATAACTCAAACTCTTAAATTACATCACACTTGACTCCCTGCAAGTATTCAGTGAGTAATTCTTAATTACGGTCAAACGGACCACTAATTATATCCCCATTGAGTTACGTTAACCCTTAAACTGCGCATGGCGTATATATACGCCCTGAGTAACATGTCCGACGGTGCGCATGGCGTATATATACGCCATAGGGTGCCATTCCCGATTCAAATGGCCCGCGGCTACACGGGGTTCACAGTAGCTTCCTCAGGGCTCTTGTAAACAGACGCAATTAAAAAAAAAAATCGTGGGCAATATTCTCAGGTGTGAGAGGCACAGTACTGTTGGAGCAACCAAGGCTGGCGCACGCAGCATGAGCGATCAGCATTGCTGTTCAGCTTGTGACAACAGCATCACCGAAAAATGTCGAAATAAATATATAACTGTTATTATTTAGTGATAATATTACAGATGATCCGTGACTGTGATATAAATAACCAGGGTTGTGATAATAGCAGGATTGTTGTAATAATTAGCGCTGTGGGAGGAGTAATGCTGAGAGACTGAGGGAGACAGCATCGTTTACTGACTGTGTGGCCACCTGTTATTGTTTACATTCACCATACCAGCTCAGTGGTTCTCTATGGTGAACACAAATGTAGATACTTATATATAATGTGTGTATTAGTGTAATAACAGCAAAAGGATTATGCTGGGAGGAGCCATTTGGGTGACGGAGGTGACGTCGTCTGCACGATTTGTCAAGCTGTTTAGAGGGTGGCCACTATGCTCTTTGGGCGCACTACAAGCTTAGGTGTACAGTTACAGTGCATAAAACATGTAGATATTTATATATAATATGTGTATATAGGGTAATAACACTGAAAACAGTATTGTTGGGGGAGAAAGTTTAGTGCGTGTGACCTTGAATGAGTGAGGGAGCCGCCAGCCGCCAGCTGTGTATACCGACGACTCTTAGTGCCTGAACTAACTATATCAGCTTAGCTGTACAGTTGTGGTGAACAAAATATATACATACTTATATATAACGTCTGTATATAGTGTAATAACACCACAAATGGTATTGTTGGGGGAGAAAGTTTAGTGCGTGTGTTGAGGGAGTGGCAGCGAGTGGCTGGCTGGTGTGTGGCGGTAACTCTTCGTTGCTCTTCGACTCTCAGTACCAACTTAGTGGTTCGTAATGGTGACCAAAATATGCAAATACTTATATATAACCTGTGTATAGAGTGCAATATCAGCAAACAGTATTGTTGGGGGAGAAAGTTTAGTGTGTGTGTGACCTTGCATGAGTGAGGGAGCCGCCAGCCGCCAGCTGTGCATACCGACGACTCTTAGTGCCTGAACTAACTATATCAGCTTAGCTGTACAGTTGTGGTGAACAAAATATATACATACTTATATATAACGTCTGTATATAGTGTAATAACACCACAAATGGTATTGTTGGGGGAGAAAGTTTAGTGCGTGTGTTGAGGGAGTGGCAGCGAGTGGCTGGCTGGTGTGTAGCGGTAACTCTTCGTTGCTTTTCGACTCTCAATACCAACTTAGTGGTTCGTTATGGTAACCAAAATATGCAGATACTTATATATAACCTGTGTATAGAGTGTAATAGCAGCAAAACTATTTGTTTATTGTTTTATGAACATAATAATTGAATTACTAATATGCACACCATACGTTTGAGTATAGCGATTATTCACCACTTTTATTATATAAATATATTACAATACACACTATTGAATAATATTACTGCAAAAAAACTAAGAAAAAATCAATCGGAGACATTGAAACAATTAGGTAATAATATCTTTGTGGCAACTCCCATCTGTCAGCGCGGGTGACGCTGACCAGCCCTGGCGACCGCTCTGTCAACGCCCACTTTTTGCCAGACTTCCTCGGTCAATTGCGCCCAAAATATGTGACCTACGATTTTTTTGCTATTTTTCCCGTGCTCAGGGGACACAAATTAACGTGTTTAGAAGACGAAAAAAAATTTTGGAATTTTTTTTTTCTTGCACACAGGGGTGTAAATGTCCCCAGGACCCCTGAGCAGTGTAAGGGTTAACTAAGCCTACCCCAAGTGGGTGGCTTCTCAACAGTCTGAGACATTAATTACTTTACTATGAGTGCTAATTACCCTAATTAACCTCGAGCAATTAATTAACTGTCACCAGGACCGATAATTAATCATACATAAATACGTCTCACTCCGCACTGCCTAAGCAGGTCTCATCAAACACTGTGAATTCACGGAAGAGGAGTTAATTACTAATTAACAATGAGTGCAACTTAATCCACTGTCACCAGACAGAATATGATTAATATAACGTATTATGCTAACCCCATGACCTCGCTTTACCGAGTCATCTGAGTCCTCAAGACTCCAGACGTTAATTACTCCACTAATTATCATGAGCCACTAATTGCCCTAACCCCAAAAGGCAATTAGTCTCGAGCAACTGACGTTAACACTATCACTGACAGACTCTGACAGATCCTCTCCCACTACGCGAATTCATGATGAGGATGCTAATTACATAATTAGCTAGAGTGGTCAATTAATTGTCACACGGACAATTAATTGCACCGGAAACGTATTCCCACATGCTCAAGTTCAACACTGTTCTCCCATAACAGCCCTCACTCATTCAACAACTACAAATGTGCACCCCCTTATCCAGTTAATCACCCCTAATTAACTCACTGAATCCTCAAGTTCTCAACACAACTTAAAGAAACAAAGTAACCCTAAGGTTACATAGGTCACACATATAATGGCATGCAAAACAACATAAAATAGCACTGCCCACATACGGTTGCGACTACTGCAACTCGTTAATTACTATGCCCACACAGTAATAACACACGGTTTTGCAACAACTCAAGGTATACCAATATTACTGCCCCTCTAATCTTGCAAACGTTGCAAAAGATCGACCGATCCCGTTGGCTTCAGCAAGACAATTTACGTTAATATAAGGCACCGTCGCTCTACGCGGACAGCTGGCACTAATTCTCCCATAATTAGGCAAATTAACTAATTGCTCGCTCCCATTAAGTGACTGAGAATTTCCCTGAATACTCAAAGGGTCCCTTTAAATCCTCAACACAGTTCCTAGGACAGTAATAACGTATACCTGATACCACTGCACAAACCTGCACATAATGATACCGTCAGCATGCCCCCCATGCTAATGACATCATTAGGCAATCAGTCAGCGATCACATCTACTGACTCACCACACAACACAATACAACCACATGCAAATCAACACAAGAAATGCCTTACATAAACAATGCAAATTAATCACCAGGACGATATACAGACCTCAGGATATCCATTAATAACCCTGCCCCCAGGGCCTGCTTAATTAACCCTACCCTGGCATAATTACACCTGCGGTACCATGGCACTAACCAAGGCTGAACGATTATATAGAATCGACAGACTGGATCATTTATATGATGATTTTCTACACTGACTGGTCCCAAACTCAAGTCAGTCTACACACAACATTATCTCTACAGATATCTAATTATTACCACATAATTTACTATGGACACTATCCCTCTCCAGGTACTACCCCTCAGTCACCTGGGCGTGCTACTAACAGGTGTCTCAGCTGCTTCCCTAGCCTGGCCGGGCTAGGAGACCACACAACTCTTCTACCCGTGATTTCCACTAATACTGAGACACTGTTACACTGTTAAAGTACTCACGTTTCCTTCCACACAATTTTCTCATTTCCCAGGTCCTTACCACCTGGCTGTCAACACTTAGCTTGCTCCTCGTGCGTCGACAAGATGTGGCCCTAGGCTGTCCTGGGAAAGTGACCAAGGGGGTGGCCAAGCATGTGGCCACCGCGTGGCCCTCAGCGGATGTAGCCGCGAGTGGCGCGTGACGTCACAGCACCCCACCCCACCCGCGCTGCTCGCGCGCGGGTAAGGTGGGTGGCCTGGCCTGGCCGAGCCGGTGGGTGGCCGGGCGGCCAGAGGGCGGCCTTGTGGCGCCTGGGGCGGCCTGAGTGGCCGCGGGGCATACACACATGTGGATGGGGAATCACCACTACCCCCCAACAAACTAGAGCATGACTCGCTCTTACACTGGGGTGACAAGGGTGACACTGGCCGGCGTCACCTACCACATGGACGACGTCGGGCGGAATTCAAAGTACAACAGGGGCCTGTAATATCACCATAATCACACAAGGAGGCCCTGCCCATTATTCCACCCAATTGTCCATGAACATACAGGATAATCTGAGCCACCTGCTACCCCATGGGGCTCTCGTAGCTGCCCCATGGGTGATCACTGTCTCTGAGGCTACTTCACTGTCCTGCATTTATCAGTCCCAGTGTCACGCGAATTTGGGCTTCGACACACCCAGGGTGGCTGGAGTGCCATGCAAGATGAGTAAACTGAACGACAGGAGCGATAACGGTGGTGGGGGTGGCAGGCCCGCCACCCCCACCTAGACACTGCTTACACCCTGGCTGCCCAATTCAAACTAACTCTTGGCAGGCTAGAGAGACTCACATCCCCATATCTCCCCCCCTACCTTGCTGACCAATCAGCAGGAAGCCGGCACAGCTCCGTGGTGCCGCTTCCAGTAACAATCATTGGCGCCAAAACTCGGCCTATGGGTAGGAGTGCCTAAGCCAATCACAGGCGTCCCTCGCCTGGTGGCGTGGCGTGACGTCACAGGGAGGGACAGGCCTAACACTCTCAGCGTCTCCCTTGGTGGGGGGGGGAGGCAGCATTCCCCCACTGTCCCCCCCCCCCTCCAATCTCTAACGATCACTGAGGCATACTACCTTCTCACACCATCACTCTCAAATCTCTCCGTTTCACAGAACAGGAAAATTTCTGTAATTCTCTCTACAGAGCAATCACAGACCTCTAATTAGTTTTAACTGACAGCATTTAACATAAGCTTTCATATGACATCCAACAAGTATATGTAAATTTTGAAAGCTTCAGTTTCTAGAGTCCCTAGAGCGACTAGCCTATTCTAGAAACTAGGAAAACTAGCTGAGGAGATTCTACATCTCCTCACACCCTATACCATGCGTCATGTCTGGGCAGATGTCTGGGGGTGGATGGGCTCGTGGAGGTGGTGGGTGGGGATTGGGAGGCTGCGCTGGCCCGGCCTGGGAGGGGGCAGGGGGAGGGGAAGACGCGTCCTCCTGATCATGGGAGGTGGGGGCGGGGAACCGGAAGATACTGCACCTCACTGCGGGGGGCAGGAGACACTACACAAGGAGTGGGGGAGTGGGAGACACTAAACTCACTGGGGGAGAGGGGGGAGGCACTAATCTCAGGGGGTGGGGGGGAGGGTTGGATTGGCACTTAACACTTGGATAATTTTTTTTGTCACTAAACACTGGTGAATGTGCCCTGGCTCACTGGGTGTGGTGCACTCAACACGATACTCACAATGGTCCAGTCACCACAGGACTGGACTCAACTTATCTTTTTCAAGCACTTATTGGCACACTGGTGACCACCTCTCTTGACCACACCACATGTGTACTTCCATCCTTTCCTGGTGAGGGAGCCGTAGGGCGTGTGACGTGTGTGGGCGTGGGATGACGGTGGGCGTGGGGTGCCGGTGGGTGTAGGGTAACAGTGGACGTTGGGTGACGATGCGCGGGAGGTGATGGTGGGCGTTGGTCGACAGTGGGCGTGAGTGGGCAATGGTCGTCGGGTCAGCCGCCGGGAGTGGGTTGCTGGGTGGGCTGGCGAGGCCTGCAGGAGGCTAGGGAGGGGGGAGAGGGGTCCCGCCACAGGTAGCGGTCACAAACACTTAACACAAAGTTTCACTGGTGCATTATTATAGTTCATCTGCAATAGCGTCATTAGTGATAGAGATGACTATTGTGAATATACCTTTGCCAAGTTCTCCAGTAAATCCCTTAAATCCTCCTTGACTATCGGTGCCATCTATAGATTTCCCAATATCAACATAGCTTCATTCTCAGATAATGTAAGGAATCTTATCATAAATAACATCTCAACAAAAATCACATCATTCTAGGAGGTGATTTCAATATTGACCTGGGTCTACAAAATAACCCTCTAGTTGACTATTTCCATAACAGCATGTAATCCTGTATGATAATCCCCACAATCACCAAGCCCACCCGAGTCACTCAAACATCTGCCATTGGATCACTTATAGACTAATATAACAACTCCCCTTACGTCTGGTATAATCTAAATACTGGCGTTATCCCTGACATACTAAAAACAGCAGAGATAGTACCACTCCATAAAGGAGAAAATAAGGCAGAGGCAAAAAATTACAGACCGATAGCACTAACATCGCAATCATAAAAAATTTTGAGAGAGTGCTAAGAAGTAAGATCACAAAATACATGGAATCACAGCATCTCCATAACACCGGACAACATGGTTTCAGAACAGGGCGCTCTTGCCTGTCGCAGTTGCTGGACCACTTTGATATGGCTATGCTATGGAAGACAAACAAAACGCTGATGTAATGTACACAGATTTTGCAAAAGCTTTTGTTAAATGTGACCATGGTGTTATTGCACATAAAATGCGTTCAAAAGGAATTACCATAAAAATCGGCAGATGGCTCTACAATTTCCTGACTAACAGAACCCAATGTGTAATAGTCAACAAAATAAAATCCAGCCCATCAACCATGAAGAGCTCAGTCCCCCAAGGTACTGTGCTTGCTCCAGTATTTTTTCTCATCTTCATATCGGACATAGACAAGAACACAACCTATAGCACTGTATCATCCTTTGCAGATGATACTAGGATCTTCATGAGCGTAGACAACATAGAGGACACTGCAAACCTCCAATCAGATGTAGATCAGGTCCTTCTATGGGCTACAGAAAAAAATATGGTGTTTAATGAAGATAAGTTCCAGCTCATGTGCTACGGAAAAAATGAAAATATAAAAACGAAAACCACGTACAAAACTCAGGCAAATCATAACATGGAACGAAAAGGCAATGTAAAGGATCTGGGTATACTCATGTCGGAAGACCTTGACCTAGGTTCACGAAGCTCCATGTATTTCTTTGTAAGTAGGTTCGTTACGAAGGTTCCTAAGTGCCCACTAAGAACGTGCCAAAGAGCGATTCAGAGAAGAAACGTAAGAAGTAAAAAAAAGATGAAGATTTCTAAGTAGTTCACTTATGTCTCGCTAGATGTCACTAGGCTTTTAGTTTGGCCAATCAGAGAGAAGGTAACATTTTTCATCTTACAGCTGTAGCCAATCATAACGCTGCCATGTCAGAGCTTATCCGTGACCACTTGCGACATATTTACGTCGAATTTTCTTATAAAATTAGTATATTTCGAAGTAAAACTATGTTTTTTCAACTTGTACAGTCAGCACCGACATTGTAGTATACAAATATGTTACATTTTTCGTTTACCTACGTAATTCTAAGAGATAGTGTATAGCTCCCCTTGTCGCTCTCAAGACTTGAGAAGCTATGGTATTTATTTACCTAAATTTACCCAAGGGCCACTAACTATCTAGTGGCCTCGACGAGGACAAAAAGCCAGGAGCTTGTTAAGTCCCACCACTTGTCCTAATGATAATTTCTAGCTGGATTTTGGCAAGTACGGCTTCAGCGGGTAGGCGGTTTCATGGATTTTAACCATCTGGGTAAAAATGGACATACTCTCCAACACTACATCTGTGATTGCCCTGTTATCAGTGACTTCATACCAAATGGTATGAGGCACTTTGCGCTCTGTAATTACATCATACACTCAGGAATATTGGAAGATATTCTTGTGCTGCACCCAGATTTTGCCAGTGGAGGCTAATAGATCAGCCTTAAGTATTTTGTTCTCTCCTGATTTCATGTATGACTGGCCATCCTGTGATGTGAGGGTGTTGGATGAGCTTGTAGCTGGTTTCCTTATGCTCAATTAGTATTAAGCCTTAGTCATTTAAGTCTTTCATGCCCGAAACGCTTTGCGTAATAGTGGCTTTAGGCACTGTATGTACTAGCCTTATCTATAACTCCATCACTCTCTGTACAATCACTTGTATGTATGTACCTTACCTAAATAAACATTTTGATTTTTTTTTTTTTGGAAGCTGCACATTGCTGTGTATACCTAAGCATGTTAAAAAAATATACATTGAGAGGAGTCTTGTAGAAACTAATAAGAATAGTTATAATGTTTCCATGATTCAGTGCTTACCTCTTGTGAAAATTGTGAAGTTATTGTTTAATCAGAGTTGATTTGTTTTTGTATTGAGGCTGGTATTTTCTCCCCTGATTCCATGTATGACTAACCATCCTGTGAGATGGGAATATTAGATGAACTTATAGCTAGTTTTTTTTATCTACACTGTGTAATCTTCCATATAGAATAGGGTAGTAGCACATTGCTATGTATACCTAAGCTTCTTAATACAAAAATATCAGGAATCAGAAAAATGTCAGATTTTAAATTATAGTTTGTGTTATTACCAATATCATCCTTATTAACCCTCAAACCGCTCAGTGTCCAAATGGAATTAACACCCACACGTGCAACAAAAAAAAAAATTCAAAATTTTTTTTTCCTTTTTAATGTCTTTATTTGTGTTCCCTGAGCACGGGAAAAATAATAAAAAAGATTTAATTACACTTACCGTTGACGTAAATGACCCGAGAAGATCATCGATGACGTCACGCCTGATCTTCGCTGGACCGCTGTGCGCTCGGGGTGAGTCAGGCGCGACGGAGGAGGAGCGCGAGTTGCCGCGAATTTATTTTCGCGTTATTATTTACAGTATCTATGGAGTATTTTACACCCATTTTTTTCACTGGTGTGGTTCAATATGTTCTCACAAAATGATTTATAAACATAAAACTGTTGTCAATGTATATTGTATCCACATATAGTGTCACAAGTATTTGCACAAAAATGTCTTATTTCACAATAAAATATACAATTTCTTATGATTTATTTCCACTATATACACTCACTTATTCTGTATTTACATGTTTTGGCACCAGTCTTGGACATTTAGAAGTCATCAAGACTGTGATACTCGTTGAAACATTGGACATGGCACAGAGGGACCTGACACGCTTGGCACCAAGTCATCACCATTTTTCTTTTCTGTTCCCTCTTGGTTGTTGACCAGCATACTACACACGCACGCTGGCCTACTGCACGCTTTCCAGTTGGTGGTAAAAACCTGAGATTGTGTGTCAAAAAGGCATCCCTGTAAGCGAGCCTGGGTGTTGGAGCATGGTGCAATACCGGGTTCAGAATGGGCCTCTGTACACCAGGAATTACTTTGCCAAACTTCTGTAGTAATTGTGTTACTACAGTAAAATTGAATGCACGGAAATTACGTTTACCACCTGTTTTCACAAGATACATATTGTAACTGTTCAGCATAGTTACGTCAACGAGGTGGAAAAACATTTTCTTGGTCCACTTCACTGTTTTCCGTACACACTCCACTGCCCCCACCATCATATCACATTTATCCACCAAACGCATGTTGATGTTATAGTCCAAGACACAATCTGGCTTATAGATTATTTCTCTGGTGGTTCTGTTCACCTTGCCACTGTCCAGCATTGTTCCAGCATGAATGGTGGTCAACATGTTCACTTCACGCCTGTCTTTCCACCGCACTGAAAGTATTCCACCTGTTTTTCTGAGCTCGCAATCACCAACCTGCATAGCACCTGGAAACACTGGCATTTCCCTTCGTTTTGCCTTCACTGTGCCACACACTCCAGTTCTATTATCAAGCAAGAACCTAGTTAGCAAGGGACTGGTATAATAGTTATCTGTGTACAATATGTGGCCCTTGTTCAGATATGGTGCAAGCAGTGACTTCACAACACTACCTGAGAAGCCATGTTGGTCATTAGCAGGAATGTCTACATTTGTACCCGTATACATTATCATATGTAACACAATTCCTGTTTCACAGTCACAGAGTACAAAGAATTTCAATCCAAATCGGTGGCGTTTGGATGGAATATACTGCTTGAAGGCAAGACGTCCTTTGAAAAGCACAAGGGATTCGTCAATCACAAGCTTCTGAGCTGGTACGTAGAAATCCCTGTACTTTCCGATAAGTTCATTCAGTACGTGCCTTACCTTCCAAAGCCTATCATCATCATTCCTGTCTTCATCATTTGCAAAGTGAAGACACCTGAGGATTATCGCAAATCGGTCTCGAGACATATATTTGCCGAACATTGGTGTGGGAACAGTATGGTCTTTACTCCAGTAATGGTCGATTACGTGTTTGACACAATGTTTCATCAACATACACAGTGCCAAAAACACATACATTTCACCTACAGTCGTATCTTTCCATCGCTGCAAACGTGAAAAATCAGATAACTCCTCCTCACCAATGAGATCACTCGCATATTTGTTCGTCTCCTGAACAAGATGTTCCATTAGCGGCTCATCAAAATATGCAGTAAAATAGTCCATTTCACACATATCTGCACCTTTATCAGGGAAAATATCTGTAATTGCAACATCCGAATTATCAAAAACAGGAATTTGTGGAACAAAATCTGTCCCATCACTCCACACAAAAACACCGGGTGTCTTTCTAGAGCCAATAGCGGCACCACGGCGAGGAAACCGTGTACCAGGAGCTGAAGCAGGTCTAGGAACAGTAAAGGCGGGCAGGGACGGTGATGGAAAATTCCTCGATGTTGAGGGTCTTTGTTCATGTGGTGCCATGCGGTGCCGCATGGCTTGGCCAGATGCTGCTGACGCAACAAATTGTCGCTTGGCAACACCACACACTCCTCCACTGGCACTAGCAATACTATTTTCCGATTCTAAGTCACTAAAACCGGAAAACGATTCACCTTCTTCAGAATCGTCGAGCAAAACATCAATATCTTGCAAGGGAGCACATGAACTGTGTGGTCTCGCACAAATTGGGGTTGAGTGAGGGCGAGGAGGCATGGGCGAGATGCTAGGCCTAGCCCTGGTGGAGCCAGCATGTTCACACTCGTCGTCGGTTGTATCCACCTCTGAGGGCTGTGTGTAGTCATGATCTAAGTCTGAGTCGTCTATATCAGACTCATCACCATCCGGGAACAAACTACGAGTAATTTCGTTCTCGGTCAGAGGTCTCGAGGAACGTCTCGCTGGGCGAGGTCGGTCGTCGGAACGAGATGCGCTCGCCATAGTGTCCGCCAGGTAACTGAGCTCTGTACACAAAGAGGACCCACGCTGGATTTTTTTCCCAGGCGGGGTTTGTTTACGTTCGGTCTAGGCTCGCCAATGACTACCCCTATCCCACGCGGGCCATTTGAATTATAGCGCTAGACACGATATCATTTATAAATGATGTGCGCGGTTTCGGTTTTGTCACTGATATCATTTATATATGATATGCGCAGTTTGAGGGCTAAATCATGTTAACCATGGATCATTAAGATCTCATGTTGATATGTAATACAATAGTCATATTTCTTTTGAATCATTCATTAAATTGTGCATTATGTCTCAATTTTTCACTTCTTTGGATATACTGTACTGTAGAGTACAAAAAGATAGGATAAAAATAAACCAGTAATATTTCTTTCATTATATTTTTTATTTAAATAACTGCATCAATATTTTTACAGCTGACAGGATTTGTTTCTCACAGGTGCATTATTTGTTAAAAAAAATTAGGTTTATTGCTACACACAATGGTGCTACATAGCCTTCCCAGCTTGGTGGCTTCTTTTGATAATTACTTACTAATTGTTACACAGCCAAATTGTGTAACAGGAAGAGGTCTTGGACACAAATTCGTTCCATGCTAAATGTTGAGGAATCAGCTGAGCATTCCTCAAATAAAATAGGCTACCTCAGCTTATAAGGTAAATAAATTAAGCATTCTTCAAATAAGTAGCTGCCTCACCTCACTACCTTACTGCTACATAGCCTTCCCGGCATGGTGCCTTCTTTTGATAATTACTGGTTCCACACACCCAAATTGTGTAACAGGAAGAGGTCTTGAACCCCTACTTCCCTCTCTCTTCTTTAATAGTCCATATAGTCATAATTATAAGTTTAAGTATTCAATGAGAAGTTTTTACCCTAACCTAACATCATTTGTGCAGGATATTTTTCTTTTGTCTCACCCAGATTTAATTTCAAAATAAAACCAAACAAAATAAATTAAAACTGTGTAGGTACACCCTTACTGATTACTAGGTGAACAAGGGCATTTGGTGATAGTAAATGCTCCCATCAGGCAGGGCTCATCACCTCTCATATTTCATGTTCACCATTGTTTATTTACTTAATAACTACTGGTATAATATCTTGCTATTATAAAACTAATTCTACTATCATAAAATACATATTTACTTCAAGTTTCAAGCAGAGAATGCATATATAACTAACACGAAGGACTCCTCTTCACGAGATTCACTAGCTATAATATTTTGTTATGTTCCAAAGTCTTAAAATCGATCCCAGTGTTATGTAGTAGAGAAAAATTGAGTTATATCCAGTTTACGTAAAGCTACAAGTGGTTGACACCACACTTAGATGCCGGATCAAACTTACGAAGGTTTCTCCATTTAGTGTAGCTACCTGAATACCGACGTAGCCGCCACGAAGGCGCTAAGAAGGAAAACATTCGTAGCTAAGAAGAAAAACCTTCCTAAGTAGCTTCATAAATCTGGCCCCTTACCTTTAAAGAACACAATAAAGTAGCCATCACAACTGCAAGAAAAATAACAGGTTGGATAACAAAAACTTTTCACATTAGAGATGATGTACCGATGATGATACTTTTCAAAACAAACGCTTGTGCTCTCTAGGGCACAAGCTCTACTGTACTGCTCATTGTACTGCTGCACAATGACAGCCCCTTTCAAAGCTGGAGAAATTGCTGACCTGGAGAGCGTGCAGAGATCCTTTACTGCTAGAATCCACTCAGTAAAACATCTAAACTACTGGGATCGACTAAAGAGCCTAAATCTGTATTCCCTTGAGCATAGGCGGGAGAGATACATAATAATATATACGTGGAAAATAATTGAGGGGCTGGTCCCAAACCTGCACACAGAAATAACATCACATGAGACCAGAAGACATGGAAAGATGTGCAGAATACCCCCATTGAAAAGCAAAGGTGCAACAGGTACTCTGAGAGAGAACTCTATTAACATCAGAGGCCCAAGACTGTTCAACACGCTTCCACTACACATAAGGGGCATAACTGGCAGACCCCCTCACAGTGTTCAAGAGAGAACTGGATAAGCACCTCCAAAGGATACCAGATCAACCAGGCTGTGACTCACACGTCAGGCTGCAAGCAGCTGCATCCAACAGCATGGTTGATCAGTCCAGCAACCAGGAGGCCTGGTCGACGACCGGGCCACAGGGATGCTAAGCCCTGCAAGTACCTGAATGTAGTTTCGAAAAGACCACATTTCAACAGGAATGTGCCACACACCAGTCACAAGACTGAACCTCGTAGAGGTCAAACGTCTAACTAGTAAAATGGTAAAAAAAGCCAGTAAAATTTTGTTTACCAAAGCAGAGTTGCAAAACAAGGAAACAGGATTAGTTCAGCAGAAATTTTGAAAGGGCCAGAGACCAAAAGGCACAAAATGGAATAACAGGAATCAATAAAATTGATAGGGAAAGAATTCCCGAGACCTGGAACTTCAAGAACGAAAGGTCATAGATTTAAACTAACTAAAGTAACTAAACTTCAATCTTTTGTATACTTGCATTTATTATTGTGTTTTGCTATAATAACTCTCTAATTACAGCAGACTTAGTATTTATGTAAGCATCTATCTCAGTGTCATAGTAAACTCTTGCTCATAAATATAATCTTACCCTGTTATTTTTTTTTTAATTTTAAAATTTAATTATAATTTGATTTATACATCATTTATTGTAATTAATTATTGAGCTCATTTCGTTTTCTTAAGTTCATACTAATTATAGGTTCACAACTAAGCTATATTAAAAAAATTATTTTTAAGATTATTTTTACTTTACGATTATTATTTGTCTCATTTTTTTTTTGCTATATATTATTCTTGTCAGTCTACAGATTTTTTCTTCTCTCTTAACCTAACTTCTGTATCCTTCCTCGCTATCTACGTTGATCTTTACTCTACTTCAAATTTTTTCTATTTTTTGTGTACTTCCTCCTAAAATCCTCCTAAATTAAATATTATCTTCTAATTAAATAAAATCCTCCTAAATTAAAATTATCTGTTAGATTAAGGACCTGCCCAAAACGCTGCACGAACTAGTGGCTTTACAAGATTGTAAATAGTATGCTATGTATTTTCACAAACCCAATGTACCTTCTTGTATATAAATAAATAAATAAATAAATAAATAAAATAAATAAATAAATAAAGCTGTCGAATAAATGCATACACTAAGCACCACCAATTAACACACCAGGCATCAAACACATACTGAATGCACCTGTAGACACACAACAGCACTATCAACATAGCATAGATTACTCCATAAAAAAAATCATTAAGTTATTTGACCTAGACTTATTCATTTATCTTCGATTTAACACAACGTGCACCAGACACATGCTAGCATCATACACACTAGGATAAAACAAACATTAGGCTGGAAGTCAGAAAGGAATTTTACTGGATAGACCTTTATACCAAAACAGATGCAAAACTAGGAAACAGGATTTCTTCAACAGAAATTTTGAAATTGTTCACAACTTTCTTAGACCAAAGTTGGAGTATGCATTGGTTGTATGGTGCCCATATCTTAAGAAGCATATCAACAAACTGGAAAGGGTGAAGAGACATGCCATTAAGTGGGAATAAATAAATGTCATTAAATATGCCAAATATACTACATAAATATACATACTACACATGCACAATACTAGGATGCACAATAATGTCCTGGGTCCAATGTCCTGGGACCTCTGTTATTCATTATATATATATAAATGATTTAGATTTAGGGTTTAGATTTATTTAGTTTAGATTTAGATTTATAACACATCATCCAGGCCATCAACACCACCGTCAACACAATTCCAGGCCATCAACAAGCCTCTAGGGCCATCAACACCACCGTCAACACAATTCCAGGCCATCAACACGCCTCCAGGGCCATCAACACCACCGTCAACACAATTCTAGGTCATCAACACACCTCCAGGGCCATCAACACCACTGTCAACATAATTATAGACCATCAACACGCCTCCAGGGCCATCAACACCACCGTCAACACAATTCCAGGCCATCAACACGCCTGCAGGGCCATCAACACCACCGTCAACACAATTCTAGGCCATCAACACCACCGTCAACACAATTCTAGGCCATCAACACCACCGTCAACACAATTCTAGGCCATCAACACCACCGTCAACACAATTCTAGGCCATCAACACACCTCCAGGGCTATCAACACCACCGTCAACACAATTCCAGGCCATCAACATGCCTCCAGGGCCATCAACACCACCGTCAACACAATTATAGGCCATCAACACGCCTCCAGGGCCATCAACACCACCATCAACACAATTCCAAGCCATCAACACAACACCACCATCAACACACCATCCAGCCTACCACCACAAGCTTATATATATACTACACATGTCTAAGAACAAATAAAAGAAAACAGTTACCTTAACTATTGAAGATGTAGCAGGATTTTGTCGATAAGCCAGCAGCCGTCCCTCTCGACACGGTTTTAAAATGGCCGACTACCACAAAATGCAACGAGCCTAAAGAATGTCCAGCTCTAGCATTATCTAAACGCTATTATATATTATCAAGTAATATGAAATCTAAAATAAAAAAAATGTTACAAATAATTGTATTAAATATTTATTTGCAATTACAATACCTAAGGAATATATTTTTGCGTTAGCAAAATATATATTAAGTTCGTATTTAGTTTAACTCATTTAAATTCTTTACAAATATTAACCTGATTTTACCTGATGGCCACTAACATTAATGTTTTATGTTGATACATTTAGTACCCCCTATTAATATCCCCCTTCGTTATGTTCATTCATCTACTTGTACACCTCCATCAGGTCACCTCTAATTCTTAACAATGAGCTCACAGGTACTATCGAGCAGTTTATAGAATCACTCGATTCATCGTCCAGGCCACTGTCGGGGTTTCACGGTGTTCTCGTTAGAGAAGGGTTAAAGCAACAGTAGACTGGATTTCCTTTCCAGGTGGTTGCTCCAACAATAACCCTTACTCACCGTCGTTCGGCGGGTCTTCCCTCAAATCCTCTAGGCTCCACTGCTGGCCTCGGAGAGTATCCCAGTCGATCTCACAACCGGCCTTAGATTTGTAAGATGAGTGGGAGCACAGATCGTTCCCTCAATCTGTGGCCCTCCCGACACCGAACTCTTACACGGCCTTCAAGGTCGCCAACTGGTTTTTTTTTGATGTCCAGTAACACTGCAGTGGTGAGGTGTAATTGTGGCAAGAGCAAATTCCAATAATATGGTATCAGGCAGGTCACTCTACTTTATATCATTACACGGTCACAAGATAAATGGAGGGGATGATATCAAACACCAAAGAGTTTTGGTATTTTACTTAAAAGACAACGAGAAATATATATGCATCAATGTATCAGAATTAATATATGACAATCGCTCCATTCATAGCATAATATTCTAGAGCGCACCATATGGCAACATCGGCACGTGTCACCTGTCAGAATGCCAGCTGACCGGGCCCTCGCGATCGTGGGAACAGACTAGTACTTGTTTTCTAATTGTCGCGATCCCCGTTTATTTAACTTTTTCCAAAACACTAATCAACGTTCACATGGCTTACTTATGATTTCACTGGCCTCACGATCAACATCTATATTCACAATACTCTCACAGTGACTTTTCACTGTACCAAAAGATTACTCTATTCTTAATAATATTTACTGTGAATGCACTCACTTGATCACTGAACTTTTCTTTATATTTATACTTCCTCTCACAGAGATATCACTGGCAAACACTTCACGTATATGATATTATTCAGCACACAATCATGTCATATATAAATCAGTAATCAAACTTCGGCATATATATATCAATAGATCATAGGGATCAACACACAGGCATTTATATCGATAGATTATGGAGATCAACACACGGGCATTTATATTGATAGATTATAGAGATCAACACACGGGCACTGATATCAATAGATTATAGAGATCAATCAACAGGCATTATATCGATAGATTATGGAGATCAACACACGGGCATTTATATTGATAGATTATAGAGATCAACACACGGGCATTTATATTGATAGATTATAGAGATCAACACACGGGCACTGATATCAATAGATTATAGAGATCAATCAACAGGCATTTATATCAATGGATTATAGAGATCAATACACCAATATCTGGTTTACTACCAATATATATAATAATAATAATCACAGATCAATAATAATAGTCACAGTAAATTCTCTGATGAATCTTGGTGCTTGCACACACCCACACATAGATATATATGTAAATTGATACTGTGAGCGCTCTGGGCAGCCTCACCACATACTGTGCACTCTGTGACTTAAACTCAAGTGAGACTTGCTCACGACATATAAAATATCCTGACAAGAATATATATAGCTAACTAAAGGGGAAATGGGAGGGAACTGTAAACACCTACTTCACCTATCCTAGGATGACAGTTGGGTTGTAGCTCCTGGTCCAGGCTCTCGCCTCGTTCATCCAGAAACACAAGCCCCACGCCTTAGGATGTCGCGTCTCGCCGCTTCTGTACACAGCAGGTCCGTGCTTCTTTCCCTACAGTACGTCGCTGGGTTGAAGTCGGTCTCCTGGCCGTCAACTTTCCTCCCAACTACGGCAGCCAGCCTACGTCTCGGCGGTCGTCGTACGTTTCCCAATTAGTCCTTGTCACTGTACTCCCAGAGGAACTGCCTCTCACCACTACGAAGTCACTGAAGTTATCAGCCGTCCCGGACGACACACGCACAGCACCCGACTTCAGAGCACTTGAAGCTCACAACACTGTCAATTCCCTCGTCGTCTAGATATATGCTAGGTATTTGGGAAGACTTCTCGACGTGCTTGCATCCAACTGTTGACTCGTAGGGTTCCACGAAGGTGGGGTTACTGTCAAACTTGACAGGATCGTCGATCACACGTTCAACCTGGTTGACAAGGCTGTCAACCGGTTCACTCACGGTGGGTGGCCCGGCCACTAAGCTGTCTCTTATACTGGTGAACTGCCAACGACGACACACGTCGATGCCCGGCCCACTTCTTGCAACGCACCTGTCCCTGAGCACTTGTTGCTCAATATTTTGTCAATTCCTTATCTGAGCCAATCTGGGTTGCAGGAAGACCTCACAGAGTGCGTGCCAACAACTGGAGACGCTTAAATCCACCGGAGTTCGGTAAATCCGTCACTCTGACAGGATGACCGATCGCGCGTCCTACCTCTCGGACGTGTCGTGAAAGACTGATCGCCTGGCGCCAACACGGCGGACCCCCTATGCCTATGTGACGTCACTTTTCCCAAAGTTGGTTTTCATTGGCTCCCAGTGCCATGTCGCTGACGGTGACCAATCTGGCGCCACTGACGTCACACAGTTTTGGCGGGAGAACAGACTTGCCAGCGCCATATTGGCTCCCTAAAGGGCCTATCCCACAGGACAAAATACTACATTTACGCAAATTTCTCGGCTCTTCGAGAATACTGTTCTCTCCCACACATGTTCAATTGTTGCCTGCAATGTAGAGAACGCTCGGGAATAGTGGACATGACTCTTACAGCAGGCGTGGGAGAATTAGAAGGGGGGGAACACCGTCCACACCACGTAACCCAATTACAAGGGTAATAGCATTATTCTTATTATAATGCTTTTAAATGCATGCAATATAACGCACTGCCAGAAGAATTGGACTAGCTTATAGAAGGACCCGCACTGCTGAAATGCTTAAGCTCTCTCAAACGGCTCTTGCTGAGGCCAGGAATGTATGGTAGAGCTGAGGCAGACAGACTGGGAAACTTTTGTCAGTGGTCTCAATTCTCACATGCCGATCGACTTGGGGATAGTATGAACATGTCTGCCATAAAATTTTCGTTTTCTCTAATAGTCACATACCCTATTTGGGAGAACTGCATTGTATTGTATCTTTGTGGTAAGACTATTGTATTGTTCGACGAGTGTAATCGACGTAGGTTTTTTTTATTTGTTGCCGTCTAACGCATCCTTGTGTGACATTTTATACATATGTCCTTGTAGAACATTCTATTGCAAACACATGGTACAAAAATGAAAATACGTACATTGAAAATTAAGGTCAGGACAGTGAAAAGAATACACTTTTCAATACTAATTTCGCCGATGTGCGGTAGCGGGTAACACTTCGCCACTTCACACATTCTTGAGGGTGGGCCACGATATGATTCTACATTTATATGCATATGTCCGTATAGGGAATTTTATTGCGATTTCAGTGATACAAATTTAACGCTGTAGGACAAGTGTGGAGTTTACAATCCTGAAAAGAATAGAAACATTTCGTCGCTGTTTGGAGCTCACGGCTAGTGATCGACGTAGTTGTTTATTTGCTGTCGGTCTAACGCATCCTTGTGTGACATTTATACATATGTTGTTGTAGAACATTCTATTGCAAACACATGGGTGCTGCCCAATAACTCACCCCTCGGGGCAAAATTAAAAAAAAAAATTAATCTTGGTGGAACATAAAATGGCCGCCTGGTTTATGCTGTCGTCAGATGGCGCTGTGACGTCACAGGTGAGGGAAGCACGTACTGCGCATTCATATTTATTTATTTATTTTATTTATTTATATTATATACAAGAACGTACATTGGGGGTTAAGAGACAACATAGAGTTTAAGTTGGAATTACAATCTTGTAAAGCCACTAGCTTGCATAGCGTTTCGGGCAAGTCCTTAAACTAACCTTTGAGCAAATCCTTAAACAAACAAAGTTTAGAGAAATAAGAGTAAAATTGATAAAAAGTGTTTAACAGGTACATTACAGCTTATATACAAGTACAGATATTTAAGTAGGATATTACAGTAAATTGTCAAAAAAATTGTTACAGGTACGATACAAGAATTTTCGACTCAAAAGCAGATCAGAACAATACATAATAATAACAATACATAATAATGAACAAGGAATCCTAAGTACAATTAGGAAAACATCTCAGAGTTATACATTGGATTACTGAAGCACAATATGAGGATCATTACAAGGAGTAATGCAGTAGAATATGCACTCAATACAACAACCATGATAACAGATGATCTAAGATACAATGGTGAAAAATATATGGCTTAGGTTTCCGGTCTTAGGTTGGCTTAGGGAGCCAGTCGGCGGAGCGGACAGCACACTGGACTTGTGATCCTGTGGTCCCAGGTTCGATCCCGGCGCCGGCGAGAAAACATGGCAGAGTTTCTTTCACCCTATGCCCTGTTACCTAGCAGTAAAATAGGTACCTGGGTGTTAGTCAGCTGTAACAGGCTGTTCCTGGGGGTGGAGGCCTGGTCGAGTACCAGGCCGCGGGGACACTAAAGCCCCAAAATCATCTCAAGATAGGTACAAAGAATGGTGGACTAGGTAGCATTAGAAACAGTGTGAAGATAAAGCTCTAGGTAGAAGACATGAAGATGAAATTAGATACTTTTTTTTAATAAGGCAAAAGTTGGACAGCTTTTCAGTCATTAGGGAGTGAGTTCCATAGACTAGGTCCCTTTATTTGCATTGAGTGTTACACAGATTTAGTTCACTCTGAGGATATCAAAGAGATATTTATGTCTGGTGTGGTGATTATGTGTTCTATTACATCTGTCCAGGAAGAGTTTTCAAAACAGGGTTTGCACTTAAAAAAAGGGTTTTATAAATGTAATTAGCACAAGAGAATGTATGGAGTGAATTTATGTTTAGCATGTTTAGGATTTAAACAGTGGAGCTGTGTGTTGTCTGAAAGCAGAGTTTGATTATCCTGATAGCAGATTTCTGCTGGGTGATGATGGGCTTGAGGTAGTTTGCAGAGGGTTGAAACCCCAAGCACAGATACCATAAGTAAGATAGGGATAGATAAAGTGCATAATAGAGTGAGAGGAAAGCAGAATTTGT
>WNGS01169375.1:125815-136270 GCA_020271785.1 Procambarus virginalis
TAAATTAAACTTTCAAAACTTACTCATATTCTGCATCATTTCTTTTAAACTCCCATCGTTCTTGTCTGGTGACTTTGGGTCGAATAAATTCCTTGACCTTGTAGTCCTAAAGACTGATGTACTTGACGTGACCAGCTCATTTTTTTTTTTTTGAGATATATACAAGAGTTGTTACATCTTGTACAGCCACTAGTACGCATAGCGTTTCGGGCAGGTCCCCTGAATACGATCCCCTGCCGCGAAGAATCGGTTTTTTCATCCAAGTACACATTTTACTGTTGCGTTAAACAGAGGCTACAGTTAAGGATTTGCGCCCAGTAAATCCTCCCCGGCCAGGATACGAACCTATGACATAGCGCTCGCGGAATGCCAGGCGAGTGTCTTACCACTACATCACGGAGACTGCTGTTCTCTTTAATTGTCTTTAAGATTGCAACATTTAGCTATTAAAATCTATTTTTTATGTAGCCTATCACCTATATGTACTTTATGGGTGATAGGCATAAGATTCATGTTCAAATAGACTGCAAACTGAGCAGGTTAGATTGCTGAATTTGCTTCCCATTATATAAGCAGTTTCATAATTACTAAGCAATTATGAAATTGCTTCCATCAATCAATCACATCAGTCATAGCCTACTTTTTTGGGTGCTTTCTCAGTGTCAGTTATTTTAACATATACTTTATAATGCCTTTATTATAAATGTACACACAAGATATGTAATATAAAAATGTACGCTTTCTATATACTTTATAAGGTAAGGTAATTATCAAAAGAAGGCACCAAGCCTGGAAGCCTATATAGCACTATATACTGTATAAATTTCCAGGTAACATGTTGCAGGCCATATACACTGAACAGAATGAACAGACAACTAATATTGCTGAACTGAAAACTAATAATGCTGAACTGAAAAGTGAACTGAAGACACTGAAAACAACTTTAGTGAAGATGACTACAAAAGAAACAGACAAGATCATAGAAGATCTAATACCAAATCCTATTGCAGCAGAAGCTGATCTTATTGCTCTCAATAGGAAATTGAAAGAAGAATCAAGTTTCAGAGCAAAATTTGTAAGTGGTATTTTAACAGTAATCTTTCCTTCAATTTTTCATCTTCTTAAATATTACAGATATTTGCTAATTTTCTAATTAACATTTTTTGGTAGTTCATGCAGAAAAGATAAAATTGCTAAATAATAAGAATAATGATATCTTGTTTATATAGGATAGGATAAAATCGAACACTTACGTATTTGTAAATTATGTAATATTTACACCAAGTCTTTCACACTCTTCTGAGTGCTTTCTCAAGGTCTTGAGTGTATGATTAGGATGAGGCTTACATTTCAACGACTATATTTCTCTTGCTAATTTGCTTGCTTGATGGGGTTCTGGGAGTTCTTCTACTCCCCAAGCTCAGCCCGAAGCTAGGCTTGACTTAAGAACTTTGTTCTAGTGCTTGACAAAGCACTCAGGAGAATGCAAAAGGATTGGTGTGGATCCTTACACAAATTTCACAAATACATAAAAATAGACATATTTTTATAGAGTAATGGATCATATTGCTAGGTTAGTATTAGGCCAATTATAATATAAATACCACATTCATCAACTTAAGCCAACTCTAGATATATATATATTTATTTATTTATTAATTATTTATATATATACAAGAAGGTACATGGGTTTGTGAGAATGCATAGCATGGTATTTACAATCTTGTAAAGCCACTAGTACGTGCAGCATTTTGGGCAAGTCCTTAATCTAACAGATAATTTTAAGTAGGTAAATTCTAGCAAGAAAAAAAGGAGGGGTCAGTGAGTGTTGTAGAGGCTTAGAGTTTTGGAGAGAAAGAGGTTAGTTGATGAGTTGCCTAAAGCTGATTCACTGTGTAGCTGAATGAGAGTTTCTTGCTTTCTTTTGGTGTTGTGTCCATGTTTGCCATGAGGAAGATAGTGGAAGGATAGTGACCAGTTGTTCTGTCATAGATTATACCAGACGTAAGGGGAGTTGTTATATTAGTCCATAAGTGATCCAAGGCAGTGGCAGATGTTTGAGTGACTCGGGTGGGCTTGGTGATTGTGGGGATTATCATACAGGATTACATGCTGTTATGGAAATAGTCAACTAGAGGGTTATTTTGTAGACCCAGGTCAATATTGAAATCACCTCCTAGAATGATGTGATTTTTGTTGAGATGTTATTATGATAAGATTCCTTACATTATCTGAGAATGAAGCTATGTGATATTGGAAATCTATAGATGGCACCGATAGTCAAGGAGGATTTAAGGGATTTACTGGAGAACTTGGCAAAGGTATATCACAATAGTCATCTTTATCACTAATGACGCTATTGCAGATGAACTATAATAATGCACCAGTGAAACTTTGTGTTAAGTGTTTGTTGACCGCTACCTGTGGCGGGACCCCTCTCCCCCCTTCCTAGCCTCCCGCAGGCCTCGCCAGCCCACCCAGCAACCCACAACCGGCGGCTGACCCGACGACCATTGCCCACTCACGCCCACTGTCGACCAACGCCCACCATCACCTCCCGCGCATCGTCACCCAACGTCCACCGTTACGTACGCCCACCGGCACCCCATGCCCACCGTCATCCCATGCCCACACACGTCACACGCCCTACGGCTCCCTCACCAGGAAAGGATGGAAGGACACATGTGGTGTGGTCAAGAGAGGGGTCACCAGTGTGCCAATAAGTGCTTGAAAAAGATAAGTTGAGTCCAGTCCTGTGGTGACTGGACCATTGTGAGTATCGTGTTGAGTGCACCACACCCAGTGAGCCAGGTCACATTCTCCAGTGTGTAGTGACAAAAAAAATTATCCAAGTGTTAAGTGCCAACCCAACCCTCCTCCCCACCCCCCTGAGATTAGTGCCTCCCCCCCTCTCCCCCAGTGAGTTTAGTGTCTCCCGCTCCCCCACTCCTTGTGTAGTGTCTCCCGCCCCCCGCAGTGAGGTGCAGTATCTTCCGGTTCCCCGCCCCCACCTCCCACGATCAGGAGGACGCATCTTCCCCTCCCCCCCCCCCTCCCAGGCCGGGCCAGCGCTGCCTCCCAACCCCCACCCACCACCTCCACGAGCCCATCCACCCCAGACATCTGCCCAGACATGACGCATGGTATAGGGGACAACCTCGTCCCCCCCAGCCAGGAGGGAGAGACAAATACTCCAGTGCAAGGTGACAGTCACTTTACCTAAGGGGATGGCAGAAGAGGCCGCTGCCAGCCAGCTCACCCCTCCCGAAGGCAATCAAAGGAGAGGCACATGCAGTGTTTGTGGGAGCAACATCAGCATCAACTCCGTCTCCAGAGTCATACGCCAGCATGGTGACTGTCCTGGGTCAGGGAGGCCTCCCGTGGGAGGAGGCAGCACTCAGGAGCCTGTTGCACCAGCACAAATCGCAACAGATTACATTGCAACAGACGACCTGCTAGAGGCAATTAAAGCAACGTCAACCAGGACACTCACCCACATCCCAAAGGCCTCTCGCCCATTTGCTGCCGGGAAATACACGGACCTCATCGGAAAAGTCAACAGAGGGTCAAATAACCTTGATGCACCTGATACCATCAAAGCCTGGCACAATCTGTTACTTTTTGGCAATGCATGCTTAGGTGTACCAGACAGAGGAGGCAAGACACTGGCCTCATCCGTCAATAAAGCAATTAGGGATTTTCCTAGGGCTGACAACCTAGTCCGCCTCCCCAAACACACCAAACACCGCCGAGGCAGACCAAGTACGACAATCAGCGACAGCAAAAATTAGGTACCCAAGTCAGCAAGAAAATTGAAGAGGGCAATACAGTCGGGGCACTCAGGTTGATCACAAGTGAGGACAAAATTTTGCCCAGGGATGAAACCACAGCCCAAGCACTGAGAGAAAAACACCCCCTCAGGGCCGTAGGTGGACCTCCCCCGCAGGTCAGGGTCCCCCCTAACCAGGAACCTCTCGTCCTCCGGGAGTCAGAGGTTTATAAAGCTATCGTTTCATTTCCCCCGGGCTCCTCAGGAGGCTACACAGGGGTAAGACCTCAACATGTGAAGGAAATGGTGAACCCTGCTCTTGGCCCCGCTGCAGAAGCGCTCCTGACAGAAATCACAACGTTTGTCAACAACTGCCTCGCCGGGTTAATCCCTGATGAAATCAAACCATTCTTCTTTGGTGCATCCCTATGTGCCCTGAAAAAGAAGGGGGGAGGGATCAGACCCATTGCCGTTGGTAATACCTTTCGCCGCCTAGTTGCAAGGGCTGCTGCCAGAAGTATCCGAATGGAAGCAGCCACCATGCTGCAACCCAACCAGCTGGGGTTTGGAGTCCCCCAAGGCTGTGAAGCAGCGGCCCATGCTGCACGAGCCTACATTAGCTCTCTTACTGAAGACCAGGCAGTAGTAAAATTAGATTTTAAAAACGCTTTCAACTCGGTCAAAAGGGAAGCAATCCTCACTGCAGTCCAGGAACATTGCCCAAGCATTTTCCCCTTTTGTGTCAGCAGGCTACAGCAAAGACTCAACCCTCCTGTTTGGCAAACATGAAGTCACCTCAGCAGAGGGAATTCAACAGGGAGACCCACTTGCACCTTTCCTCTTTTGCATAGCGGTTCGAGAAATTACTCCCTGCTGGAAGACCTGCAGCTGGTGAAGACACAGGGGGAGACCATGGGTCTCGTTCTTAACCCCTCCAAGTGCGAAATTATTGCATCCGGTGAGGTAATTATTAGAGCAGTGAAATCAGTTTTACCAGAAGCCTCAGTCATTAAACCCACCGACAGCACACTACTTGGAGCACCTCTGGGAAACAATGCCATTGCTGCAGTCCTTGACGAAAAGTTTAGAGACCTAAAGAGGATGGAAGCGAGAATAGGGGACTTGGACTCCCATGATGCCCTCTACCTTCTCACAAAGTGCCTTACCTTGCCCAGGCTAACATACTTTTAAGGTGTGCACCCACTTTTGGCAACCCACTTCTAAATCAATATGATGAGCTCCTCAGGTCAATATTCAGAAAGGCGCTCAACCTAGATTTAGATGACAGTCAGTGGGACCAAGCAACACTACCAGTGAGATTTGGGGGGATAGGCATACGAAAGGCAACTGAGGTAGCACTTCCAGCATTCTTATCCTCATGTACAGCAGCCAACGAATTGGTAGGGCAGATCCTACCAGAGCGTATGAGAGAGACAGCGGGAACTCATGATCAAACGTTCATCGAAGCAGCCAGACAATGGGACACCATTGCACACCCTCAACCCCGACCACAAGTCCCAAAAGACCACAAGCAGGCCCACTGGGATAGCCCCATAATGGAAAAGACTGTCACAGCAATGATTGACAACGCTGATGCTGAAAACAAAGCCCGCCTCCTAGCGGTAACAGCACCCCACGCCGGGATTTTTTATTTGCTGTGCCCAATGCAGCCCTGGGAACTCGCCTCAGTCATGACGCTCTCCGCATTGGAGTTGCCCTTCGCCTTGCCGCCCCCATCCTCACCGAACATAGGTGCATCTGCGGAACTGCGATGGCAGACCAATATGGTCGTCATGGTCTGGTATGTCGTAAATCACAGGGTAAGATTGCAAGACATGAAGAAGTCAACGACATCATCAAGAGGAGCCTCGCCACAGCCCGTGCCTGGCACAAAGAGAACCACACTTATCCAGACCTAACGACCCTCAGAAGCGCCCAGATGGGGTCACCTTGCTTCCTTGGAAGGATGGTAAGCAAGTGGTGTGGGACTACACGTGCGCTGCCACACTGGCCAGTACCTACCTCCACTACAGCACACGTGAAAGCGGTGGTGCTGCTTCTTTCAGGGAATCACAGAAAATTATTAAATACAGAGGTCTGGCACACTGCTACAGCTTTGTTCCGATCGGCTCGGAGACCCTTGGTTCGTGGGGAAAATGTGCATTGAAGTTCCTAAAGGAATTGGGGGACAAATTGATCAGCGCTACAAAAGACCAGAGAGCAAAAAGTTTCTTGTTCCAGCGCCTCAGTGTTGCGATCCAGAGGGGAAATGCCTGTTGCGTCTTGGGCACTAGTTCAACTTCAGAGGAATTCGAAGAAGTGTTTGACTTGTAACAATGATCGAACCTGTCTGTGACATTCATCAATGTTTCCCATTGTCGTGTTTTTCAAGAGATCCATAACCTTTAAGCCCCTTTTTGTATTCATTTTTGTATCAACCTATGAATATCTGTAACCATCAAATTCATATTAAAGCACAAAAAAAGGAAGGGGTGGTAGAAGAAAAACACACAGAAACTGTATTGGAGGGGATCTAAACATTCCCTCTAATGCATTATGCGTGGTTTCCTCCAAGGCTATGGGTCCCCCTTCTTCCAGCCAGAGGTGGTACTCTTTTATATATATATATATATATATATATATATATATATATATATATATATATATATATATATATATATATATATATATATATATATATATATATATAGGGGGGTACCACCTCTGGTGCAATTATAGGGACCCACAGCCTCAGAGAAGGGAACACAGAGCATTCAGGGAAAAACTTGCCATTTAACTCTGAATACATGAGGGTGTTCGCTTCTCCTACCACCCCCCTTTTTTATGGTGTACACTTTATTAAGCAAGGTTATACAGTTACATATCTGATTGTATACAAAAAAATGAGCATATATATATGAGCATATATAAAATATATATATATATATATATATATATATATATATATATATATATATATATATATATATATATATATATATGATCAAAATTACTAGTGTACTACATTTTTGTTGTTGCTTTTAACCAGTGTACGTGGGTCTGATTGTGCAACCATGGTTCGAAGAATAATGAAGATAGGAACAAACGGCCTGTGGTCATTTTACAGTCTGAAAGGACAAAAGAAGAAATTGGCATTTCTACAAAAACAAGAACTATATAATGTTATTTCAAGTAAGTAACCAAAAAATTAAATGATTTTTTAAAATTTAAAATTCATTTAAAATTTAAATTTTAAGTTCAAATTTTTTAACCAAAAAAACTGAATTTTTTATATTTAGAACCATTCCACAATATTTTCCCAAGTATAAATGATTATATTTCTATCACTTGCTCTTAAGATTGTTTCATTTAATAGAGGTTGGGCATAATTATTCTCTGCTGCTAATACTGTAGAACTGACTGACTATGGGAAAATGTAAACTTAATTGGTTTATCATTTACAGTATTTTGCAGTTTATTTCATGATCCTGTGGTTAATACTTGCATAAAAAGTAGATTACAAAATGCATTTTTATATCATTAGTATTAAATAATAATAATAATTCAATAATTGACTTATAAACAACGTACAATTAATTGGTCGGTGAGATTACATTAGTAATATTTTTTCATTCTTGCAAAGCCTTAACAAAGCCATTAACATGTTAATATAAACTTGATCACCTTCCACTTTTTTTCTCATGTGCTACCTACATGTACAAAACCTTATTCCTAAATGCTAATCTTGTTCTGAAACTTGTCCTTTATATGTTGTGTATCACCATCTCTGGAGAGTTTTATCTGATTGATGTGTAAATTACTTTTAATTTTACAGAATTTTATTGTTATACAAAATTTGTTATATAAATAACTTAATTTTACAGAATCATCTATCAACGCACATCTGCAAGTTAAGGAGGAGGATGTGACCTTCCAAATTTCTGAAGTACTGAAACATGCACCAAACATGCCTGATGGATCTAGGTACAAGGTAAAATAATTTGCATTTAATTGTATATATTTTTTGCTAATTATCCATATTATATATATATATATATCACTAAGAACTCTTTGACCCGGCCAGGATTCGAACCCATGCCGTCCAGGATCACCCCTAAACGTACACAGTACCGTGACCACCGCACCAATGATCGTCTATAAGGATTGGTCAGTCTTGGCGCTTATTAACTAAGCTCCCTGACTGACCACCCCCGACGACACTCATGGATCCATTTGGGTACAGTTTTTCATCAAATTCTGGCGCATGCACGGGCCGCACTGAGTCTAACATGTGTGAGAAAGCTGCATGAACGTTCGAATCCTGGCCGGGTCAAAGAGTTCTTAGTGATATATGGCTTGCGCGTTCATGCAGCTTTCTCACACATGTTAGACTCAGTGCGGCCCGTGCATGCGCCAGAATTTGATGAAAAACTGTACCCAAATGGATCCATGAGTGTCGTCGGGGGTTGTCAGTCAGGGAGCTTAGTTAATAAGCGCCAAGACTGACCAATCCTTATAGACGATCATTGGTGCGGTGGTCACGGTACTGTGTACATTTAGGGGTGATCCTGGACGGCATGGGTTCGAATCCTGGCCGGGTCAAAGAGTTCTTAGTGATATATGGCTTGCGCGTTCATGCAGCTTTCTCATATATATATATATATTATATATATATATATATATATATATATATATATATATATATATAGGATGTCTATTTCTTTTCCAGATATCTCTTTTCTTTGTCTTCTGGATGTCGTCGTTCTTTCTTTCTTTCTTTCTCCCCCTTTCTATTTCAGATATGAATAAAAAAGTTATTATACCTTAATTTACCCTAAACATTTAATGTAGTAATTAAAAGATTATAAAAAGGTTTTAAAAAATGTTTCCAATTTATGTTCTAAGGTCGTATTTACAAATTCTCAAAATACTTTTTTAAATGTATTTACGAACATGCTGAAAACAATGAAATCGTTCTTAGAACGTTTTATAAATGTGAAAATGTTTGCTGGGTAGTAGCCTGGTGTAATAGCCTGGTGTAGTTGTGTGGTGTATTGGCCTGGTGTAGTAGAGTGGTGGAGTGGCTTGGTGTAGTAGCGTGGTGTAGTAGTGTGGTGTAGTAGCCTGTGTAGCGTGATGTAGTGGCCTGGTGTAGTCGGTGGTGTAGTGGCATGGTGTAGTGGCCTGGTATAGTAGTGTGGTGTAGTGGCATGGTGTTTAGCGTGGTGTATGGCATGGTGTATTAGCCTGGTGTTGTAGCGTGGTGTAGTGGAGTGGTGTAGTAGCATGGTATAGTGGCATGGTGGTAGTAGCATGGTTAGTAGCATGGTGTAGTGGCCTGGTGTAGTGGCCTGGTGTAGTAGCATGGTGTAGTGGCCTGGTGTAGTAGCATGGTTAGTGGCCTGGTGTAGTAGCAGTGGTAGTGGCCTGGTGGAGTAGCCTGGTGTAGTAGCCTGGTGTAGTAGCCTGGTGTAGTAGCCTGGTGTAGCAGCCTGGTGTAGTAGTGTGTAGTGGCCTGGTGTAGTAGCGTGGTGTAGTGGCCAGGTTGTAGTAGCGTGGTGTAGTGGCCAGGTGTAGTAGCGTGGTGTAAGTGGCCTGTATATGTTCCTGGAAAGTGTTTGAAAGGAGTGGAAACGTTTGTTTTTACTCATTGATATACATTTGTTTTGTGTTGTGTTAAATACGTTTCCAAAACTTATAACCAAACCTACGTACCTAACACTAATTTGAAACTTTGGCAGCACCTTTTGTACCCTAATATGAAACTTTGTGACACCTTGTGTACCCATATTTGAAACTTAGTGACACCTCTTATAAGTGTTTTAAGTTAAATTGTTAAAATATGAATAAAATAGGAAATATAAAAATATAAATTTGTACAAAAATATATATTTGTACATTTAGTAAATAAAAAGGATCATAATAAAGATTGGTTCAAAAACTTTATTTATTTTTCATTTGTAGTAGCGTGTTGTAGCAGCCTGGTGTAGTAGCATGGTGTAGTAGCGTGGTGCAGTAGCATGGTGCAGTAGCTTGGTGTAGTAGCAAGGTGTAGTAGCCTTATGTAGCAGCCTGATGTAATAGCCTGATGTATTAGCATTGTGTAGTGGCCTGGTGTAGTAGAGGGTGTAGTGGCTTGGTGTAGTATGTGATGTAGTCCGTGGTGTAGCAGCCTGGTGTAGAAGCCTGGTGTAGGAGCATGGTGTAGTGGCCTGGGTAGTGACGTGGGTTAGAAAACAGAAGCGTGGTGTAGTGGTCCTGGTGCATTAGCGTTGGCGTGGCTGGTGTAGTGGGCGTATGTAGTTGTTTGTGGTGTAGTAGCCTGGTGTAGAGGTGTGGTGTAGTGGTGTAGTGGTCTTGTATAGTAGCGTGGTGTAGTAACGTGGTGTAGTGGCCTGGTGTAGCAGTGTGGAGTAGTGGCTTGGTGTAGTGGTGTGTGTGTAGTGGCCTGGTGTAGTGGCCTGGTGTATATCATGGTGTAGTAGCCTGGTTAGTGGTGTGGTGTAGTAGCCTAGTGTAGTAGCATGGTGGAGCAGCCTGGTGTAGTGGTGTGGTGTAGCAGCCTGGTGCAGTAGCCTGGTGTAGCAGCCTGGTGCAGTAGCCTGGTGTAGTAGCCTGGTGTAGTGGTGTGGCGCTAGTTGCATGGTGTATGGTGTAGTAGCCTGGTGTAGTAGCATGGTGTAGTA
>WNGS01169375.1:137270-151139 GCA_020271785.1 Procambarus virginalis
GGAGTGTTCTGAGCACTACTCTTTTCTGGTTGCCCTCAATGGTCTTCTTTACTCTCTCCTTCAGGTGTCTTCTCCGCTCTCTATGTCGATGATCTACCCTTTGCTGTCAGGGTGATAATTCGCCTCCTTCAACGCCGGCTTCAACTTGCGATTGATGCCGTGTCGTCTTGGGCCACCGATCATGGCTTTAAGTCTCTACTTCTAAGACTTGTGCCATGTCTTTTTACTCGGAAACGGGTCGTTCTTCGTCTCTCTTTGTCACTTTATGGTCATCCCTTGAGTACAAAGATTCCGCGAAGCTTTTGGGGTTATTCTTGACATCGTTTGTCTTGGTCTCCCCATATCTCTTACCTCCATGTGAGTGCTCTAAGGCCCTTACCCTCCTTCGAGTATTGTCCCATTTCTTGGGGAGCGGATAGGCGCACTCTCCTTGCTTTGCATTTCTCTCTCGTCTGTCTAAGCTCGATTATGGTTGCCCTGCTTACTCTTCTGCTTCTCCTTCTGCCCTTCGCCGTCTTGATGCTTTGCACCATACTGGGCTGCGCCTCAGTTCTGGTGCCTTCCATTCGACTCCCGTCCTTAGCTTGTATGTTGACACTGGCTTCCTGTCTCTCCAGGACCACCGTGATTGCTACTGTCTTCGCTATCTTGCGCGGTCCTTGCATCATCCTTCCTCTCGCCTCTGTCGTGCTTTAACTTTTACCCCTCCTACGGTTCCTGTTCCTCTTCACCACCTCCCTCTTTCTGTCCGGTTGTCTCGCTTACAGGATTCTCTTTCCGTTCGTGTTTCTAATGTTTCTCCCCATGTTGTTCCTTCTTTGCCCCCGTGGAGAGTCCCCCTTCCGCAGTTTTGTATGTCCTTGACCCACGTCACTAAAGCTTTTACCCCCTCCTACGGTTCTTAAACGCCTTTTCCTTGAGCACTTTTCTTCTCACTCCCGCTCCGTTTCTGTCTTCACCGATGGGTCTAAGTCTGCAGACGGTGTTGGCTACTCTGTTGTTTTTCCTGATCGCACTTATATGTGTCGCTTACCTCCGGAGACTAGCATCTTTACAGTGGAGCTTTATGTGATGATTCTCTATGCTCTTCGTCTCCTGCTTTCTTGTTGTCAGTCTTCCTTTGTGGTTGTTGTTGACTCTCGTAGTGCCCTCATGGCTCTCGAGTCCTTTAATCCGGTTATCCGTAGTTGTCGAGATTCAGCATTGGCTGTTTCTTGTTCACAGTAGGTTTAAGTCGGTTGAGTTTTGTTGGGTTCCCAGCCATATTGGTGTGTCTTTAATGAGCGTGCAGATGCTGCCGCCAAGGAAGCTGTCCGCTCTTGTCCCGTCTCTCATAAAGGTATTCCATATTCTGACTTTTACCCGGTTATCCATCCTCCATCCTTACCCGTTGGCAGGCTTCTTGGTCGTCTGTTACTGGTAACAAACTTCGTACTCTTAAATGTTGTGTTTCCTCGTGTCATCCTCCTACCACCATAACCGGCGGTGGGAAACTGCTCTGGCGAGGTTGCGTATAGGCCATACTAGCTTAACCCATGGTCACTTGATGGAGCACCGCCCTGCTCCTTATTGTCCTAATGCATTGTCCCTCTTACGTCGTGCATGTCCTTCTTTCGAATTTTCTGACTTTCAGGACGAGCGTGTGTCTTGCTTTCCGATCGCCCCTCGCGGACACTTGTCCCTCGATAGAATTCTTGGTGACTCGGATACTTTTGATATCGTTCGCCTTATGGGTTTTTGTTCTCGTATTGGCATCCTGGTGATATTTAGCGCCCTCTGATTATTCCGCACATTTGATGGTGCTATATAGCCTTCCCGGTTTGGTGCCTTCTTTTGATAATTACTTACTAACTAAACTTCAATCTTTTGTATACTTGCATTTATTGTTGTGTTTTGCTATAATAACTCTAATTACAGCAGACTTAGTATTTATGTAAACATCTACCTCAGTGTCATAGTAAACTCTTGCTCATAAATATAATCTTACCCTGTTATTTTTTTTTATTTTAAAATTAATTATAATTGATTTATACATCATTTATTGTAATTAATTATTGAGCTCATTTCGTTTTCTTAAGATCATACTAATTATAGGTTCACAACTAAGCTATATTAAAAAATTATTTTTAAAATTATTTTTACTTTACAATTATTATTGTCTCATTATTTTTGCTATATATTATTCTTGTCAGTCTACAGATTTTTTCTTCTCTCTTAACCTAACTTCTGTATCCTTCCTCGCTATCTACGTTGATCTTTACCCTACTTCAAATTTTTTCTATTTTTTGTGTACTTCCTCCTAAAATCCTCCTAAAGAATTGTACCATCAGTACAATTCTTAACCCTTAAACTGCGCATGGCGTATATATACGCCCTGAAAACATGTCCCACGGTGCGCATGGCGTATATATACGCCATAGGGTGCCAGGTCCGATTCAAATGGCCCACGGCTACACGGGGTTCACATTAGCTTCCTCAGGGCTCTTGTAAACAGACGCCATTTTAAAAAAAAATCGTGGGCAATATTCTCAGGTGTGAGAGGCACAGCCCTGTTGGAGCAACCAAGGCTGGCGCAGGCAGCATGAGCGAGCAGCATTGCTGTTCAGCTTGTGACGACAGAATCGCCGAAAAATGTCAAAATAAATATATAATTGTTATTATTTAGCGATGACAATATTACAGATGACCCCTGACTGTGATATAAATAACCAGGGTTGTGATAATAGTAGGATTGTTGTAATCATTAGCGCTGTGAGAGGAGTGATGCTGAGGGACGGAAGGAGACAGCATCGTTTACTGACTGTGTGGCCACTTGTTATTGTTTACATTCATCATACCAGCTCAGTCGTTCTCTATGGTGAACACAAATGTAGATACTTATATATGATGTGTGTATTAGTGTAATAACAGCAAAAGGATTATGCTGGGAGGTGCCATTTGGGTGACGGAGGTGACGTCGTCTGCACGATTTGTCTAGCTGTTTAGAGAGTGGTCACTATGCTCTTTGGGCGCACTACAAGCTTAGGTGTACAGTTACGGTGCATAAAACATGTAGATATTATATATAATATGTGTATATATGATAATAACACTGCAAACAGTATTGTTGGGGGAGAAAGTTTAGTGCGTGTGACCTTGAATGAGTAAGGGAGCCGCCAGCTGTGTATAGTGACGCCTCTTAGTACCTGAACTAACTATATCAGCTTAGCTGTACAGTTGTGGTGAACAAAATATATACATACTTATATATAACGTCTGTATATAGTGTAATAACACCCAAATGGTATTGTTGGGGAAGAAAGTTTAGTGCGTGTGTTGAGGGAGTGGCAGCAAGTGGCTGGCTGGTGTGTGGCGGTAACTCTTCGTTGCTTTTCGACTCTCAATACCAACTTAGTGGTTCGTTATGGTGACCAAAACATGCAGATACTTATATAAAACCTGTGTATAGAGTGTAATAGCAACAAAACTATTTGTTGATTGTTTTAAAAAACATAATAATAGAATCACAAATATGCACACCATATTTTTGAGTATAGCGATTATTCACCACTTTTATTATATAAATACTGTATATTACAATACACACTATTGAATAATATTACTGCAAAAAAAAAAAATCAATCGGAGACATTGAAACAATTAGGTAATAATATCTTTGTGGCAACTCCCACCTGTCAGCGCCGGTGACACTGACCGGCCCTGACGATCGCTCTGTCAACACCCACTTTTTGCCAGACTTCCTTGGTCAATTGCGCCCAAAATATGTCACCTACGATTTTTTTTTTTTTTTCCCGTGCTCAGGGGACACAAATTAACGTGTTTGGAAGACGAAAAAAAATTTTTTAATTTTTTTTTCTTGCGCACAGGGGTGTAAATGTCCCCAGGACCTCTGAGCAGTGTAAGGGTTAAATAAAATCGTCCTAAATTAAAATTATCTGTTAGATTAAGGACCTGCCCAAAACGCTGTGCGAACTAGTGGCTTTACAAGATTGTAAATAGTATGCTATGTATTTTCACAAACCCAATGTACCTTCTTGTATATAAATAAATAAATAAATAAATAAATAAATAAATAAATAAATAAATAAAGCTGTCGAAGAAATGCATACACTAAGCACCACCAATTAACACTCCAGGGATTAAACACACACTGAATGCACCTGTAGACACACAACAGCACTATCAACATAGCATAGATTACTCCATTAAAAAAATCATTAAGTTATTTGACCTAGACTTATTCATTTATCTTCGATTTAACACAACGTGCACCAGACACATGCTAGCGTCATACACACTAGGATAAAACAAACATTAGGCTGGAAGTCAGAAAGGAATTTTACTGGATAGACCTTTATGCCAAAACAGATGCAGAACTAGGAAACAGGATTTCTTCAACAGAAATTTTGAAATTGTTCACAACTTTTGTTAGACCATAGTTGGAGTATGCATTGGTTGTATGGTGCCCATATCTTAAGAAGCATATCAACAAACTAGAAAGGGTGCAGGGACATGCCATTAAGTGGGAATAAATAAATGTCATTAAATATGCCAAATATACTACATAAATATACATACTACACATGCACAATACTAGGATGCACAATAATGTCCTGGGTCCAATGTCCTGGGACCTCTGTTATTCATTATATATATAAATGATTTAGATTTAGGGTTTAGATTTATTTAGTTTAGATTTAGATTTATAACACATCATCCAGGCCATCAACAAGCCTCTAGTGCCATCAACACCACCGTCAACACAATTCCAGGCCATCAACACAATTCTAAGCCATCAACACACCTCATGGGCCATCAACATCACTGTCAACACAATTATAGGCCATCAACACGCCTCCAGGGCCATCAACACCACCGTCAACACAATTCCAGGCCATCAACACGCCTGCAGGGCCATCAACACCACTGTCAACACAATTATAGGCCATCAACACGCCTCAAGGGCCATCAACACCACCGTCAACACAATTCCAGGCCATCAACACGCCTGCAGGGCCATCAACACCACCGTCAACACAATTCTAGGCCATCAACACCACCATCAGTACAATTCTATGCCATCAACACGCCTCCAGGGCTATCAACACCACCGTCAACACAATTCCAGGCCATCAACATGCCTCCAGGGCCATCAACACCACCGTCAACACAATTATAGGCCATCAACACGCCTCCAGGGCCATCAACACCACCGTCAACACAATTCCAAGCCATCAACACAACACCACCATCAACACACCATCCAGCCTACCACCACAAGCTTATATATATACTACACATGTCTAAGAACAAATAAAAGAAAACAGTTACCTTAACTATTGAAGATGTAGCAGGATTTTGTCGATAAGCCAGCAGCCGTCCCTCTCGACACGGTTTTAAAATGGCCGACTACCACAAAATGCAACGAGCCTAAAGAATGTCTAGCTCTAGCATTATCTAAATGCTATTATATATTATCAAGTAATACGAAAATCTAAAATAAAAAAATGTTACAAAAAATTGTATTAAATATTTATTTGCAATTACAATACCTAAGGAATATATTTTTGCGTTAGCAAAATATATATTAAGTTCGTATTTAGTTTAACTCATTTAAATTCTTTACAAATATTAACCTGATTTTACCTGATGGCTACTAACATTAATGTTTTATGTTGATACATTTAATACCCCTATTAATATCCCCCCCTTCGTTATGTTCATTCATCTACTTGTACACCTCCATCAGGTCACCCCTAATTCTTAACAATGAGCTCACAGGTACTATCGAGCAGTTTATAGAATCACTCGATCCATCGTCCAGGCCACGTAACCCAAATTACACTGGTAATAGCACTTATGCTTATTATAATGATTTTAAATTGCATGCAATAAAACGCACTGCCAGAAGAATTGGACTAGCTTATAGAAGGACCCGTACTGCTAAAATGCTTAAGCTCTCTCAAACGGCTCTTGCTGAGGCCAGGGAATGTATGGTAGAGCTGAGGCAGACAGACTGGGAAACTTTTGTCAGTGGTCTCAATTCTCACATGCCGATCAACTTGGGGATAGTATGAACATGTCTGCCATAAAATTTTCGTTTTCTCTAATAGTCACATACCCTATTTGGGAGAACTGCATTGTATTGTATCTTTGTGGTAAGACTATTGTATTGTTGACACGACGTGTGTAATCGACGTGGTTTTTTTATTTGTTGCCGGTCTAACGCATCCTTGTGTGACATTTTATACATATGTCCTTGTAGAACATTCTATTGCAAACACATTGGTACAAAATACGTACATTGAAAATTAAGGTCAGGACAGTGAAAAGAATACACTTTTCAATACTAATTTCGCCGATGTGCGGTAGCGGGTAACACTTCGCCCACTTCACACATTCTTGAGGGTGGGCCGCGATCATGATTCTACATTGATATGCATATGTCCGTATAGGGAATTGTATTGCGATTTCAGTGATACCAAATTTAACTCTGTAGGACAAGTGTGGAGTTTACAACCCTGAAAAGAATAGAAACATTTCGTCGCTGTTTGGAGCTCACGGCTAGTGATCGACGTAGTTGTTTATTTGCTGCCGGTCTAACGCATCCTTGTGTGACATTTTATACATATGTTGTTGTAGAACATTCTATTGCAAACACATTGGGTGCTGCCCAATAAGCTCACCCCTCGGGGCAAAATTAAAAAAAAAATTAATCTTGGTGGAACATAAAATGGCCGCCTGTGTTTATGCTGTCGTCAGATGGCGCTGTGACGTCACAGGTGAGGGAAGCACGTACTGCGCATTCATCATTTATTTATTTATTTTATTTATTTATATATATACAAGAACGTACATTGGGGGTTAAGAGACAACATAGTTTAAGTTGGAATTACAATCTTGTAAAGCCACTAGCTTGCATAGTGTTTCGGGCAAGTCCTTAAACTAACCTTTGAGCAAATCCTTAAACAAACAAAGTTTTAGAGAAATAAGAGTAAAATTGATAAAAAGTGTTTAACAGGTACATTACAGCTTTACTATACAAGTACAGATGATTTTAAGTAGGATAATTACAGTAAATTTGTCAAAAAAAAATTTACAGGTACGATGCAAGAATTTTCGACTCAAAAGCAGATCAGAACAATACACAATAATAACAATACATAATAATGAACAAGGAATCCTAAGTACAATTAGGAAAACATCTCAGAGTTATACATTGGATTACTGAAGCACAATATGAGGATCATTACAAGGAGTAATGCAGTAGAATATGCACTCAATACAACAACCATGATAACAGATGATCTAAGATTACAATGGTGAAAAATATATGGCTTAGGTTTCCGGTCTTAGGTTGGCTTAGGGAGCCAGTTGGCCGAGCGGACAGCACACTGGACTTATGATCCTGTGGTCCCAGGTTCGATCCCGGGCGCCGGCAAGAAACAATGGGCAGAGTTTCTTTCACCCTATGCCCCTGTTACCTAGCAGTAAAATAGGTACCTGGGTGTTAGTCAGCTGTCACAGGCTGCTTCCTGGGGTGGAGGCCTGGTCGAGGACCGGGCCGCGGGGACACTAAAGCCCCGAAATCATCTCAAGATAACCTCAAGATAGGTACGAAGAATGGTGGACTGGGTAGCACTAGAAACAGTGTGAAGATAAAGCTCTAGGTAGAAGACTATGAAGATGAAATTAGATACTTTTTGATTTTTTTTAATAAGGCAAAAGTTGGACAGCTTTTCAGTTCATTAGGGAGTGAGTTCCATAGACTAGGTCCCTTTATTTGCATTGAGTGTTTACACAGATTTAGTTAACTCTGAGGATATCAAAGAGATATTTATGTCTGGTGTGGTGATTATGTGTTCTATTACATCTGTCCAGGAAAAGTTTCAGAACAGGGTTTGCACTTAAAAAAGGGTTTTATAAATGTAATTAGCACAAGAGAATGTATGGAGTGAATTTATGTTTAGCATGTTTAGGGATTTAAACAGTGGAGCTGTGTGTTGTCTGAAAGCAGAGTTTGTTATTATCCTGATAGCAGATTTCTGCTGGGTGATGATGGGCTTGAGGTAGTTTGCAGAGGTTGAACCCCAAGCACAGATACCATAAGTAAGATAGGGATAGATAAGTGCATAATAGAGTGAGAGGAAAGCAGAATTTGTTATTATCCTGATAGCAAATTTCTGCTGGGTGATGATGGGCTTGACGTAGTTTGCAGAGGTTGAACCCCAAGAACAGATACCATAAGTAAGATAGGGATAGATAAGTGCACAATAGAGTGAGAGGAAAGCAGAATTTGTTATTATCCTGATAGCAGATTTCTGCTGGGTGATGATGGGCTTGAGGTAGTTTGCAAAGGTTGAACCCCAAGCACAGATACCATAATAAGATTGGGATAGAAAAGTGCATAATAGAATGAGAGGAGAGCAGAGTAGGGTACATAATATCTGAAGCTTGGGCTGATCTCTAATTTGCTTCTTGGGTGGAAAGGGAGGGATTAAAATCGGAAAGGGTGTAATTTCCCACAGTGCAGGAAAGTACTGTTGTTGTCTTTCTTGATACAAATTATAAATCTGATACTTTCTGAGTTCAGTTACAATTTTAGTTATGCATTTGAAACAATGTTGACCTTTAATAAAGACATTCTGGAGGGCTTCTGTACAAGAGTTAGGATGAGCTTGCCTTAGCATTTTTATACCAATTTGACAGTTAAATTCAGTAACACGATAAACAACGCTCAGAATATTAAGTTCCTTCCTCATGTTAAGTATCTTTGTGGTACGAGGGGCATCCAAGGATTATCTTCAAGGCTTCGTTCTGCAAGTTTTAAAGCCCTTTAAGCTTTCTTTCAGTCATCAAGGCAAGCAGAGATGTAGCTATAATCCACTAAAGATTTTATTTATGTAAGGTACATCATTTTGACAATTGTGACATTAGCACCATAGCCTGAGTGATAATCTGCAACATCTCCAAGAGAGCTTATGAAGCCTCTCTTTATACTGACGATAGAGTCTGAATACAACAGGACAATACAAGGCTAAGGTATTTGAATCTGTTAACATAGTCAAGCTGGGAGCCATCATACAGTTGCATCTTGTGAACAGCTCCTCCCTCCCTGGGTGCACACCCGTTTAGTATCTTTGTTTCCTCTGCTGAGATATGACTAAACCTAAGTCCTGACATGAGACTAACACAGAGTTAAGAGTGTTCTGCATGTTAGCATAACACGTAGTGTGTATCATTATACCATCATGTATGATGATACATGATACAAGGGTATCTAAATTGATCGATCGAACGAACTAAATTGGGTACTGAAATATGGTCAAAAGATTGGCGGATGGCGTTTAATTCTGACAAATGTAAGGTTTAGAGGATAGGTAATAATGATAGAGTTACAAGATATAAGTTAGATGCATGCATGGTGCTGAGATTGTGAAGTCGAATTATGAAAGGGATCTGAGAGTTATGATCAGTAAGAATTAAAAAAAAATCAATGAATAAATGTTCGTAATAAGGCAAACAGAACATTGGGATTTATGTATCAAAAGATTAGTAATAATTAAGATATCAGTTAATTGTTCTTCAGATATATCTTGCTCTGGGTAGGCTCCATTTAGATATATATATATATATATATATATATATATATATATATATATATATATATATATATATATATATATATATAATATATATATATATATATATATATATATATATATATATATATATATTACTAAATATGACCGAAAAATTGAGATTAATAATTCTAACACGAATTTTCTCGATTTTCCTTATGTTTCTTTTTACTGGTGACGGTAAATGAAAAATCAATTCTCCAAAATTCATTTTTATTTCTAGTCTGACGCGACACTTGAGCGCGTTTCGTAAAACTTATTACATTTTCAAAGACTTTAGTTTACACACACACACACACAACTATAACTGAATAGAGCTTAAACATCTTCGATTTATATACATGCATTTGGGTGAAGTGACATGTTACAGTAGTATAGGAAGAGGTGAAAACAAATTTTCAACACAAGCCAGAACGGGGTAAGAACGGGGTATAGAACAGGGTATAAGCTAAAGGGAAGGATGGAAGTAACTGCAGAGGGCCTATTGGCCCATATTTCTTGATGCTTCTATATTGGAGCGGAGTCTTGAAGTGGGTAGAATATAGTTGTGCATTAATTGGCTGTTGATTGCTGGTGTTGACTTCTTGATGTGTAGTGCCTCGCAGATGTCAAGCCGCCTGCTGTCGCTGTATCTATCGATGATTTCTGTGTTGTTTGCTAAGATTTCTCTGGTGATGGTTTGGTTGTGGGAAGAGATTATATGTTCCTTAATGGAGCCCTGTTGCTTATGCATCGTTAAACGCCTGGAAAGAGATGTTGTTGTCTTGCCTATATACTGAGTTTTTTGAGGCTTACAGTCCCCAAGAGGGCATTTGAAGGCATAGACGACGTTGGTCTCTTTTAGAGCGTTCTGCTTTGTGTCTGGAGAGTTTCTCATGAGTAGGCTGGCCGTTTTCTTGGTTTTATAGTAAATCGTTAGTTGTATCTTCTGATTTTTGTCTGTAGGGATAACGTTTCTATTAACAATATCTTTCAGGACCCTTTCCTCCGTTTTATGAGCTGTGGAAAGAAGTTCCTGTAAAATAGTCTAATAGGGGGTATAGGTGTTGTATTAGTTGTCTCTTCAGAGGTTGCATGGCGTTTCACTTTCCTTCTTATGATGTCTTCAATGAAACCATTGGAGAAGCCGTTGTTGACTAGGACCTGCCTTACCCTACAGAGTTCTTCGTCGACTTGCTTCCATTCTGAGCTGTGGCTGAGAGCACGGTCGACATAAGCGTTAACAACACTCCTCTTGTACCTGTCTGGGCAGTCACTGTTGGCATTTAGGCACATTCCTATGTTTGTTTCCTTAGTGTAGACTGCAGTGTGGAAACCTCCGCTCCTTTCCATGACTGTTACATCTAGAAAGGGCAGCTTCCCATCCTTCTCCATCTCGTAAGTGAAACGCAACACAGAATTCTGCTCAAACGCCTCTTTCAGCTCCTGCAGATGTCTGACATCAGGTACCTGTGTAAAAATGTCGTCAACATACCTGCAGTATATGGCCGGTTTCAAGTTCAAGTCGACTAAGACTTTTTTCTCGATAGTACCCATGTAGAAGTTCGCAAACAGGACACCTAGGGGAGAACCCATGGCGACCCCATCTACTTGCTTATACATGTGCCCATCCGGGCTCAAGAAGGGTGCCTCCTTAGTACAAGCTTGGAGTAGTTTCCTCAGGATATTTTCTGGTATGTCAAGAGGAGTACAGGCCGGATCACGATACACTCGGTCCACTATCATCCCATCCCGGTTTAAAATATAAAGCTCAATATATTTAGGTTCTATATACAGGAATTAAATGTTAAATTAATATAACATTATAATATCGTAACGATTTCGTGTAAATAACGTTATATTGATGACATATAAATGTTATATTTATGTTATAAGAACGTACATTGGATAGGTTTACATAAAGTAAACAAAAAAACGAAATGTTGACTGAAAATTGTTTATTTTTATATATAAAGCATGAAAACATTATAATTCCATAGCATTCACTATTATTTTAAAACTTTTACATAAATCTTAAAAAACTGTGTCTCAAGAATATATGTTTTTAGTTATACCTAGTGGTTTTAAGGATGTCAGAAATACGTATTTATGTCAAATGTTACAGTATTACCTTTGTGGCATCATTTAAAAACGTCCACAAACATTTTGCGTTTGCTGGGATACACCACGCTACTACACTTGGCCACTACACCAGGCCACTACACCACACTACTACACCACGCTACTACAACATGCTACTACACCATGCCATTACACCATGCTACTACACCAGGCTGCTACAACATGCTACTACAAATGAAAATTGAATAAAAACGAGCCTTTATTATGATCCTTTTTTATTTTACTAAATGTACAAATATATTTTTATATTTTTACATTTCCTATTTTATTCATATTTTAACATTTTAACTCAAAACACTTTAAAAAAGGTGTCACTAAGTTTCAAATTTGGGTACAAAAGGTGTTACAAAGTTTCATATTAGGGGAGGAGCCGGTCGGCTGAGCGGACAGCACACTGGACTTGTGATCCTGTGGTCCCGGGTTTGATCCCTGGTGCCGGTGAGAAACAATGGGCAGAGTTTCTTTCACCCTATGCCCCTGTTACCTAGCAGTAAAATAGGTACCTGGGTGCTAGTCAGCTGTTACGGGCTGCTTCCTGGGGGTGGAGGCCTGGTTGAGGACCGGGCCGCGGGGACAAAAAAATGCCCCGAAATCATCTCAAGATAGGGTACAAAAGGTGTCGCAAAGTTTCAAATTAGTGTTAGGTACGTAGGTTTTGGTTATAAGTTTTGGAAACCTATTTAAAACTACACAAAATAACGTATCTAATGTGTGAAAAAATGTTTCCACTCCTTTCTAACACATTCCAGGAACGTTGTGGAAACTTAAAATTGTTTCCTGGGTATGGTCTCCACTGCAGCCCATAGGATGAGTATAGGGTCTAATCCTGCACACGGGGCAGGGGGGGAGGGTTTATATGGTCAACTACAACCCACAGGATGAGTATGGCGTCTACTACCGCCTGCAGGATATCTCAGCAATCACAAAACTATGTGGAACCCACCACTAATCTTTTAATAGGGTTGTGGGAAAGAAATGTTTCAAGTTTGGTTCACCAGGTATATGAGCAACCCCTAACCTAAGAATGGTAAAAATATTTCTTTATGTAATTTGGCAAATTCTTTCTTTTCTACCACAAATTTTTCCTTTATATTAAATAAAAATAGTTTTTTTATGTTTAAATACTAAATTTATGAACTTTACACAGAATTTGTGAATGTTGTATAATAACCGCATAAAACATTCTGAAAACATTTAGTTAAATATATTGGATTATAATTTTCTTTCGATATAGCTAATATTGCATTATGTAACATTATTTGTTCCCTTATATATATATTAAAACTTTTTTTCATGTTCGTGTATTAAATTTTTGTCATTTTGCAACATACATAAATATGCATTATGAATTTTGTGTTTGAGTTGTATGAAAGGCAAACCATTAACCTAATATCTACTTGTTTAATTAATTTTTTATATGATTTTCCTAAAAATGGTTTTATAACACTATTTGCTAACCTATATATTAAAAAATACAGTTTCAAGCTTAAAATTATATTTATGTACCTTAAGTAAAATATATATATATATATACATAAATTGGAAATGCTGTTTCATAGGTGTATGGAGGACCCACACATTTAATCTAACAAATTTAATGAAATAAAAAAAATAACATCCATCAAAATACCTCCTTATCACATGCATCTGTCTTACAGTGGATTTTATATTAATTATCAATGAAGCACAAATGAGTGAGAACAACTAGATAAGTGCAACTACATGAGTGCAACTAGTAGAGGTAAGTATAATTCGATTAGTAAAACTAGCTGAGAACAAGTAGATGAGTACAACTATTGAGTTAGCTCAACTAGGTTAAGTACAGGTAGATGGTTAATACTGCTAAATGACTACAACTACATGAGTACAGCTATGTGAGGGAAGCTAGGTGAGTACAACTCGCCTGGCAGGGTGGGGTGGCAGCATTGGTAGTGGAGGGTGGCGGTAGTGGAGGGGGGGCAGTAGTGAAGGGTGGCAGTAGTGGAGGGGGTAGTAGTGGAGGGTGGCAGTAGTGGAGATGGCAGTAGTGGAGGGTGGCAGTAGAGGAGGGTGCAGGTAGTGGAGGATGGGCATATAGTTAAGGGTGGCAGTAGTAGAGGGAGGCAGT
>WNGS01169375.1:158656-173487 GCA_020271785.1 Procambarus virginalis
AGTGGTGGGTGGCGATTGTGTAAGTGGAGGGTGAGTGGTAATAAGGTAGTGTGGTAGTGGAGGGCGGTTGGCATAGGTAGAGGAGGGTGGTAAGGTAGTGTAGGGTGGCAGTAGTGGTAGGGTAGCAGCAGAGTGAGGGGGAAGTGGTAGCAGTAGTGGAATGGCGGAGAGGGGAGGGTAAGTAGGATGGACGGGGGCAGTAGTGGAGGGCTGGAAGAAGTGGCAGAGGGTGGTAGTAGTGAGGTGGAGTAGTGGGCGGGTTTTGCATAGTAGGAAGGGTGGGTGAGTGGAGGATGGCGGGCAGTTGGAGGGGGGGGTAGTGGAGGGGCAGTGTGGAGGTGGTGGTGCAAGAGGGTGGAATAGTGGAGGGTGCAGTGGGAGGTGGCGCAGTAGGAGGGGTGGGGCAGTTAGCGGAAGGGTGGCGTAGTGAGTGTTAGTGAGGTCGGCAGAAGGTGAGGGTGCAGTAGTAGTGGTAGTGGATCGGTGTAGAGTTGTGTGGTAGTGGAGGTGGCGTAATGGAGGGTGTTGGTAGTGGGACGAGGGTGTGAGTATGCGTAGCTGAGGGTGGCGGGTAAATGGAGGGTGTGGGCACTATGGGGAGTGGCGGGTAGGTAGTGGAGGGTGCCAGTTAGTGGGGAGGGAGTGGAGGGGGCGTAGTGAGAGGGTTGCAGTAGGGGCAGGGGCTCAGAGGTGGAAGGTTGGAGTCAGTAGTGGCAGACATTGAAGGTTGACAGTGGAGGGGGTGTCTTACTATGTTGCCTTGTAGAGAATAGTTTGAGGACTCCGTAGTGTATGTTGGAGGAGGAGTGAATAGTTTTATGGAGTCATGTAAGTTGTTCCGGTTCATTGAGTACATAGGCGGTTGTATTTGGTGAGCTGACACCACGACCAAGGTCAGGCGCTAGCGAGGCCGCCTCGCCCCTCCCCAAGTTTACCCAAGGTAATATTGCCATGTATAAGTGTACCACTCGGTTTATAGAGTAGTGTATATCTGGGACTTGTACCAAGCTATTCACTAAGCAAGGAAATACGTAGTAGTTCTTTTCAAAGAGATGGTAGAATCAGATGGATGTGATAATGAGTTCATAGTATTGGTACTTGTTGATTTAGCACCATTGTAATGAGTCGCCCTCAACTCGGGTCAAGATGTTCTCTCAGTCAGCTGTAGATTGCCTCATGCTCCCAATGTTTATTAACTCATTAATTTAGAGAATTTCATGTTACTATCAGTAATTTTATTCAATAACTACTTTGTTCATTTGCCCACCTAATTAACCATCATTTAAGTGTAAAGATTCAATCCCTTTAATTGGCCAAGTGCAGATTTAGCTTTGTTAAGGAACTGTGTCAACTAGTTGGTAACCAGCCAAGGTCGTCTTGCTTGGGAGATGAACGAATTTAAGCAGTGTGGTTTTGGCTGCCAGAGCAGGAAGGTGGACCACTACCCCATGGAGGCCAGGGCAGGAAGGTGGACCACTACCCCAAGGAGGCCAGGGGCAGGAAGGTGGACCACTACCCAAGGAGGCCAGGGGCAGGAAGGTGGACCACTACCCCAAGGAGGCCAGGGGCAGGAAGGTGGACCACTACCCCATGGAGGCCAGGGCAGGAAGGTGGACCACTACCCCAAGGAGGCCAGGGGCAGGAAGGTGGACCACTACCCCAAGGAGGCCAGGGGGCAGGAAGGTGGACCACTACCCCAAGGAGGCCAGGGCAGGAAGGTGGACCACTACCCCAAGGAGGCCAGGGGCAGGAAGGTGGACCACTACCCCAAGGAGGCCAGGGGCAGGAAGGTGGACCACTACCCCAAGGAGGCCAGGGGGCAGGAAGGTGGACCACTACCCCAAGGAGGCAGGGGGCAGGAAGGTGGGACCATTACCCCAAGGGGGCCAGGGCAGGAAGGTGGACCACTACCCCAAGGAGGCCAGAGCAGGAAGGTGGGACCACTACCCCAAGGAGGCCAGGGGGCAGGAAGGGGACCACTACCCCAAGGAGGCCAGGGGCAGGAAGGTGGACCACTACCCCAAGGAGGCCAGGGGCAGGAAGGTGGACCACTACCCCAAGGAGGCCAGGGGGCAGGAAGGTGGACCACTACCCCAAGGAGGCCAGGGGGCAGGAAGGTGGGACCACTACCCCAAGGGGGCCAGGGCAGGAAGGTGGACCACTACCCCAAGGAGGCCAGAGCAGGAAGGTGGGACCACTACCCCAAGGAGGCCAGGGGGCAGGAAGGTGGGACCACTACCCCAAGGAGGCCAGGGGCAGGAAGGTGGACCACTACCCCAAGGAGGCCAGGGGCAGGAAGGTGGACCACTACCCCAAGGAGGCCAGGGGGCAGGAAGGTGGACCACTACCCCAAGGAGGCCAGGGGCAGGAAGGTGGGACCACTACCCCAAGGAGGCCAGGGCAGGAAGGTGGACCACTACCCCAAGGAGGCCAGAGCAGGAAGGTGGGACCACTACCCCAAGGAGGCCAGGGGGCAGGAAGGTGGGACCACTACCCCAAGGAGGCCAGGGGGCAGGAAGGTGGGACCACTACCCCAAGGAGGCCAGGGCAGGAAGGTGGGACCACTACCCCAAGGAGGCCAGGGGCAGGAAGGTGGACCACTACCCCAAGGAGGCCAGGGGGCAGGAATTAACGCTAGGAATTATCATGCCCAAAAAAGAACTGGGAAACAAAGGGCTGGCGTACCAAAAGGGAAACTATGAGGAGATGAATAAATTCCTATCGGATATACATTGGGACACAGAACTCGAAACCAAGTCCGTACAAGACATGATGGACTATGTCACCCTAAAATGTCAGGAGGCTGTAAGCAGGTTTGTCCCTGCCCAACAGGAAAAAACAGAGAAGCAAGGAAGAATCCGTGGTTTAACAGGGAATGTATGAAAGTAAAGGAGCTGAACAAAAGGGCCTGGAGGAACTTCCGTAATAACAGAACACCAGAAAGTAGAGAGAGATACCAGAGAACCAGGAACGAGTATGTTAGTGTGAGAAGAGCAGCTGAGAAAAGGTATAAAAATGATATAGCTAATAAAGCCAAGACCGAACCAAAGCTACTACACAGTCACATCAGGAGGAAGACAACAGTGAAGGAACAGGTGATGAAACTTAGGGTGGGCGAGGACAGGTACACAGAGAATGATAAAGAGGTGTGTGAAGAACTCAACAAAAGGTTCCAGGAGGTCTTTACAATAGAACAGGGAGAAGTCACGGCACTAGGAGAGGTGGCAGCAAACCAGGTGACCTTGGAAAGGTTCAAAATTACAAGAGATGAGGTCAAGAAGCATCTATTGGAGCTGGATGTGAGAAAAGCTGTTGGGCCGGATGGAATCTCACCATGGGTATTGAAAGAGTGTGCAGGAGCACTTTGCATGCCACTCTCCATAGTGTATAGTAGGTCACTGGAAATGGGAGACCTACCAGAAATATGGAAGACTGCTAATGTAGTACCAATATTTAAAAAGGGTGACAGACAAGAGGCACTGAACTACAGGCCAGTGTCCTTAACTTGTATACCATGCAAGGTGATGGAGAAGATTGTGAGAAAAAACCTAGTAACACATCTGGAGAGAAGAGACTTCGTGACAACCCAGCAACATGGGTTCAGGGAGGGTAAATCTTGCCTTACAGGCTTGATAGAATTCTACGATCAGATGACAAAGATTAAGCAAGAAAGAGAAGGATGGGCGGACTGCATTTTTTTGGACTGTCGGAAAGCCTTTGACACAGTACCCCATAAAAGGTTGATGCACAAGCTGGAGAAACAGGCAGGAGTAACTGGTAGGGCGCTCCAGTGGATAAGGGAGTACCTAAGCAATAGGAAGCAGAGAGTTACAGTGAGGGGTGAGATCTCAGAATGGCGTGAAGTCACCAGTGGAGTCCCACAGGGCTCTGTGCTTGGACCTATCCTGTTTCTGATATACGTAAATGATCTCCCAGAGGGTATAGACTCATTCCTCTCAATGTTTGCTGACGACGCCAAAATTATGAGAAGGATTAAGACAGAGGAGGACAGTTTGAGGCTTCAAGAAGACCTGGACAAGCTGCAGGAATGGTCGAACAAATGGCTGTTAGAGTTTAACCCAAGCAAATGTAATGTAATGAAGATAGGGGTAGGAAGCAGGAGACCAGATACAAGGTATCATTTGGGAGATGAAATACTTCAAGAGTCAGAGAGAGAGAAAGACCTGGGGGTTGATATCACGCCAGACCTGTCCCCTGAAGCTCATATCAAGAGGATAACATCAGCAGCATATGCCAGATTGGCTAACATAAGAACGGCCTTTAGAAACTTGTGTAAGGAATCTTTCAGAACATTATATACCACATATGTCAGACCAATCCTGGAGTATGCGGCTCCAGTATGGAGTCCATATCTAGTCAAGCATAAAACTAAACTGGAGAAGGTTCAAAGGTTTGCCACCAGACTAGTACCCGAGCTGAGAGGTATGAGCTACGAGGAGAGACTACGAGAATTGAACCTCACTTCGTTGGAAGACAGAAGAGTTAGGGGGGACATGATCACCACTTTCAAGATTCTCAGTGGAATCGACAGGGTTGATAAAGACAGGCTGTTTAACACAAGGGGCACACGCACAAGGGGACACAGGTGGAAACTGAGTGCCCAAATGAGCCACAGAGATATTAGAAGGAACTTTTTTAGTGTCAGAGTGGTTGACAAATGGAATGCATTAGGAAGCGATGTGGTGGAGGCTGACTCCATACACAGTTTCAAGTGTAGATATGATAGAGCCCAATAGGCTCAGGAACCTGTACACCTGTTGATTGACGGTTGAGAGGCGGGACCAAAGAGCCAGAGCTCAACCCCCGCAAGCACAACTAGGTGAGTACACACTAAAAAGAGGAGACAGAACAAAATTAACAAAACAAATTTCATGAGATTTTAAATTAAAAATATTACTTCTACTACTGCGTACTAATATTAAAGTTATATTACATGTCTACATCATATTTAAACTACCCAACATCAGAAGGAGGGTGAGCCAACATCAGAGATGGGGGATTTATCATGAGAAAGAGGGGTTCATCATGAGAGAGAGGAGGGCCAACATGAGAAAAGGGAGGTCAACATGAGAGAGAGAATGAGGGTCAACATGAGAGTGTGGGTCAACATGAGATATATTTTAAATAATTACTTATTACCTTCATGAGGAAATACTGATGGCGTTGAAGGTGTATTGTGAAGTGTAGTATTCACTGGAAACGGCTTTTGCAGGACTGTTCTATTAGTTGAAAAGTAGTAGTAGTAGACAGATAAAATGGCAATATATGGGGGGAAAAATTAAAAAGGTAGGATATAAAACTAATTGAGATCAAAAAGCATGAATTATTATAGTAGGGGAAAAAATAACAAATGACTTCTTAAAAAATTATCCAATTGCCAACAGCATCTTGGTAGTACGAGTCTAAGTCTAAGAAACAAAAACAATTTAAATGCTGTTTTCTGCAATGAAACACTACATATTATTGCACGTACCGAAACATGGATGAATGTAGAAAATAGAGAACTATTAGTTGAATGTCCCATAAATGATTGATAACCCAAATGGATTTTTCACGGATATGATACCAAGATCAAATCATATATCAGATGTCACCCTATCCCCACTGGATTTTGAAGAAGCCATAAACAGTATGCCTATGCACTCTACACCAGGCCCGTATTCTTGGAATTTTATATTCATCAAGAACTGTAAAAAAAAACACTATCGCAGGCCTTTCACATTATGTGGAGACAAAGCCTAAATACTGGCGTTATCCTTGACATACTAAAAACAGCAGAGATTAGCACCACTCCATAAAGGAGAAAATAAGGCAGAGGCAAAAAATTACAGACCGATAGCACTAACATTGCACATCATAAAAAATTTTGAGAGAGTGCTAAGAAGTAAGATCACAAAATACATGGAATCACAGCATCTCCATAACCCCAGACAACATGGTTTCAGAACAGGGCACTCTTGCCTGTCGCAGTTGCTGGACCACTTTGATATGGCATTAGATGCTATGGAAGACAAACAAAACGCTGATGTAATTTACACAGATTTTGCAAAAGCTTTTGTTAAATGTGACCATGGTCTTATTGCACATAAAATGCGTTCAAAAGGAATTACGGGAAAAATCGCCAGATGGCTCTACAATTTCCTGACTAACAGAACCCAATGTGTAATAGTCAACAAAATAAAATCCAGCCCATCAACCGTGAAGAGCTCAGTCCCCCAAGGTACTGTGCTTGCTCCAGCATTTTTTCTCATCTTCATATCAGACATAGACAAGAACATAACCTATAGCACTGTATCATCCTTTGCAGATGATACTAGGATCTTCATGAGCATAGACAACATAGAGGACACTGCAAACCTCCAATCAGATGTAGATCAGGTCCTTCTATGGGCTACAGAAAAAAAATATGGTGTTTAACGAAGATAAGTTCCAGCTCATGTGCTACGGAAAAAATGAAAATATAAAAACGAAAACCACGTACAAAACTCAGGCAAATCATAACATAGAACGAAAAGGCAATGTAAAGGATCTGGGTATACTCATGTCGGAAGACCTTGACCTAGTTTCACGAAGTTCCATGTATTTCTTCGTAAGTAGGTTTGCTACGAAGGTTCCTAAGTGCCCGCTAAGAACGTGCCACAGAGCGATTCAGAGAAGAAACGTAAGAAGTAAAAAAAAGATGAAGATTTCTAAGTAGTTCACTTAGGTCTCGCTAGATGTCACTAGGCTTTTAGTTTGGCCAATCAGAGAGAAGGTAACATTTTTCATCTTACAGCTGTAGCCAATCATGACACTGCCATGTCAGAGCTTATCCGTGACCACTTGCGACATATTTACGTCGAATTTTCTTATAAAATTAGTATATTTCGAAGTAAAACTATGTTTTTTCAACTTGTACAGTCAGCACCGACATTGTAGTATACAAATATGTTACATTTTTTGTTTACCTACGTAATTCTAAGAGATAGTGTATAGCTCCCCTTGTCGCTCCCAAGACTTGGGAAGCGATGGTATTTATTTACCTAAATTTACCCAAGGGCCACTAACTATCTAGTGGCCTCGACGAGGACAAAGAGCCAGGAGCTTGTTAAGTCCCGCCACTTGTCCTAATGATAATTTCTAGCTGGATTTTGGCAAGTACGGCTTCAGCGGGTAGGCGGTTCCATGGATTTTAACCATCTGGGTAAAAATAACATGTTTTCAGTCCTACTTGAGAGGACATACTCTCCAACACTATATCTGTGATTGCCCTGTTATCAGTGACTTCATACCAAATGGTATGAGGCACTTTGAGCTCTGTAATTACATCATACACTCAGGAATATTGGAAGATATTCTTGTGCTGCACCCAGATTTTGCCAGTGGAGGCTAATAGATCAGCCTTAAGTATTTTGTTCTCTCTCCTGATTTCATGTATGACTGGCCATCCTGTGAGGTGAGGATGTTGGATGAGCTTGTAGTTGGTTTTTGATCTACACTGTGTGATCCTTCCTACAGAATAGGGAAGCAGCACATTGCTGTGTATACCTAAGCATGTTAAAAAAATACACATTGAGAGGAGTCTTGTAGAAACTAGTAAGAGTAGTTATAATATAATGTTTCCATGATTCAGTGCTTACCTCTTGTGAAAATTGTGAAGTTATTGTTTAATCAGAGTTGATTTGTTTTTGTATTGAGGCTGGTATTTTCTCCCCTGATTCCATGTATGTCTAACCATCCTGTGAGATGGGAGTATTAGATGAACTTATAGCTAGTTTTTTTTATCTACACTGTGTAATCTTCCATATAGAATAGGGTAGCAGCACATTGCTATGTATACCTAAGCTTCTTAATACAAAAATATCAGGAATCAGAAAAATATCAGATTTTAAATTATAGTTTGTGTTATTACCAATATCATCCTTATTAAATCATGTTAACCATGGATCATTAAGATCTCATGTTGATATGTAATACAATAGTCATATTTCTTTTGAATCATTCATTAAATTGTGCATTATTGTGCATAAATTGGATGTACTGTACTGTAGAGTACAAAAAGATAGGATAAAAATAAACCAGTAATATTTCTTTCATTATATTTTTTATTTAAATAACTGCATCAATATTTTTACAGCTGACAGGATTTGTTTCTCACAGGTGCATTATTTGTTAAAAAAAAATTAGGTTTATTGCTACACACAATGGTGCTACATAACCTTCCCAGCTTGGTGGCTTCTTTTGATAATTACTTACTGATTGTTACACAGCCAAATTGTGTAACAGGAAGAGGTCTTGGACACAAATTCGTTCCATGCTAAATGTAGAGGAATCAGCTGAGCATTCCTCAAATAAAATAGGCTGCCTCAGCTTATAAGGTAAATAAAATAAGCATTCTTCAAATAAGTAGCTGCCTCACCTCACTGCCTTACTGCTACATAGCCTTCCCGGCATGGTGCCTTCTTTTGATAGTTACTGGTTCCACACACCCAAATTGTGTAACAGGAAGAGGTCTTGAACCCCTACTTCCCTCTCTCTTCTTTAATAGTCCATATAGTCATAATTATAAGTTTAAGTATTCAATGAGAAGTTTTTACCCTAACCTAACATCATTTGTGCAGGATATTTTTCTTTTGTCTCACCCAGATTTAATTTCAAAATAAAACCAAACAAAATAAATTAAAACTGTGTAGGTACACCCTTACTGATTACTAGGTGAACAGGGGCATTTGGTGATAGTAGATGCTCCCATCAGGCAGGGCTCATCACCTCTCATATTTCATGTTCACCATTGTTTATTTACTTAATAACTACTGGTATAATATCTTGCTATTATAAAACTAATTTTACTATCATAAAATACATATTTACTTAAAGTTTCAAACAGAGAATGCATATATAACTAACACGAAGGACTCCTCTTCACGAGATTCACTTGCTATAATATTTTGTTATGTTCCAAAATCTTAAAATCGATCCCAGTGTTATGTAGTAGAGAAAAATTGAGTTATATCCAGTTTACGTAAAGCTACAAGTGGTTGACACCACACTTAGATGCCGGATCAAACTTCCGAAGGTTTTTCGACTTAGTGTAGCTACCTGAATACCGATGAAGGCGCTAAGAAGGAAAACATTCGTAGCTAAGAAGAAAAACCTTCCTAAGTAGCTTCGTGAATCTGGCCCCTTACCTTTAAAGAACACAATAAAGTAGCCATCACAACTGCAAGAAAAATAACAGGTTGGATAACAAAAGCTTTTCACACACTAGAGATGATGTACCGATGATGATACTTTTCAAAACAAACGCTTGTGCTCTCTAGAGCGGAGTACTGCTGCACAATGACAGCCCCTTTCAAAGCTGGAGAAATTGCTGACCTGGAGAGCGTGCAGAGATCCTTTACCGCTAGAATCCACTCAGTAAAACATCTAAACTACTGGGATCGACTAAAGAGCCTAAATCTGTATTCCCTTGAGCGTAGGCGGGAGAGATACATAATAATCTATACGTGAAAAATAATTGAGGGGCTGGTCCCAAACCTGCACACAGAAATAACATCACATGAGACCAGAAGACATGGCAAGATGTACAGAATACCCCCGTTGAAAAGCAAAGGTGCAACAGGTACTCTGAGAGAGAACTCTATTAACATCAGAGGCTCGAGACTGTTCAACACGCTTCCACTACACATAAGGGGCATAACTGGCAGACCCCCCTCACAGTTTTGAAGAGAGAACTGTATAAGCACCTCCAAAGGATACCTGATCAACCAGGCTATGACTCACACGTCAGGCTGCGAGCAGCCGCATCCAACAGCATGGTTGATCAGTCCAGCAACCAGGAGGCCTGGTCGACGACCGGGCCGCGGGGACGGTAAGCCCTGCAAGCACCTCAAGGTAGTTTCAAAATGACCACATTTCAACAGGAATGTGCCACACACCAGTCACAAGACTGAACCTCGTAGAGGTCAAACGTCTAACCAGTAAAATGGTAAAATAAGCCAGTAAAATTTTGTTTACCAAAGCAGAGTTGCAAAACAAGGAAACAGGATTGGTTCAGCAGAAATTTTGAGAGGGCCAGAGACCAAAAGGCACAAAATGGAATAACAGGAATCAATAAAATTGATAGGAAAGAATTCCCGAGACCTGGAACTTCAAGAATAAGAGGTCATAGATTTAAACTAACTAAAGTAACTAAACTAACTAAACTTCAACCCCCCTCCTCGCTCGGCTCGTTGCTGCTGTGAGGGGGGCTTAGTGGGCGGCTGCCGGAGTGTGATGCTCCTTGGGACAGTCCTCTGTCCTTTTCTAGCCTTGTGCTCCTGCTGCCGTCCTCTCCAATTATGCCGAGCACCTTTTCCTTTTCCTTCTGTTTCGTTTTTCTCCCCCTCTTCTTCTATCTGCTTGTCGTTTCCTGCCGACCTTTTGCTTGTTTTGGATCTTTCTTTGGACTTCTTCTATTTTGACACCCGGGTGCTTGAGGAGGCATACTCTTGCACCCGTAGAACTGTAGTACCCAACGTCGAGAGCGAGGGGAACCTTTTATTGTCAATCCCCCTTTCGTCATTGAACCCGATCTCGACGGACTGTCGGTTCTTAAGGTGGCGATTGTGGGGCGTATACTCACGACGCACCCCTAGGGGGCCCCGGCATGATCGGCAATAGCTTCTTGTCGGGTGTCCTGCCTCTAATTGTGACTCCATGGTGGGTGTGGGGGCACATTCGTGAATGAATGTTTTTTCTTGTAACGATGAAAACCCTTGTTTCGACTGTTTCTGCTTTACCTTCTCAGGCTCGTGGGGTGGGCGACCAAGCCCCCGAGTCGGTCCGTGTTGGAAGACCGGGCTCTGTAGCCACTGCATTGGGCCCCGACCTTGCTCCTCCTTTGGCCTCTCTGACTCCTCCCCTCGGCTCCCCTCCCTCCTCTGTGGTTGGGTCAAGCCCCAAGCCCCCGGTGGTGACTACCTCGTCCCCTGGCGCAGCTCCATCTCTCATTGTAACTACTGTGCCTTTTAACCCCTCTCTCTCTCTAGGGGTTCTCACCGCCATCCTCGTCTCGGCCGCCCTTGCTCGATTCCTTCCCCTTCTGATACCTATCAAGCCTTGTTTGGTCCCGCTTCGTGGGCCAAATATTTTGATCTCCTCCCTCTTGATTCTGCAACTCCTGAAGATTTCTCCCTCCATCAACATCTCGTTGATTCCGTGGATGCCTCCGTTACTTTTAACCCAACTCGCCTCGGTACACGTGTCATCGCTGCTCCTTCTGAGGATGCTGCTTCCCGCTTGGCTGCCTTATCCTGCCTTGGCGAGACCCCTGTTCGGGTCTCTAAGGCTCAGTTGAATGCCAGTGTTGGCACTATTCTGCTCCCGCCCCATGTTGCGACCGGTGTTCGGGATCTGCGAGACTGCCACGACGATATTCGACATATCCTTGCTGCCCAGGGCCATTCTGTTCTCCAGGTGGACACGTTTACTCGTCCCCCTCGTGGTAGTCGCCGTCAACCCCTTCAAGTTGTGAAGATTACCTTTGATGGTAGGACCCTTCCACCCTCTGTCATTCTTGCTGGTGCCAGGTGCTCTGTCCAGGAGTACATTCCTTCTCCTCGGCTCTGTAACAAGTGCTGGAGGTTTGGGCATGGTGCTCTCCGCTGCTCTGGGACTGTCTCTCTCTGTCCTTTGTGTGGTGGCGAAGGTCACTCTAAGTCGGAGTGCACTTCTCCCCAGGCTCGCTGCCTCAACTGCGGTGAGGCCCATCCTACCTTCTCCTGTGCGTGTGTCCATTACAAGCTTGAGGCAGCCATCCTCAACTTGAAGCACCGGGAGCGTTTATCTTTTCCTGAGGCGAGGCGCCAGGTTCGCCGGCTCCCGCCTTATGCTAATATCTCTTATGCTCGTGTGTTGCGCTCTTCTTCTCCTCGTCCTTCCCACCTTCCTCAGACTCACAACCGTTTCCGGGCCTTGGACCCTGATACGCCCACTGCCCCTCCTCTCTTCCTTTGAGTCCTGTCCCAATGGGTCCTCCTCCTGGTCCTCTGTCTGGAGTTCCCCTTCTTTCTACCCGGTCTGTCGTGTCTCCTGTGTCTTCTTCTCATCTCCCTCCGATCCTCCTTCCCATCCTCTCCTCCATCTATTGACTCTCCCGCGCCTGTCGGTGCAGGCGGATGTCCATCGCTCTCCTAACGGCCGTCGTGTGTGCTCTCGTTCAGCTTCTCCTGTTGAGACACTGGAATCCGTTGCCCGGTACGTAGTTGCTGGGACACCGATCTCTTTAACCCAGAAGCGTAAGCCTGGCTCCTCTCCTTCCTCCTCCCCGGCAGGTAAGAAGGCTTCGCTTTCTTCCTCAGCCCCTACTACTGGCTCTATTGCTCCTTCCCCTCCCATTTCAGTGGTTGCTCCCCCTGTTCCTGCTATGGAGGTTTCTTTGGCCCCTGCTTCCCTTTCGGTTGCTGCCCTTGCTGCGGTGCACTCCCCTCTTTCTACTCCTCCTCTTCCTGCTGCTGTCCTTGACTGCTCCTCTCCGTTGTCCCTCCTCCTCCATACCCTCCCGCCCACCCCTGGTCTGTTCTCCCGCTTCTTTCCCTCCGTCTTTGCTCAGTTTACCCATGCCCCCTAACCCTGACTTTGCTGACCCTGATCCCGACCCTGATATTCTTTAACGTGCTGTGTTGCTCTTTCGCCTTTGTTTCTTCCTTGTTCTCTGTTGTTGTCCTTTCTCTTCTCCGATGTCTCTTCTTCAATGGAACGTTCAGGTTATTACGCCAATTTCCTCGAACTCCAACTTCTGATTTCACGGTTTTCGCCCCTTTGTGTCTGTCTCCAGGAGCCGATGCTTGGTGCTCGTCCTGGTCGTTTTCGTGGCTATTCCTTTCTCTCCCCCCCCCCCAGCCTTGCTGGGGCTCCTAATTCTTCTGCTCTCTTGATTCGCACTGATGTTCCCTTTGTTCCTTTACTTTTTCCTTTGCCTCTCCATTGTTCTGCTGCTCGTATCTTTGTGGGGAAATGGTACACAGTTTGTTCCATTTATCTCCCCCGAGTGTCCCGCTTTCTCTTCCTGATTTGAAACACCTCTTGAGACTCCTTGCCGGAGCCTGTGCTCCTGGGTGACTTCAATTGTCGTCATTCTCTTGGGGTGACGTTCTGACGAATACCGGGGTCGCCTTCTTGAGCCGTTTCTCCTCTCTTCTTCCCTGTCTCTTCTGAATTCTGGTGAGCCCACTCATTTGGACTCTCGGACTACACCCTTTCCTGTCTTGATCTTCTCTCTCTCTTCCTCTCTTTACTTAGATTTCACGTGGCAGGTTCTTGATGACCTCCATGGCAGTGATCATTTCCCCATCCTTGTGTCCTTTTTCTCTCATCGCCCTTCCCTCTCTTTCCCTAGGTGGCAGTTTGCTCAAGCGGACTGGAACCTATTTACCCTCAGTGCTGTTCTCTCTGACCTCTCCCTTCTGCCTCTCCCTCGTGCTCTCCTCCTTTTTCATGACACTGTCATCGACGCTGCCCTCCGCTCTATTCCTCGCTCTTCCTCTCGGGGTCCACGGAGTGCGTTCCCTGGTGGAATGCGGACTGTGCTCGGGCTGTCCGCTGTAAGCGTGCAGCCTGAAGAGGCACCGCCGTCGGCAGACGACCGATTCTTTTCTTTTCTTTCGGAAAGCGAGTGCGGTGGCCCGTAGGGCCATCCGTACGGCTAAACGTGAATGTTGGGCTTCTTATGTCTCCACAATTACGTCCGAAACTCCCCTGCCACAGATATGGAAGCGTATCCGCAAGATAGCGGGTAAGTTCGTTCCCGATGTTTCCCCGGTCCTTCACCTCCGTGGTACTCTTGTGGCGGACCCGTTGCAGGTCGCTACCGAACTGGGTTCCCACTTTTCTTCTGTTAGCTCTGGTCTTCATCTTCCCCAATCTTTCCTTCTTCGTAACCTGTCCTTGAGTCTCGTCCTTTAGATTTCTGCACTCGTCTTCGACTTTCCTATAATGATCCTTCTCTCTATCTGAACTTCGTTCTGCCCTGGCCCTCTGCGGTTCTACGGCGCGGGCTCCGATGGTATCCATTATGAGATGCTTCGCCATCTCCCTCCGTGCACGTCTCAGTATTTACTGAGTCTGTATAATCGGATCTGGGAGTCGTCGTCAGTCCTGAGGACTGGCTCGATGCCGTTGTCCTCCCTGTTCGCAAACCAGGGTCTCTGGAACTTCCCCTAAGGACTTCGCCCTATTGCCCTCACAAGTTGTGTCTGCAAACTCTTGAACGTATGGTTAACGTTCGTCTGATGTGGTTCTGGAACCCCATCACCTCCTCTCCCCTTCTCAATTTGGTTTCCGCAAGTGCCGCAGCACGACAGATGTTCTGGTGAACTTGGAGGTCTATATTCGTACTGCTTTTGCTGCGAGGGCCTCCGTGTGTTGCCGTCCTTTTTGACCTGGAAAAGGCTTACGACACCACCTGGCGATATCATATTCTATCCCAGCTTCATTCTTTTGGCCTTCGTGGTCATCTCCCTCTCTTTCTCCGCAGCTTCCTCTCTCGTCGTTCCTTTCGGTGCGCCTTGGTACCCTCTCTCTGCCTCTTTTGGAGCAATACGAGGTGTGCCCCAGGGTAAGTGTTCTGAGCACTACTCTTTTTCTGGTTGCCCTCAATGGTCTTCTTTCCTCTCTTCCTTCAGGTGTCTCTCTCCGCTCTCTATGTCGATGATCTTACCCTTTGCTGTCAGGGTGATATTCGCCTCTCCTTCACGCCGGCTTCACTTGCGATTGATGCCGTGTCGTCTTGGGCCACCGATCATGGCTTCAAGTTCTCTACTTCTAAGACTTGTGCCATGTCTTTTACTCGA
>WNGS01169376.1:0-54796 GCA_020271785.1 Procambarus virginalis
ATGATAACATGTTGTCGGTGTTGAGCAAGAGCATGTTCCAAAGACTTTTGAATGGCCAGCATCTCTGTTTGTAAAGTCGAACACCCATTTAAGAGCCTCCAACTATGTACAGAGTTTCCTGCTGTAACTGCAGCTCCGGTTTCGTGTCCCTGCTGGTCTACTGATCCATCGGTGAAGTATGTGAAGCTATCGGATGCCATGTTTGCTTCTATATGCATCTGTGCAATGTTACGTAGCAGAAGAGGATGTGTCTGGTTCTTTTTCCCTACAATAACGATAATCTTAAAGTCTGCTGGCGGAGATTCCCAAGGGGCTTGCATAACAAAGTCTGCATGTATTTCGTCGACACCCTTCTCAGTGACTGTGTTTGTTATTTTGAACGTATTGATTGTGTTTATCGCACAATGGGTCCACCTGGTGCTATTGGAGGCTCGTCTGTCCAGAGTTAGTGCTCCAGTGATGATATCATTAAGTGAACTGATTCTAGGTCTAGTCAATATCTTGGTGAGCATGAACGCAGCGATCCCTTTTACCCTTATTTCAAGCGACGTTAGCCTGGTTTCCAGTCTTAGGTTCAGTATTTTAGTCCATCTGGGAGCTCCTGTTATGATTCGCAATGCATCGTTTTGAAGAACCTCAACATTCGCCCACTGGCCAGGAGAAAGAGTGAGTAAGGCAGGCGCCGCATAATCAATTAGGGAACGAACGGCGTGTATGTAAAACATTCTTAACACTTTGTGTCCCGCTCCTAGACGGGGCCCTGTGATTGCTCTCATTATATTTAGTCGTGATTTTACTTTCTCCTTTAGATATTGAATTTGCTTGTTGAACGTCATGTTAAAATCTATCCACACTCCGAGATATTGATATTGTGTAACCCACTGAAGGTTAATGTCTTGAATGCGTAGGTGCCTGTCTGGAGTGTGGCCGCCTAGTCTCATTGCCTTAGACTTCTGTGCAGATATTTTTAGCCCTAAAACGCTGCATTCAGATGTTACTTTATCTAATGCACCTTGTGCTTTATTGAGAAGTGAAGGACCTGTAATGACTAATGCTAGATCGTCAGCATAGCTTAGCAATTTAACCCCTTCTGTAAATGTCATGGCAACAAGTTTTTCCATAAGGATGTTAAAAAGACTAGGACTGAGGACTCCTCCTTGTGGAGTCCCATTCTCATGCAAGCGGTAGCCCGACACTTGTCCTTGCAACTTTACTCTGGCATACCTGTGACTTAGGTAATCTTGAATCCATGCTAGCAATTTTCCCTTTACACCTTTTGTAACTAAGGTGTGTAAAATTGCTTGCGGGCTCGCAAGTTCGAATGCTTTTTCTAGGTCAAGGAAGATCACTATAGCTGGACCCGAGTTAACTGTTCCTAGTAATGTGGCTATGCAGTTGGAAGTACCCACGCCTCTAGTGAAGCCAAATATGTGTTTATGCAGGTCTCCAGTCTTCCACAGTAGCCTATTTAAGACCATCCGTTCTGCAGTTTTACTAATGCATGATGTTAATGAAATGGGTCTGTAATTGCCAGGTTCTTTCGGCTTAGGAATCGGAATGATGTCTGCTTTCTTCCAAGAGGTCGGTAGTTTGCCTTGCTGCCAAGATGCGTTGATGACGTCCAATATTCCTTGTTCACCAGCAGGACCTGCATGTGCAATCATTGAGTATGTAATGGTATCAGCACCTGGTGCAGTGTCCTTACCACCTTTTTTGGCTCTGATTAGTTCTTGTGTGGTGAAGGGACAGTCACATTCGTCATTTATAGCTATACTCGCATGAATGACTGTCAACCTCTCTTGTGTTAATTGTTCTTGCTGCCTGCGGACCACAGCAGGAAGCTGATATGAAGATGTTCGTTCTGCAAATTGGAGGGCAAGTCTCTCAGCCTCCTGCAATGGTTGAATACATGCCTGTGGTCGGGCCGGTCGACCTGATATAGTTTTAATCTGACCCCATATCTTGCCAAGACTACTATGTTCGTTCAGAGTTTGACACCACTCAGACCATCTTGCCTCCTTTACTTCTCTAGAAACGCGTCTTGCTTCAGATACCACCGCTCTTAGCAGAGTTCTTCCTTCTGGTGTGGGGTTTCTCTTCAGATGTTTTCTGAAGATGTTGACTCTGTGGTTCTGTTCTTTAACTTCACTACTATAGAACCAATAGTTCCTCCGTGGTGTGTTTCCTGTGATAATGACTGGAATAGCTTTGTTTGCAGCAGCTGCAATGGCTTCCTGCAGATTGGTCTCGTGTATGTTCAAATCCTCAGGTGGCGTGTATGTTGCAAACCAATTTTCAAGTTCAGCTTGGTATACATTCCAATTGGCCTTACTTAAATTCCACCTAGGTTGTGCAGGTGGTGTAGGAGGTCGTTCTATGTTTAGTGTTGTGACAGTAGCATAGTGGTCACTGGTGATCACCGGGTCTACTTCCCACTTCGCCCGATGCTTGAGTGCTGTTGAGATTAATGTAAGATCAAGGGACCCTCCTAGAATGTGAGTGGGTTCCCCAGTGTTGAGAAGTGTAATTTCAGGTACATCTCGCAGAGCTGCAGCTAAATGGCGCCCATCAGCATTGGCTGGCCCAGTCGCACCTAACTCTCGATGATGAGCATTAAAATCCCCAGCAATAATTACATTTTCCTGCGTGGCCAAGGCAAGCGCCGCCTCTGCTTCTAGTTTACGTCTAGGGGGCTTGTAAACGTTGTATATGAGGAGCTCAATATTAGCCATATCCACTGTTACCGCTAATACCTCTACTCCATCCCCACATGAAACTGGGTCTATTTTCTTGCTGGGTATGGTGTTCCTGACTAGGGTCATTAAGCCTCTTTGTCTCCCCTGCTCATACGGCATAACATAGTGCTGATATCCAGCTAATCTGAAGGATTTCGTGGCTGGGAAAAGAGTTTCTTCCAAAACGATTATATCTGCTTTCGTGCTGATTGCAGCCTCCCGAAGTGTGTGGTTTTTATTTCCAAGACCTTGTATGTTCCACTGCAGTATTCGTAATGGCCAGACGACGGTTTCGGTTGGTGTTGCCTGTTCTAGGAGAACTCCTCTTCGGGATCGACCTCTATATTCTCCACCTCGCAAGTCGTGTCGCTGCAAATCGGACTGCATTGATCGGCCGTGGTCATCCCCGGCATTGTTGGAATCCGTGCATAACTGTGGTCCATTACTGTGTTGTTGGTATTGCTGCATGTCGGACTGCATTGATTGGTCGTGGCCGTTTCTGGTGTTGTTGGAACCTGTGCATCTCTGCTGTCCAATACGTCTGTGTTGGTGTTGTTGCATATCAGACTGCATGGGCTGTTGTTGTCTGTCACTTGTGTTGTAAGATTCTGTTGATCGTGGGTGGTCACTGCCACTTCCAGTTGCGTTTGTAAATGTCGATGTTCTGGGGTCTTGACTACCCGACTGTTGTCGGAAGTCTGTATGTCCAGGATGCGTTGTTTGTCCACTTGTGCTTCGTCTTGTCTCAGACTGTCTATTTGTTGTGTAACTGTGGTCTGCTGCACGATCTTGTCCATTATCACACAAGCGATTTCCTGAGTCTGTCGCTGTGAGGCGTTCTGCGTCATCTGTAGGCAATCGATAATGGTCTCTGCCATGATCTTCACGATGTTTTTCAGCTGGACCTCGGTAAAACTGTATATCTGGTGTGTCGATTCCGAAAGTAATTGTTTTTTGCCCTTTTGCATTTGCTGTATTTCTGCAGCACCTTTGTGTATTTTCTGATTCGGAATTAATAGATTCGGGAAATTTTGCTCTGTGAGTGCGTGTGTCTGTTTTGGCTGTGCACGAGTGTTCCAGACGTTGATGTTGGTGTATGTGGTGCTGGTCTGTGTGTGTATCCTGGCCTGAGCTGTCTGCACTTTTTCTTTCCGTGCAGAGCAGGTTGTGCTCCAGGCATGATGTTTGCCTCCACAATTTGGACATTTGGCTGTAGTGGCCTGGTTTGCCTTGTGCTTGGCTATGCAGTCTGTGGTCGGATGTCTCAGGCTGCACACTCCGCATCTCTCCAGTCCGGTGCAGCGTGACTGATGGTGGCCGTATTTCTGACACCTGAAGCAGCGCAGGGGTTCTGGGACGTACGGTCTCTGTCGGTATGTTCCCCAATTTCCAAGACTGAACGTTTCTGGCTCACGTCCCATGACGGTCACCAGAACTTGATGTGTCGCTGCCTTGTCCACTTTTGTGCGGCATCGTTCCGCATTCAGGATTTGCTTGTGTTCGAGTACTGGATCCAGGGGAAAGTCGATTGGGTATCCCAAAAGCACGACTCGTGTGCGTCTTTCCGAAGGGTCCAGCTTTTCCAAGCATACAGGTTTCCCTTGCAGGACCCGTACGTTTCCTAAGTAATTTGCAGTCTGTTGGTCTTGTGGTGCTATTATTATTTCTCCCTTCAGGTTGACTGTAATGCAAAGTTTGAGCTCTGGTTGTTCTTTTTCCATTGCCGTTACTGCTCCATATGCTGTAGGACAGTGGTCTGTCTGCATTATCTTGAATTTTGGAAGAAGTGCAGAGGCTGGCGATGTCTGGGCTGTGAGACTGGTGGTGTCCTCTCTTGTCTCATACTGTTGTCCTGTGGCTGTGTTGTGGACAGAGAAGCATTGTCTGACACTGGCTGGTGTGTGACTGATGCTGCCCCCTCTAGGTCCATTACGTCTGCTGCCTTGCTGGTAGAGGCACGTGGCGAAGCCTCGAGAGCAGTTTTCTTCAGTGCCTGCTGCACATCGGTCCACCGACCCTCCTCGTCTGAAAGCTGCCAACATTTCCTCTTTCTCTTAGCCTTCCCCATGACTCTCTCCACGTAGTTAGGACCGAATCACTGCCCTACCTAATGCCCGAGACACTCCTAGGCCTGGAGAAATTCATTCCCCTCCAACGGAGGTCGTAGAATGATTCCCCCAGGTGGAATCAGGTATACCTAACACCTAAACGAGCTGTTTGGTCAACCTTTCCCTGTCAGGCTCAGTACACTTTCTAAAGCGCTCCCTTGTGGCAATGCCCGCGGGATATCGCCTCGCCCTTCAGGGTAGGACTCTAAGTGACCTGGTCAGTGATACGGCTCTCAAAAAAAAAAAAAGTGCGGTATGAGAGTTTGGGTCGCTTGCGTACTGGGCTGCGCAGAAAACCAATCAGCCGGACAGCAGGGAATCAACAACGTTGCTTCACCGTCAATTGTAGGCGAAATCGGAATTGCTTACTTCAAAACAAGATATTATCTGGGTCTTGGAATACTGATGTAGTGTTCCTCACAAAATCGCGATGAATAGAGCTGATGGGTGCACAGAATCGTGAGTTTTTCCGGGAACAAATCCGTGTGCGGCCAGCTAGCTATGGCGCCGGCAGCGAATGTTGTATGTGTAGAAGTAGCGGTGATATATAACCCTCCGCCAAACGACAGAAGACCAGGCAAAAGGATGACAAAAATATCATGGCAGTTAAAACTATATTTCAGAGGGCAGCCACTGCTGCCTGTAGAAACCGATCCCTTCTGCTCATGATAGGGAATTTCAGTCATGGAAGGATAGACTGGGAGAACTAGGAACCACACGGAGGTGAGGAAACGTGATGAGCTAAACTATTGGAGGTGGCGACAAAGCGTTTTAAGCCAGCATGTCAGGGAGACCCACAAGGATGAGAGGAAACGATAATCTGAGAGACTCGACCTAGTCTTCACTCTGAACGACTCCGACTTAAGGGAAATCGGTTTCGAGGCCCCAGTAGGAATAAGCGATCACAGTGTAATCACGTTTGAGTATTTGGTTGAAGAACGGTTAATGTACTCAAGGAAGGGACCTAAAAACAAAAGGCTGGCATTCCGAAAGGCAAACTACGAGAAGATAAGAAAATTCGTAACATATATAACATGGGAAAGCTCAGGGGAAAGACGGCCCAAGATATGATGGACTACATCACGAAGAAGTTTAAGGAGGCAACAAACAAGTTTGCCCCGGTCTGAAAGGAAAAAATCAAAATGCAGATGTGAATCCCATGGTTAATTAGTGATGTAAGCTGGTAAGACAACAAAATACAAGGGTGCGGAGAAACAACAGAAATAACAGGACACTTGAGAGCAGAGAAAGATACCAGAGTGCAAGAAAAGAATACGTCAGGGTGAGGAGAGAGGCAGAAGTTCAATACGAAAATGACATAGCAAGCATGGAAAATACTCAACCTAAATTGCTGCACAGCCACATCAAAAGAAGAAAACAGTGAAGGAACTGGTAATGAAATTGAGGATACGGGGTGGCAGATTCACTACAAACAATAAGGAAGTGTGCGATGTTTACCAGTTGATTGATCACATGCTGAAAATTATGCTTTGCTCAAGAAAAACATTGATTGCTCAAAATTCTCGTGACCCGGGTTCGATTCCCGGACAGGCTCTGTAATTTTCAATAGGCATATTTCTTTGTAAAAAGGAGATTTAAATAACGTAACTAAACTCAAATCTCCACGGCCTGTTGGTCTAGTGGAATGATTCCTGCTTTGGGTGCAGGAGGTCCCGGGTTCAACTCCCGGACAGGCCCTCAATATTTTCCTTCCCAAGCAAGTTAATTATACTGTAAATTTAATTGCTTACATTTTGCCAACATTAAGAATCGCACTATTAAACATAGGAGACATCATAACACTTCATTTTAAGTAGGAAATCAGTATGATGCAGATAATTTAAAATGTAAGTAACTAATTTATATAAATGAAAATGGAAATGTTCGTTTGTTAAGAATCGCTAATCTCCGAAAGTTCTTCACCGATTGCTTTCAAATTTTCACACGTTCCATTCGCATCCGAGCAGGTTTTTATATACATACTATATAGAGGTTACGTCAGTGACGGTAAAAAACACGCTTTTTCTGAAAAACTGTGTCTTTCATATGTTTTTCATGTGAGGGAAATCTTCGAAATCTCTTTACTAATTGCTTTGAAATTTTGACAAAACGTTGCATTCGAATAGGCGCGTCATTTTATTTATCTACTACATACATGTCTTACCTGTGAAAGGAAAAAACATGTTTTTCTTTATTTAAACAGTGCCATCTGTTAGACGTAGGAGCAACAGACGCTGTAATCTTCGAAAGTTCTTCACCGATTGCTTTGAAATTTTGACACAACATTACATTCGAATTGGTTCGTCTTTTTACATATCTACTATATAGATGCCATCCCTTTGACAGGTAAAAACATGCGTTTTTGAAAAACAGCGCCATCTGTTGCACATAATAGCAACATGCACGCAATACTAACTATGTCACAAATTCCATTTCAATGTTTCCGATTGCATTGATAAATTATATTTTCATAGATTTCAATTTATTTTATTTTTTATTGAATAACTTTGTGTGACATTGTGTGGAAATTGAGCTGTGTTATTTACCATACCATTAATTTTGTAGGAATAAGTATGGAAGCCACACCTGTGACAGGTAAAGCTATGTTTTTCTTGAAAAACAGTGCCATCCGTTGCATGTAAGAACAACACACATGTTATACAAAATATGTTACAACTTCATTTCAATGTTTCTGATTGCATTGAAATTGAACTTTCATAAATTTTTATTTATTTTTTTTTTTTAATTATTTTGTATGAATTGCTTTGGAATTGAGCTGTGATGTTTACCATACCGTTCATTTCGTGAGTATAGTATATTTTATTTTTCATATTTTCATTTCATTTTTTAACTCTTTTTCTTATATTTTAGTGATAAGAACATCAGATCACTTTATGTTCCCAAATTTCTGACAAATGTGGAAACTGAGTACCCAAATGAGCCTCAGGGATGTTAGAAAGAACATTTTCAGTGTCAGAGTAGTTAACAGATGGAATCAGTGCCATAGCTAGCTGGCCGCACACGGATTTGTTCCCGGAAAACTCACGATTCTGTGCACCCATCAGCTCTATTCATCGCGATTTTGTGAGGAACACTACATCTGTACTCCAAGACCCAGATACTATCTTGTTTTTGAGGTAACCAATTCCGATTTCGCCTACAATTGACAGTAAAGCAACGTTGTTGATTACCTGCTGTCCAGCTGACTGGTTTTCTGCGCATCCCAGTACGCAAGCGACCCAAACTCTCGTACCGCAATTTTTTTTTTTTTTTTTTTTTTTTTTTTTTTTTTTTGAGGACCGTATCACTGACCAGGTCACTTAGAGTCCTACCCTGAAGGGCGAGGCGATATCCCACGGGCATTGCCACAAGGGAGCACTTTAGAAAGTGTACTGAGCCTCACAGGGAAAGGTTGACCAAACAGCTCGTTTAGGTGTTAGGTATCCCTGATTCCACCTGGGGGAATCATTCTACGACCTCCATTGGAGGGGAATGAATTTCTCCAGGCCTAGGAGTGTCTCGGGCATTAGGTAGGGCAGTGATTCGGTCTTCACTACGTGGAGAGAGTCATGGGGAAGGCTAAGAGAAAGAGGAAATGTTGGCAGCTTTCGGACGAGGACGGTCAGTGGACCGATGTGCAGCAGGCACTGAAGAAAACTGCTCTTGAGGCTTCGCCACGTGCCTCTACCAGCAAGGCAGCAGACGTAATGGACCTAGAGGGGGCAGCATCAGTCACACACCTGCCAGTGTCAGACAATGCTTATCTGTCCACAACACAGCCACAGGACAACAGTATGAGACAAGAGAGGACACCACCAGTCTCACACCAGATATCGCCAGCCTCTGCACTTCTTCCAAAATTCAAGATAATGCAGACAGACCACTTTCCTACAGCATATGGAGTAGTAACGGCAATGGAAAAAGAACAACCAGAGCTCAAACTTTCCATAACAGTCAACCTGAAGGGAGAAATAATACTAGCACCACAAGACCAACAGACTGCAAATTACTTAGGAAAAGTACAGGTCCTGCAAGGGAAACCTGTATGCTTGGAAAAGCTGGACCCTTCGGAAAGACGCACACGAGTCGTGCTTTTGGGATACCCAATCGACTTTCCCCTGGATCCAGTACTCGAACACAAGCAAATCCTGAATGCGGAACGATGCCGCACAAAAGTGGACAAGGCAGCGACACGTCAAGTTCTGGTGACCGTCATGGGACGTGTGCCAGAAACGTTCAGTCTTGGAAATTGGGGAACATACCGACAGAGACCGTACGTCCCAGAACCCCTGCGCTGCTTCAGGTGTCAGAAATACGGCCACCATCAGTCACGCTGCACCGGACAGGAGAGATGCGGAGTGTGCAGCCTGAGACATCCAACCGCAGACTGCATAGCCAAGCACAAGGCAAACCAGGCCACTACAGCCAAATGTCCAAATTGTGGAGGCAAACATCATGCCTGGAGCACAACCTGCTCTGCACGGAAAGAAAAAGTGCACACAGCTCAGGCCAGGATACACACACAGACCAGCCCCACATACACCAACACCAACGTCTGGAACACTCGTGCACAGCCACAACAGACACACGCACTCACAGAGCAAAATTTCCCGAATCTATTAATTCCGAATCAGAAAATACACAAAGGTCCTGCAGACATACAGCAAATGCAAAAGGGCAAAAAACAATTACTTTCGGAATCGACACACCAGATATACAGTTTTACCGAGGTCCAGCTGAAAAACATCGTGAAGATCATGGCAGAGACCATTATCGATTGCCTACAGATGACGCAGAACGCCTCACAGCGACAGACTCAGGAAATCGCTTGTGTGATAATGGACAAGATCGTGCAGCAGACCACAGTTACACAACAAATAGACAGTCTGAGACAAGGCGAAGCACAAGTGGACAAACAACGCATCCTGGACATACTGACTTACGACAACAGTCGGGTAGTCAAGACCCCAGAACATCGACATTTACAAACGCAACTGGAAGTGGCAGTGACCACCCACGATCAACAGAATCCTACAACACAAGTGACAGACAACAACAGCCCATGCAGTCTGATATGCAACAGCACCAACACAGACGTATTGGACAGCAGAGATGCACAGGTTCCAACAACACCAGAACCGGCCACAACCAATCAATGCAGTCCGACATGCAGCAGTACCAACAACACAGTAATGGACCACAGTTATGCACGGATTCCAACAATGCCGGGGATGACCACGGCCGATCAATGCAGTCCGATTTGCAGCAATGCGACTTGCGAGGTGGAGAATATAGAGGTCGATCCCGAAGAGGAGTTCTCCTAGAACAGGCAACACCAACCGACACCGTCGTCTGGCCATTACGAATACTGCAGTGGAACATACAAGGTCTTCGAAATAAAAACCACACACATCGGGAGGCTGCAATCAGCACGAAAGCAGATATAATCGTTTTGGAAGAAACTCTTTTCCCAGCCACGAAATCCTTCAGATTAGCTGGATATCAGCACTATGTTATGCCGTATGAGCAGGGGAGACAAAGAGGCTTAATGACCCTAGTCAGGAACACCATACCCAGCAAGAAAATAGACCCAGTTTCATGTGGGGAGGGCGTAGAGGTATTAGCGGTAACAGTGGATATGGCTAATATTGAGCTCCTCATATACAACGTTTACAAGCCCCCTAGACGTAAACTAGAAGCAGAGGCGGCGCTTGCCTTGGCCACGCAGGAAAATGTAATTATTGCTGGGGATTTTAATGTTCATCATCGAGAGTTAGGTGCGACTGGGCCAGCCAATGCTGATGGGCGCCATTTAGCTGCAGCTCTGCGAGATGTACCTGAAATTACACTTCTCAACACTGGGGAACCCACTCACATTCTAGGAGGGTCCCTTGATCTTACATTAATCTCAACAGCACTCAAGCATCGGGCGAAGTGGGAAGTAGACCCGGTGATCACCAGTGACCACTATGCTACTGTCACAACACTAAACATAGAACGACCTCCTACACCACCTGCACAACCTAGGTGGAATTTAAGAAAGGCCAATTGGAATATATACCAAGAAGAACTTGAAAATTGGTTTGCAACATACACGCCACCTGCGGATTTGAACATACACGAGACCAATCTGCAGGAAGCCATTGCAGCTGCTGCAAACAAAGCTATTCCAGTCATTATCACAGGAAACACAACACGGAGGAACTATTGGTTCTATAGTAGTGAAGTTAAAGAACAGAACCACAGAGTCAACATCTTCAGAAAACATCTGAAGAGAAACACCACACCGGAAGGAAGAACTCTGCTAAGAGCGGTGGTATCTGAAGCAAGACGCGTTTCTAGAGAAGTAAAGGAGGCAAGATGGTTTGAGTGGTGTCAAACTCTGAACGAACATAGTAGTCTTGGCAAGATATGGGGTCAGATTAAAACTATATCAGGTCGACCAGCCCGACCACAGGCATGTATTCAACCATTGCAGGAGGCTGAGAGACTTGCCCTCCAATTTGCAGAACGAGCAGCTTCATATCAGCTTCCTGCTGTGGTCCGCAGGCAGCAAGAACAATTAACGCAAGAAAGGTTGAGTCATTCATGCGAGTATAGCTATAAATGACGAATGTGACTGTCCCTTCACCACACAAGAGCTAATCAGAGCCAAAAAAGGTGGCAAGGACACTGCACCAGGTGCTGATACCATTACATACTCAATGATCGCACATGCAGGTCCTGCTGGAGAACAAGGAATATTGGACGTCATCAACGCATCTTGGCAGCAAGGCAAACTACCAACCTCTTGGAAGCAAGCAGACATCATACCGATTCCTAAGCCGAAAGAACCTGGCAATTACAGACCCATTTTATTAACATCATGCATTAGTAAAACTGCAGAACGGATGGTCTTAAATAGGCTACTGTGGAAGACTGGAGGCCTGCATAAACACATATTTGGCTTCACTAGAGGCGTGGGTACTGCCAACTGCATAGCCACATTACTAGGAACAGTTAACTCAGGTCCAACTATAGTGATCTTCCTTGATCTAGAAAAAGCATTCGAACTTGCAAGCCCGCAAGCAATTTTACACACCTTAGTTAAAAAAGGTGTAAAGGGAAAAATGCTAGCATGGATTCAAGATTACCTAAGTCACAGGTATGCCAGAGTAAAGTTGCAAGGACAAGTGTCGGACTACCGCTTGCATGAGAATGGGACTCCACAAGGAGGAGTCCTCAGTCCTAGTCTTTTTAACATCCTTATGGAAAAACTTGTTGCCATGACATTTACAGAAGGGGTTAAATTGCTAAGCTATGCTGACGATCTAGCATTAGTCATTACAGGTCCTTCACTTCTCAATAAAGCACAAGGTGCATTAGATAAAGTAACATCTGAATGCAGCGTTTTAGGGCTAAAAATATCTGCACAGAAGTCTAAGGCAATGAGACTAGGCGGCCACACTCCAGACAGGCACCTACGCATTCAAGACATTAACCTTCAGTGGGTTACACAATATCAATATCTCGGAGTGTGGATAGATTTTAACATGACGTTCAACAAGCAAATTCAATATCTAAAGGAGAAAGTAAAATCACGACTAAATATAATGAGAGCAATCACAGGGCCCTGTCTAGGAGCGGGACACAAAGTGTTAAGAATGTTTTACATACACGCCGTTCGTTCCCTAATTGATTATGCAGCGCCTGCCTTACTCACTCTTTCTCCTGGCCAGTGGGCAAACGTTGAGGTTCTTCAAAACGATGCATTGCGAATGATAACAGGAGCTCCCAGATGGACTAAAATACTGAACCTAAGACTGGAAACCAGGCTAACGTCGCTTGAAATAAGGGTAAAAGGGATCGCTGCGTGCATGCTCACCAAGATATTGACTAGACCTAGAATCAGTTCACTTAAAGATATCATCACTGGAGCACTAACTTTGGACAGAAGAGCCTCCAATAGCACCAGGTGGACCCATTGTGCGATAAACACCATCAATACATTCGATATAACAAACACAGTCACTGAGAAGGGTGTCGACGAAATACATGCAGACTTTGTTATGCAAGCCCCTTGGGAATCTCCGCCAGCAGACTTTAAGATTATGGTTATTGTAGGAAAAAAGAACCAGACAAATCCTCTTCTGCTACGTAACATTGCACAGATGCATATAGAAGCAAACATGGCATCCGACATCTTCACATACTTCACCGATGGATCAGTAGACCAGCAGGGACACGAAACCGGAGCTGCAGTTAAAGCAGGAAACTCTGTACATAGTTGGAGGCTCTCAAATGGGTGTTCGACTTTACAAACAGAGATGCTAGCCATTCAAAAGGCTTTGGAACATGCTCTTGCTCAACACCGACAACATGTTATCATACATACAGATTCGAGAACCGCCATGGAAACCTTGCAACAAGACCGCATATGTGATAACATACATCTGATCACAACTGTCCTATCATTAATGCAAACACTCAAACGACAAGGCCGACGGGTCCTTCTCAACTGGGTGCCAAGTCATGTGGGAATCGTAGGAAATGACATTGCAGACGAAGCTGCAAAACTTGCAACTAAGAGAAGAACTGTAGACATTTGCATACCACAGAGTCTGTCACAGATTAGGCGGGTAATTAGAAACAGAGCAATGCAAAAGTTGTACAGTGACCACAACTCAGCTGTTGCAACATCTCGATCTGCGGGTTGGTACAGGAATTCAACCAACTACGAACCACTTATGTTAATGAAGGGGAGCAGTAGGGCAACAGAAGTACACTTACATCGCATCAGGCTTGGATACCCATGTGCATGGGAAATAGGCTTACAGGTTCCGGAAGATGAGAGGAAATGTCAACACTGTGGGGAAATGCCCGACAGACCACTGGAACATTATCTAACACAGTGCACAGTTACAAACCCATTAAGATTTCAGCTTCAATTCAACAGAGCAGAAGAAGTTGTTAAACACATATGGCAACATCTTACTAAAGCGACCATACGAGTAATAAATACTCATACTCCGCCCAAGTAAACTAGAAACAAGTGACACTTAGTGGGCCAGCCAGAGGCTGGCCCACTATTCTATCCTTCAATCACGGAAGGATAGACTGGGAGAACAAGGAACCACACGGAGGTGAGGAAACATGGTGAGCTAAACTATTGGAGGTGGCGACAAAACGTTTTAAGCCAGCATGTCAGGGGACCCACTAGGATGAGAGGAAACGATAATCTGCAAGACTCGACCTAGTCTTCACTCTGAACGACTAAGACTTAAGGGGAAATCGGTTTCGAGGCCCCAGTAGGAATAAGCGATCACAGTGTAATCACGTTTGAGTATTTGGTCGAAGAACGGTTAATATACTCAAGGAAGGGACCTGAAAACAAAAGGCTTGCATTCCGAAAGGGAAACTACGAGGAGATGAGAAAATTCCTAACATATATAACTTGGGAAAGCTCAGGGGAAAGACGGCCCAAGATATGATGGACTACATCACCAAGAAGTTTAAGGAGGCAGCAGACAAGTTTGTCCCGGTCTGAAAGTAAAAAAACGAAATGCAGATGAGAATCCCATGGTTTAATTAGTGATGTAAGCTAGTAAGTCAACAAAATACAAGGGTGCGGAGAAACAATATTAATAACAGGACACTTGAGAGCAGAGAAAGATACCAGAGTGCAAGAAATGAATACGTCAGGGTGAGGAGAGAGGCAGAAGGGCAATACGAAAATGACATAGCAAGCATGGAAAATACTCAACCTAAATTGCTGCACAGCAACATCAGAAGAAAAAAACGGTGAAGGAACAGGTAATGAAATTGAGGATACGGGCTGGCAGATTCACTACAAACAATAAAGAAGTGTGCGATGTTTACCAGATGATTGATCACATGCTGAAAATTATGCTTTGCTCAAGAAAAACATTGCTTGCTGTAAATACTTGTGACCCGGGTTCGAATCCCGGACAGGCTCTGATAATTTTCAATAGGCATATTTCATTGTCAAAAAGGAGATTTAAATAACGTAACTAAACTCAAATATCCACGGCCTGTTGGTCTAGTGGAATGATTCCTGCTTTGGGTGCAGGAGGTCCCGGGTTCAACTCCCGGACAGGCCCTCAATATTTTCCTTCCTGAGTAAGTTAATTATACTGTAAATTTAATTGCTTACATTTTACCAACATTAAGAAACGCACTATTAAACATAGGAGACATCATAAGACTTCATTTTAAGTAGCAAACCAGTATGATGCATATAATTTAAAATGTAATTAACTAATTTATATAAATGAAAATGGAAATGTTCGTTTGTTAAGAATCGTTAATCTCCGAAAGTTCTTCACCGATTGCTTTGAAATTTTCACACAACGTTCCATTCGCATCCGAGCAGGTTTTTTTATACATACTATATAGAGGTTACGTCTGTGACGGTAAAAAACATGCTTTTTCTGAAAAACTGTAATTTTCATGTTTTTTTCATGTGAGGGAAATCTTCGAAATCTCTTTACTAATTGCCTTGAAATTTTGACACCACGTTGCATTCGAATAGGCGTGTCTTTTTATATATCTACTATATACATGCCTCACCTGTGAAAGGAAAAAAAAACATGTTTTTTTTTTAAACAGTGCCATCTGTTAGACGTAGGAGCAACACACGCTGTAATCTTCGAAAGTTCTTCACCGATTGCTTTGAAATTTTGACACAACGTTAAATTCGAATAGTCGCGTGTTTTTATATATCTACTATATAGATGCCATCCCTTTGACAGGTAAACACACGTTTTTTTTTTAAACAGCGCCATCTGTTGCACATAATAGCAACATGCACACAATACTAAATATGTCACAAATTCCATTTCAATGTTTCCGATTGCATTGATAAATTATATTTACAGTGATTTCAATTTATTTTATTTTTTATTGAATAATTTTGTGTGACATTGTGTTGAAATTGAGCTGTGTTATTTACCATACCATTCATTTTGTAGGAATAAGTATGGAAGCCACACCTGTGACAGGTAAAACTATGCTTTTCTTGAAAAACAGCGCCATCCGTTGCATGTAAGAACAACACACATGCTATACAAAATATGTTACAGTTCAATTTCAATGTTTCTGATTGCATTGAAATTGAATTTTCATAGATTTTAATTTTTTTTCATTTTTATTTAATTATTTTGTGTGAATTGCTTTGGAATTGAGCTGTGATGTTTACCATACCATTCATTTCGTGAGTATAGTATATACCCTAGATGAAAGACTATCAGATATAGAGGTGACAGCAGAGGAGGTAATGAAACAGTTGACAACACTGGATGCAACAAAAGCGGTTGGACCAGACAAAGTATCACCGTGGATACTAAAAGAGGCAGCGCAGGCTCTCAGCGTGCCTCTGGCAATGATGAGTTACTTATGTCGGGAGAATTGCCCAGTTGCTGGAAGGAGGCAAATGTACCGATTTTCAAGAAAGGTGATAGGGAGGAGGCACTTAGCTACAGACCCGTATCGCTGACAAGCATCCCCTGCAAAATACTTGAAAGAATAATTAGGCTAAGACTTGTTGAGCACCTGGAGAGTATTGGGTTTGTAAACAAGCACCAACATTGGTTCTAGACAAGGGAAATCATGCCTAAAAACCTTTTAGAATTCTATGACAAAGTAAAGGATAAGGCAGGACAGAGAAGGCTGGGCAGACTGCATATTTCTTGACTGCCAAAAAGGCCTTTGATACAGTGCCGCACATGAGACTGCTATACAAACTTGAGAGGCAGGCAGGAGTAAGCGGAAAGGCCCTAGCATCGGTGAGGAACTACCTAACAGGAAGGAGCCAGAGGGTAATGGTAAGGGGGCGAGAAGTCGGACTGGCGAACCGTAACGAGTGGAGTACCTCAAGGATCGGTGTTGGGCCCAATCCTCTTTCTAATTTACGTAAATTATATGATTACAAGAGTGGAATCATACATGTCAATTTTTGCGGATGACGCAAAATTAATGAGAAGAGTTGTGACAGATGAGGATTGTAAGATCCTCTAAGAGGACTTAAACAGGTTGCAGAGATTGTCAGGGAAATGGCTACTGGAGTTCAACACCAGTAAATGTAAAGTTATGGAAATGGGATCAGGTGATAGACGACGAAAGGGACAGTACACAATGAAGGGGAACTGCCTACCTTTAACGATTCGAGAAAGAGACCTGGGAGTGGATGTGACACCTAATCTTAATCCTGAGGCACATATAAATAGGATAACGACAGCAGCGAACTCTACCCTGGCGAAAATTAGAACTTCATTCAGAAACCTAAGTGAGGAGGCTTTTAGGGCGCTTTACACTGCCTATGTGAGACCAGTCTTAGAGTATGCCGCACCATCATGGAGCCCCCACCTGAAGAAACACATAAGGAAACTGGAGAAGATTCAGAAATTTGCGACGAATCTTGTCCCAGAGTTACGAGGCATGGGATATGAAGAGCTTCTGAGGGAACTGAACCTTACGACACTAGAGAAAAGAAGGGAGAGAGGAGATATGATAGGAACATATAAAATACTCAGGGGAATTGACAAAGTGGAAATAGATGAAATGTTCACACGTAATAATAACAGAACGAGGGAACATGGGTGGAAACTGGAAACTCAGATGAGTCACAGAGATGTTAGGAAGTTTTCTTTTAGCGTGAGAGTAGTGGGTAAATGGAATGCACTTGGGGAACAGGTTGTGGAAGCAAACTCTATTCATACTTTTAAAATTAGGTATGATAAAGAAATGGGACAGGAGTCATTGATGTAAGCAACCGATGGCTGGAAAGGTGGGATCCAAGAGTCAATGCTCGATCCTGCAAGCACAAATAGGTGAGTACAAATAGGTGAGCACACACACACACACACACACACAATAGCACCAGAGATCTGCCATGAGGATGATAAACTAATAATCATAAATGCATATAGTCCACCGCTAAGCAGCACATGGTCAAAGGAGGAGCTAGATAGTAAACGAGAAGGTCTTATAACAATAATGAGAGAGATCATAGCGAGAGCGGATAACGATAGATCACGACTGTTGATAGTCGGTGACTTCAACTTGAAATCCATAGACTGGGAAGCATATGAAGCTAAAACAGAAGATTTTTGGACCTGTAAATTTGTAGACCTCATCCTGGAAACATTCTTGTATCAACATGTTAAACAAGCTACGAGGATGAGGGAAGGGGACGTTCCCGCCATGCTAGATTTGATATTTACCAGGAAGGAGGAAGAAATATTTGACATTCAGTACCTTCCTCCCTTGGGTAAAAGTGACCATGTCTTTTTGGGAAAAAAGTATGCAATGCATTATAATCTGGAAGAAAATATGAAGGTTGATGCAATTGAAAACCTCACTTTAGGAGAGGACATTATGGCAACCTTAGATTTTTTTTAGTGAGTATAATTGGACAGACTTGTTGCTAGGCAAGGAAGTGAATGAGATGTATGTCAAGTTTTGTGAAATATATGATAAAGGCACAAAAAAATTTATACCAAAACAGAGAAGCAGAACTAGGAAACAGGATTGGTTCAACAGAAAGTGCGAGAGGGCCAGAGACCAAAAGACACAAAGATGGAATCAATACAGGAAGAGGCCAAACCCCCAAACATACCAGCGATACAAAGATGTGAGAAACAACTACACGACAGTGAGGAGAGAGGCAGAAAGAAATTTTGAAAAAGGGATTGCAGACAAATGTAAAGCAGAACTAGGTCTATTCTATAAATTCATAAACAACAAATTGCAGGTTAAGGATAATATTCAGAGGTTGAAAATGGGAAATAGATTCACGGAAAATGAAAAGGAAATGTGTGAAACATTAAACGTAAAGTTCCAAAGTGTGTTTGTACAAAATGAAATATTCAGGGGACCAGATATAATAAGAATTCCAGAGAACAACATAGAGCACATAGAGGTATTTAGAGACGAAGTGGAAAAATTGCTCAAGGAGCTAAATAAGAACAAAGCAGTTGGTCCAGATGGAGTTTCACCATGGGTTCTGAGAGAATGTGCACCTGAGCTCAGCATTCCTCTTCAACAGATTTTTCAGGCATCCCTGTTTACAGTTGTATCTGATGTGTGGAAAAAGGCTAACATAGTTCCAATCTACAAAAGTGGAAGCAGGGAAGACCCCCTTGATTATAGACCGGTATCATTGACAAGTATAATAGTCAAAATATTGGAAAAATAATTTAAACTAAATGGGTAGAACACCTGGAGAGAAATGATATAATATCAGACAGACAGTATGGTTTTCGATCTGGAAGATCCTGTGTATCGAATTTACTCAGTTTCTATGATCGAGCAACAGAGATATTACAGGAAAGAGATGGTTGGGTTGACTGCATCTATCTGGACCTAAAAAAAAGGCTTTCGACAGAGTTCCACATAAGAGGTTTTTCTGGAAACTGGAAAATATTGGAGGGATGACAGGTAAGCTTCTAACATGGATGAAAAATTTTCTGACTGATAGAAAAATAAGGGCAGTGATCAGAGGCAATGTATCGGCCTGGAGAAATGTCACAAGTGGAGTACCACAAGGTTCAGTTCTTACACCAGTGATGTTTATTGTCTACATAAATGATCTACCAGTTGGTATACAGAATTATATGAACATGTTTGCTGATGATGCTAAGATAATAGGAAGGATAAGAAACTTAGATGATTGTCATGCCCTTCAAGATGACCTGGACAAAATAAGTATATGGAGCACCACTTGGCAAATGGAATTTAATGTTAATAAATGCCATGTTATGGAATGTGGAATAGGAGAACATAGACCCCACACAGCCTATACATTATGTGAGAAATCTTTAAAGAATTCTGATAAAGAAAGAGGTCTAGGGGTAGTTCTAGATAGAAAACTATCACCTGAGGACCACATAAAGAATATTGTGCGAGGAGCCTATGCCACGCTTTCTAACTTAAGAATTGCTTTTAAATACATGGATGGCGATATACTAAAGAAATTGTTCACGACTTTTATTAGGCCAAAGCTAGAATATGCAGCGGTTGTGTGGTGCCCATATCTTAAAAAGCACATCAACAAACTGGAAAAGGTGCAAAGACATGCTACTAAGTGGCTCCCAGAACTGAAGGGCAAGAGCTACGAGGAGAGGTTAGAGGCATTAAATATGCAAAAACTAGAAGACAGAAGAAAAAGAGGTGATATGATCACTACATACAAAATAGTAACAGGAATTGATAAAATCGATAGGGAAGATTTCCTGAGACCTGGAAATTGAAGAACAAGAAGTCATAGCTATAAACTAGCTAAACACAGATGCCGAAGAAATATAAGAAAATTCACTTTCGCAAACAGAGTGGTAGACGGTTGGAACAAGTTAGGTGAGAAGGTGGTGGAGGCCAAGACCGTCAGTAGTTTCAAAGCGTTATATGACAGAGAGTGCTGGGAAGACGGGACACCACGAGTCTAGCTCTCATCCTGTAACTACACTTAGGTAATTACACACACACACACACACACACACACACACACACACACACACACACACACACACACACACACACACACACACACACACACACACACACACACACACATACACCAGGTACCATAACAACTGGAGGACAAAAAATTATAGTCGTAGTCATATATAATCCACCACTAAATGACAGAACACCCAGACAGGAATATGATAGAAACAACATGGCCACCATTAACATAATAGAGAGAGCAGCTTCTGTTGCCAGCAAGAATGGATCTGGACTACTAATCATGGAAGACTTCAACCACGGAAAAATAGACTGGGAGAACAGGGATCCGCATGGAGGACCAGAAACATGGAGAGCTAAGCTGCTGGACTGTCAACAAGACACTTTCTAAGCCAGCACATCAAGGAACCAACAAGAATGAGAGGAGAAGATGAACCAGCCATGCTCGATCTGATACTTACCCTAAATGAGTGGGATATAAGGGAAGGTAAGATGGAAGCACCCTTGGGAATGAGTGACCACAGTGTATTAAACATTGAGTACCTGGTAGAGCTAGGAATTATCTCCCCCAAAAAAGAACTAGGAAACAAAAGGCTGGCTTACCGAAAGGGGAAATATGAGGAGATCAGACGTTTCCTAAGGGAAATACCTTGGGACACAGACCTCAGAGCTACGTCTGTACACTATATGATGAACTATGCCACCCAAAAGTGTCAGGAGGCAGTAAACAGGTTCATCCCGTACCAAAGGAAAAAATCCGAGAGGCAAAAGAAGAATCCATGGTATAATAGGGCATGTATGGAAGCAAAGGGACTGAACAAAAGGGCGTGGAGGAACTTCCGGAATAACAGAACACCAGAAAGCAGAGAGAGATGCCAGAGAACCAGGAATAAGTATGTTAGGGTGAGAAGAGAAGCAGAGAAAAATTATGAAAATGATATAGCTAACAAAGCCAAGACCGAACCAAAGCTACTCCATAGTCACATCAGGAGGAAAACAACAGTGAATGAACAGGTAATGAAACTTAGAACAGGCGAGGACAGGTATACAGAGAATGACAAAGAGGTGTGTGAAGAACTCAACAAGAGGTTCCAGGAGGTCTTCACAATAGAACAAGGTGAGGTCACTGTGCTAGGAGAAAGGGAAGTAAACCAGGCGGCTTTGGAAGGGTTCGAAATTACGAGGTGAGGAGATCAAGAGACTCCTGCTGGATTTGGATGTTAGAAAGGCTGTTGGTCCAGACGGGATCTCACCATGAGTACTCAAAGAGTGTGCAGAGGCACTTTGTTTGCCACTCTCCATAGTGTATAGTAGGTCACTGGAGACGGGAGGCCTACCAGAAATATGGAAGACGGCGAATGTGGTCCCAATATACAAGAAGGGCGACAGGGCAAGAGGCACTGAACTACAGGCCAGTGTCCTTAATTTGTATACCATGCAAGGTGATGGAGAAGATCGTGAGAAAAAAACCTAGTAACACATCTGGAGAGAAGGGACTTCGTGACAAATCGACACCATGGATTCAGGGAGGGTAAATCTTGCCTGACTGGCTTAACAGAATTCTACGATCAGGTGACAAAGATTAAGCAAGAAAGAGAAAGCTGGGCGGACTGCATTTTCTTGGATTGTCGGAAAGTCGTTGACACAGTACCGTATAAGAGGCTGGTACATAAGCTGGAAAGAAATGCAGGTGTAGCTGGTAAGGTGCTCCGGTGGATAAGGGAGTACCTAAGCGATAGGAAGCAGAGAGTTACGGTGAGGGGTGAGACCTCAGATTGGCGTGAAGCCACCAGTGGAATCCCTCAGGGCTTTGTACTCGGTACTGTCTTGTTTCTGATATATGTAATTGATCTCTCGGAGGGTATAGATTCATTTCTCTCAATGTTTGCTGACGATGCCAAAATTATGAGAAGGATTACGAGAGAGAGGAGGAGGACTGTTTGAGGCTTCAAGAAGACCTTGACAAGCTGAAGGAATGGTCGAACAAATGGTTGTTAGAGTTTAACCCAAGCAAATGTAATGTAATGAAGATAGGCGTAGAGAGCAGGAGGCCAGATACTAGGTATCATCTGGGAGATGAAAATCTTCATGAGTCAGAGAGAGAAAAAGACTTGGGGTTGACATCACGCCAGACCTGTCCCCTGCAGCCCATATCAAGAGGATTACATTAGCGGCATTTGCCAGGCTGGGCAACATAAGAACGGCATTCAGAAACTTGTGTAAGGAATCATTCAGAACTTTGTATACCACATATGTCAGGCCAATCCTGGAGTATGCAGCCCCAGCATGGAGTCCATATCTAGTCAAGGATAAGACCAAACTGGAAAAGGTTCAAAGGTTTGCCACCAGACTAGTAAACGAGCTGAGAGGTATGAGCTATGAGGAGAGGCTACGGGAATTAAACCTCACTTCGCTGGAAAACAGAAGAGTTAGGCGGGACATGATCATCACATTCAAGATTTTTAAGGGAATTGATAGGGTAGATAAAGACACGCTATTTAACACAAGGGGGCACACGCACAAGGGGACACAGGAGGAAACTGAGTGCCCAAATGAGCCACAGAGATATTAGAAAGAACTTTTTTAGTGTCAGAGTGGTTGACAAATGAAATACATTAGGAAGTAATGTGGTGGAGGCTGACTCCATACACAGTTTCAAGTGTAGATATGATAGAGCCCAATAGGCTCAGGAACCTGTACACCTGTTGATTGACGGTTGAGAGACGGAACCAAAGAGTCAGAGCTCAACCCCCGCAAGCACAATTAGGTGAGTACAATTAGGTCAGTACCAGGCTACCAGGGGGGGCCTGGTAGCCTAGAGGATAGCGCGCAGGACTCGTAATTCTGTAGCGCGGGTTCGATTCCCATACCAGGCAGAAACAAATGGGCAAAGTTTCTTTCACCCTGATGCTCCTGTTACCTAGCAGTAAATAGGTACTTTGGAGTTAGTCAGCTGTCACGGGCTGCTTCCTGGGTGTGTGTGTGTGTGTGTGTGCTGTGGGGACAGAGAGAGAAAAAAAATAGTTAGTAAACAGTTGATTGACAGTTGAGACGAGGCCGAAAGAGCAAAGCTCAATCCCCGCAAGCACAACTAGGTGAATACACACACACACACACAAAACCCTCCAGCAAATGACAGAAGACTCAGTCATGAGTATGACAACAACAAAATGGCAGTTAACACTATAATTGAAAGGGCAGCCTCTGCTGCCTGTAGAAATAGATCCCACCTGCGCATCATGCGGGACTTCAATCACGGAAGGATTGACTGGGAGAATAAGGAACCGCATGGCGGCGAGGATACGTGGAGAGCCAAACTATTGGAGGTGGTGACTAGGAATTTTTTAACCCAGCATGTCAGAGAACCCACAAGGATGAGAGGAAATAACGAACCAACGAGACTCGTCCTATTCTTCACTCTGAACGACTCCGACATAAGAGAAATCGGTTTTGAGGCCCCAGTAGGAATGAGCGACCACAGTTTACTGGCGTTTGAGTACCTGATTGAAGAAGGATTATTAAACTCGAGTAGGGGTACTGAAAACAAAAGGCTGGCATTCCGAAAGGGAAGCTATGAGAAGATAAGAAAATTCCTAACAGATATAGCATGGGAAACAGAGCTCAGGGGAAAGACGGCCCAAGACATGATGGACTACATCACGCAGAAATGCAAGGAAGCAGCAAATAAGTTTGTCCCAGTCCAAAGGAAAACAGTGAAATGAAGATGAGAAACGCACGGTTTAATCGGAGATTAAACCATGGGCTTAATCTTGGATTACTAGCTAAGCAGCAAAGTAAAAGGGCGTGGAGAAACTATTGGAATAACAGGACACTTGAGAGCAGAGAAAGATACCAGAGCGCCAGGAATGAATATGTCAGGATGAGAAGAGGCAGAAAGACAATACGACAATGACATCGTAAGCAAGACAAAGACTCAGCCTAAATTGCTGCACAGCCACATAAGGAGAAAAACAGCAGTAAAGAAACAGGTTATGAAATTAAGGATAGGGGCAGAAGGATTCACTACAAACGACAAGGAAGTGTGAGGAATTGAATAAGAAATTCCAGGAGGTTTTCACCTTAGAGCAAGTAGAAATTCCAGAGATAAGAGAGGGAATAGTTAACCAGGAACCACTGGAAGAGTTTGAGATTACCAGCGGGGAAGTAAGGAAGTGTTTTCTAGAGTTGGATGTGACAAAGTCTATAGGCCCAGATGGAATCTCCCATTGGATACTAAAGGAAGGAGCAGAAGAGCTGTGCCTGCCACTCTCCATAGTGTATAACAAATCACTGGTAACAGGGGAACTGCCAGAATTTTGGAAAGCAGCTAACGTAGTCCTGATATACAAGAAAGGGGATAGACAGGAGGCACTGAACTACAGACCAGTGTCCCTAACCTGCATATCATGAAAGCTGATGGAGAAGATTGTGCGAAGAAAGCTAGTGGAACATCTAGAGCGAAAGAACTTTGTAACACAGCATCAACATGGGTTCAGGGATGGCAAGTCCTGCCTCAGAGGGTTACTTGAATTCTACGACCTGGAAGCAAAAATCAGGCAAGAAAGAGAAGGGTGGGTAGACTACATATTTTTGGATTGCCAGAACGCCTTTGATACAGTACCACACAATAGGCTAGTGAAAAAGCTGGAGATGCAGGCTGGAGTGAAAGGGAAGGTAATGCATTGAAGAAAAGAGTATCTAAGCAACAGGATACAACGGGTCAGTGTGAGGGGTGAGGTCTCAGATTGGCGAGACGTTACAAATGGAGTCCCGAAGGGCTCAGTCCTTGGACCTATACTGTTTCTGAAATATGTAAATGATCTCCCAGAGGGTATAGACTCGTTTCTCTCAATGTTTGCTGATGATGCAAAAATTATGAGGAGGATTGAAACAGAGGATGATATTAGGAGGAAACAAGATGCCCTAGACAGACTGAGTGAATGGTCCAACAAATAGCTGTTAAAGTTCAACCCGAGTAAATGCAATGTAATGAAACCAGGCGGTGGAAACAGGAGGCCAGACACAGGATACAGAATAGGAGATGAAGTACTTCATGAAACGGACAGAGAGAAAGATCTAGTTGATATCACACCAAACTTGGCTCCTGAAGGCAACATAAAAAGAATAACGTCTGCGGCATATGCGAGGCTGTCTAACATCAGAACAGCCTTCAGCAACCTGCGTAAAGAATCATTCAGAATCTTGTATACCACATATGTAAGACCAATCCTGTAGTATGCGGCCCCAGCATGGAGCCTGTACCTTGTCAAGCACAAGACGAAGCTGAAAAAAGTTCAAAGCACTAGACTAGTTCCAGTACTAACAGGCATGAGTTACGAGGAAAGGCTGCGGGAAATGCACCTTACGACACTGGAAGACAGAAGAGTAAGGAGAGACATGATCACTACCTACAAAATCCTCAGGGGAATCGACCGGGTAGACAAGGATAAACTATTCAACACTGGTGGTATGCGAACAAGGGGGGCACAGGTGGAAACTCAGTACCCACATGAGCTACAGGGACGTTAGACAGAACTTTTTCAGTGTCAGAGTACTTAACAGATGGAATGCATTAGGAAGTTATGTGGTGGAGGCTGACTCCATACACAGTTTCAAATGTAGATATTACAGAGCCCAGTAGGCTCAGGAATCTGTACACCAGTTGATTGACAGTTGAGAGGCGGGACCAAAGAGCCAAAGCTCAACCCCCGCAAGCACAAACAGGTGAGTACACACACACACACACACACACACTCACACACACTCACACACACACACACAGGCCGGTGGCCGAGCGGACACCACGTTCTACATGTGATCCTGTGGTCCCGGGTTCAATCCCGGGCGCCGGCGAGAAACAATGGTCAGAGTTTCTTACACCCATATGCCCCTGTTACCTATCAGTAAATAGGTACCTGGCAGGTAGTCAGCTGTAACGGGCTGCTTCCTGATGGTGTGTGTGTGTGTGTGTGTGTGTGTGTGTGTGTGTGTGTGTGTGTGTGTGTGTGTGTGTGTGTGTGTGTGTGTGTGTGTGTGTGTGTGTGTGTGTGTGTGTGTGTGTGTGTGTGTGTGTGTGTGTGTGTGTGTGTGTGTGTGTGTGTGTGTGTGTGTGTGTGTGTGTGTGTGTGTGTGTGTGTGTGGTGTCAAAAAAAATAGTAGTAGTAGTTAGAAACAGTTGATTGACAGTTGAGAGGCGGTCCGAAAGAACAGAGCTCAACCCCCGGAAGCACAACTAGGTGACTACACACACACACACATGTAGATATGCTCAAATGAAGATGTGATAGAGCCCAGTAGACTCAGGAATCTGTACATCAGTTGATTGACGGTTGAGAATCGGGACCAAAAAACCAGAGCCCAATCCCTGCAAACACATCTAGGTGAGTACACACACACACACATACACACACTCCAGAGACTACATTACAGGCACCATGACGATGGGAGAACCAAGAGTAGTAGTAGCGGTGATATATAACCCACCACCAAATGACAGAAGATCCAGGCATGAGTATGACAGAAACAACATGGCAGTCAACACTATAATTGAGAGGGCAGTCACTGCTGCCTGTAGAAACCGGTCCCATCTGCTCATCATGAGGGACTTTAATCACGGAAGGATAGACTGGGAGAAGAAGGAACCACATGGAGGTGAGGACACGTGGAGAGCTAAACTATTGGAGGTGGTGACAAAACATTTTAAGCCAGCATGTCACTGGACGCACAAGAATGAGAGGAATCGATAAACAGCGAGACTCGACCTAGTCTTCACTCTGAACGACTCCGACTTAAGGGAAATCGGTTTCGAAGCTCAAGTAGGAATGAGCGACAAAAGAGTAATAACGTTAGAGTATTTGGTCGAAGAACACCTTCCCCTGAGATGGGAAAGTTCAGGGGAAAGACGGCCCAAGATATGATGGACTACATCACGAATAAGTTTAAGGAGGCAGCAGACAAGTTTGCCCCGGTCCGAGAGGAAAAAAACAAAATGCAGATGAGAATCCCATGGTTTAATCAGAGATGTAAGCTAACAAAGCAACAAAATACAAAAGGTGGCGAGAAACTATAGAAATAACAGGACACTTGAGAGCAGAGAAAGATATCAAAGTGCCAGAAATGAATACGTCATTGTGAGAAGAGAGGCAGAAGGGCAATACGAAAATGACATAGCAAGCAAGGCAAAGACTCAACCTAAATTACTGCACAGCCACATCAGGAGAAAAACAACAGTGAAGGAACAGGTAATTAAATTGAGAATACGGGAAGGCAGATTCACAACGAACGACAAGGAAGTGAGCAATGTTTACCAGTTGATTGATCACATGTTGAAAATTATGCTTTGCTGAAGAAAGACATTGCTTGCTTTAAATACTCGCATCCCGGGTTCGAATCCCGGACAGGCTCTGGTAATTTTCAATAAGCATATTTCATTCTAAAAACGTGATTTAAATAGCGTAACTAAACTCATATATCCACGGCCTGTTGGTCTAGTGGAATGATTCCTGCTTTGGGTGCAGGAGGTCCCGGGTTCAACTCCCGGACAGGCCCTCAATATTTTCCTTCCCAAGTAAGTTAATTATACTGTAAAATTATTTGCTTACATTTTACCAACATTAAGAAATGCACTATTAAACATAGGAGGCATCATAAGACTTCATTTGAAGTAGCAAATCAGTATGATGCACATAATTAAAAATGTAACTAACAATTTGGAATATAGTGAATGAAATTTGCTGTGCCTCAACATTTACATAAAGAGATTGAGGAGAAAGCCAGGCAGGAAGTGGCGGACCCGCCGGGTTATAATGGATACGAGGGCCTCCAGACAGCTCCAAGCAACAGCCTTGACTGATCAAGTAATCACCCGACGATCCTGGCCCCAGACCGGGTTTTGGGGCAGTAGACTTTCCAGAACCTACTTCAGGTATACTCCGGGTATACTGTACGCCAGGTATACTAAGACTATACGCAAGGTATACCGCAGGTAACCAGGATCAGATCCATCTGAACACACACGAGGTTCCAAACCTCTTCATTACTAAACAAACTCTTGACTCGTTAATATTTTAGTGGTTCACCTGCTCCAACGTCGACCGTGTCTACCTGCGTCGATGTTAACCGTGTCTACTCGCGTCAACCATATCTACCTGCGTCGACATCGACCGTGTGTACCTGCGTCGACGTCGACCGTGTCTACCAGCGTCGACCGTGTCTACCTGCGTCGACGTCGACCGTGTCTACCAGCGTCGACCGTGTCTACCAGCGTCGATGTTGACCGTGTCTACTCGCGTCGACCATATCTACCTGCGTCGACATCGACCGTGTCTACCTGCGTCGAGCGTGTCTACCAGCGTCGATGTTGACCGTGTCTACTCGCGTCGACCATATGTACCTGCGTCGACATCGACCGTGTCTACCTGCGTCGAGCGTGTCTACCTGTATCGACGTCGACCGTGTCTACCTGCGTCGACGTCGACCGTGTCTACTTGCGTCGACGTCGACCGTGTCTAGCCGCGTCGACCGTGTCTATCTGCTTCGATTCACTGTGTCTAACCGCGTCGAACGTCTCTGCCTGCGTCGACGTCGACCATGTCTACCTGCGTCGACGTTGACCATGTCTACCAGCGTCGACGTTGACCATGTCTACCAGCGTCGACGTTGACCATGTCTACCAGCGTCGACGTTGACCACGTCTGCCAGCGTCGACGTTGACCACGTCTGCCTGCGTCGACGTTGACCACGTCTGCCAGTGTCGACGTTGACCACGTCTGCCAGCGTCGACGTTGACCACGTCTACCAGCGTCGACGTTGACCACGTCTACCAGCGTCGACGTTGACCATGTCTACCAGCGTCGACGTTGACCACGTCTGCCAGCGTCGACGTTGACCACGTCTACCTATCTGTGTGTCATCATTACACTTCCGAGTAATGATGACACACAGGGTGGCGGCGTCGACTCTCACAAGGACCTTAGACAGCACGTGGTTACATGCGAGTAATGATGACACACAGGGTGGCGGCGTCGACTCTCACAAGGACCTTAGACAGCACGTGGTTACATGCGAGTAATGATGACACACAGGGTGGCGGCGTCGACTCTCACAAGGACCTTAGACAGCACGTGGTTACAAGCGAGTAATGATGACACACAGGGTGGCGGCGTCGACTCTCACAAGGACCTTAGACAGCACGTGGTTACAAGCGAGTAATGATGACACACAGGGTGGCGGCGTCGACTCTCACAAGGACCTTAGACAGCACGTGGTTACATGCGAGTAATGATGACACACAGGGTGGCGGCGTCGACTCTCACAAGGACCTTAGACAGCACGTGGTTACATGGGAGTAATGATGACACACAGGGTGGCGGCGTCGACTCTCACAAGGACCTTAGACAGCACGTGGTTACAAGCGAGTAATGATGACACACAGGGTGGCGGCGTTGACTCTCACAAGGACCTTAGACAGCACGTGGTTACAAGCGAGACATGTAGGGATAAACCAGGTGGTTGGTGCGACGTATCATACAGCACTGGGTCGCCCGTAGCGTTAACACAGCTGGGTGGCGAGTGAGGGTTTACACACACAAGGGAGGAATTGGCCCGCGCTAAGCACTGGGTGGCGGTGCACGGTGTTGGCGGCACACGGTGTTTCACGGTGTTGAAAGAAGACTAATCAGCGGCGAACATTTGCAAGTATTAAAACACGCAAGTAGTGTACCCCCGCGAGATCATTTGAGGTCATTCACATTGTGATATATTTTATCGAACTAACAAAAGTAAGTCTAAGTATCATAACTTGCGGATTATGTATAATTGTTGGTTTTTAGAAACGAAGACGTTAGAGGGAGAGTACAAGGAGATCTAGATGCGCTCAAGCGGTGGTCGGACAGATGGTCACTTTCCTTTAACACTGACAAATGCAAAGGACTAAACATAGGTGAGACGAAGAGAAGGCACCAGGAATTGTGTAGGCTAGAAAGCTATTTCTTGATTCTGTTAACACAACAAGGTAAAGACTGCTAGGATGATACACGTGCACATGGACAGATAATTTACATCAAAGTTGTGAGAAATGTTTAGGTGACCAAAAGACTATTATCTAGGCAACACAGTGTCCCGGACTTATTAATGCTCCAGTCACATCCGTATAGGTTTGAACTCCAATTTTCACTTTAGAGTGTTCAATAATTAACAATATTCCTTCAAAATTAATACTCATATCTTAATAATAACAGAAAAAAGAAAAAAACATTTATTACGTGAACAGTAAAAGAAGACGTTCTTTAGCAAATGGGTTGAACTCTGGACTGGGAGGCCGCGGAGGACGCTCCCACAGCTGGGCTACGACGGCTTCTGATTACTCTTTCATAAACACAGATCTTATCTTGCATAAACACCAAGAATCTGGTAAGCAAAATGAAATCTAGTGTGTTGCTTGTTTTGTGTTGGTTAGTAAGTTACCAGGGAGCTGGGGGAGCCGGTCGGCCGAGCGGACAGCACGCTGGACTTGTGATCCTGGGGTCCTGGGTTCGATCCCAGGCGCCGGCGAGAAACAATGGGCAGAGTTTCTTTCACCCTATGCCCCTGTTACCTAGCAGTAAAATAGGTACCTGGGTGTTAGTCAGCTATCACGGGCTGCTTCCTGGGGGTGGAGGCCTGGTCGAGGACCGGGCCGCGGGGACACTAAAAAGCCCCGAAATCATCTCAAGATATAACCAAATAAATAAATTAGTAAACTGTAAATGAATAACAGTTGTTGAATTGTTAATATTCATGAACATTGGAAAGTGCTGGAATAAGTGAAAGTAACGTAAATAATGTCTATATTTGTATGGTCCAGGAATAATTAGCACACACACACATACACCCACATACACAGACACACACACACACACACACACACACACACACACATCGACACAAACAGTCACTCAGACATTTACATGTGCGTGCAAGTGCTGATTTAATGTACACTTCAATAGAAAGTTACAAATTAAATCAGATTTTCAAAAGGTTTAACGACACAGATGAAGTTGTAAAACACATTGAATCTATCTTTACTATAACATTCGGACCATAAGCACACATCCACTGCCTTACTGTAACCAACATTAGATTCATGAACTCTCATCCATCCCTTATTCTAAGCAACATATGAGTCATAAACACTCACACACCACCACACTTTCATGAAACATGAAAGGAAGTTACATGAAATTAAGAGAGTATCCGGGAAGTGTGCAATGGGAAGAGGAACGTAGAGGAAAGACGGTCCAAGAAATGATAGAGCAAATAAAACTGAGGTGGCAAGAGTCAGAAGAGAGATTCATACCACCATTAAGGGCAAAAAGTAGGAGAAGATATAATAACCCGTGGGTCAATAGACAGTGCCAGGAAGGAACAGCAACAAGCAGGAGGGAGTAAAGGAAAATAAGAAGGCAAAGTACAGAGGTAAACTGGAATAGATGCAATTGGCCAAGAATGACTTCATAAACACAAGAAGATTGACAGAAAGAAACTATGAAAATGATATTGCCTCCAAAGCAAAGAGCCAACCGTAACTCCTACATAGCCATATAAGAAGGAAAATGACAGTGACCAGGTTACGAAAAAGGGGAAGCCAATATACAGAAAATGATAAAAGAAATTTGTGAGGAGTTGAATGCCAGCTTCCATGGAGTGTTCACTATTGAGCCTGAACAGCTCCCAGAGCTAGATTTGGAAGATTGGGATTGAGAAACTACTACATATTGAGGTAACAGCAAAGTAAGTAAGAATACAGCTAGCAGGAGGAGCCGGTCGGCCGAGCGGACAGCACGCTGGACTTGTGATCCTGTGTTCCCGGGTTCGATCCCGGGCGCCGGCGAGAAACAATGGGCAGAGTATCTTTCACCCTATGCCCCTGTTACCTAGCAGTAAAATGGGTACCTGGGTGTTAGTCAGCTGTCACGGCCTGCTTCCTGGGGGTGGAGGCCTGGTCGAGGAGGCCGCGGGGACACTAAAAGCCCCGAAATCATCTCAAGATAACCTCAAGAAGATAGCATCACAAGATGTAACTAAAGCTATTGGGCCAGATTGAATATCACCATTGATGTATAAAGAAGCAGCACAGGCCCTCAGCATACCTCTAGCACTAATCTATAATGAGTCACTTACACAGGGGGAAGTGCCATACCGCTGGAAGATGGCAAATGTGGTGCCAATCCACAAGAAAGGACATAGAGGAGAGGCACTTAACTACGGACCAGTGTCACTCACAAGCATCCCTTGCAAAGTACTTGAAAGAATAATAAAATTTGGGCTAGTTGCACACCTAAAAAGAATTAGGTTTGTAAGTAAACAACAACGGCCTTAGAGCAGGGAAATCATGCCTGACGAAATTCCTGGAGTTTTACGATAATGTAACGAAAATAAGGCAAGACAGAGAAGGATGTCAGTTTCTGGACTGTCAAAAAGCCTTTGATAAAGTACCACACAGAAGGTCATTATTCAAACTTGAGAGGCAGGCGGAAACGCACTATGATGGGTAGGGAATTACCTGACAGACAGGTGTCAGACAGTGACAGTGAAGGGAGAGGAGACGGACTGGTGTAGAGTAACCAGCGGGGGGAGTCAAGGATCGGTGCTGGGTCCCATACTATTACTCATTTATGTAAATGACTTTACTGCAGGAGTCGAGTCTTTTATGTAATTGTTTGCAGATGATGCAAAACTAATGAGGAGGGTTGACACAGATGAGGATTGTAATATTCTCAAGGATGACTTGAACAGGTTGCATAGCTTATCCGACAAATGGCTGCTAGAGTTTAACACTAACATGTGCAAGGTGATGGAAATAGGGACAGGAGCCAGGAGACCGAAAGACCAATATACGATGAAGGGAAACTACCTTCCTATAACGTCTAGAGAAAGGAACCTGGGAGTGGACATAATACCAAACCTAACTCCAGAGGCTCATGTAAATAAAATAACGTCAGCCACATACTCTGGCAAAAGTCAGAATATCCTTCAGAAACCTCAATAATGAGTCTTTTAGATCATTGTATACCGCCTACGTGAGGCCAGTCTTAGAGTATGCCGCCCCATCCCGGAACCCCCATCTTAAAAAACATATACGGAAGCTCGAAAAGATCAAAACGTTTGTAACAAGACTCGTCCCAGAGCTGCGAGGGATGAGGTTAGAAAAGAGGGAAAGGGGGGACATGACACAGACCTATAAAATACTTAAAGGGATTGATAAGGTGGAAACAGGAAATGTTTACAATGAATAACAACAGAACAAGGGGCATGGATGAATGCTTGAGACTCAGATGTGTTATAGAGATGTTAGAACATTTTCTTTTTGCATAAGGATAGTGAGTAAATAGAATGACCCAAAGGAGCAAGTTATAGAGGCTAACTCCATTCATAACTTTAAAGGCAGGTATTTCGAGGGTGAGGTGAGTTACTTTCCCTTGAAGGTGAGTCAGGTGAGTGAGTAACGTCAGGAGTCATTGTGTAACGGGGGCTAACCTTTAACCTCACTTAAACTGGTTAAATGCTGGTCGTTAATTAGCTGTTCTTATTGTACACCAAAGTTATTAATGTAACATTCAGTCCAACTCCCCGAACCTAAATCATTTGATCGCCTTGGTACCACAAACACGAGGACACTGTACCTTCTCAGCTACACTCCAACTATGAGAGACTGCCGCCACCACCTGATTCAATTCTTTCCTGAATTAATTCCCCGTAACTGACTGTGAAACAGGAAACAGTCAATTAGATTCAATCTCTAATTGTGAGTCCCCAATTATGAATAGGGGGATGAAGTTATTGTTAAAAGAGACTTAACTAATACAAAATGGATTATTATATATATTAAATAAACAAGGTTGCTTGAAAAGTTCACAGGAGGTTCACTCAGCAAACCACGGTTCGTGGGTTCCTTAATACAGGAACATAAAAATGGGGGAAACTTACTAAACACAAATTTATTCAATTACAAGTTTAATTAAAAATAAAAGATATAGATTTTATAAAGAATGAACACTCCCTAAGTGGAAACTTTCTATCTGAGGCAAAGGACTACAAATAATGTGGATTCCTACAACTGCATTTAATACAGACAAACAAATACAGAAAAAAAACTGGGAGTGGACATAACACCAAACCTAACTCCAGTGGCTCATAACATCCACTACGGGCTCACCATAGCCCGTGCTACTTGGAACTTCTTGTTCCAGGTAGCGAATCTTTAACAACAACAACAAGTGGCTCATATAAATAGAATAACGCGAGACGCACACTCCACTCGGGCAAAAGTCCGAACATACTTCAAAAACTTGAATAAGAAGACTTTTAGATAAACTTATTCTGCCTATGTGAGGCCATTCTTAGAGTATACCGCCCCACCGTGGAGCCCCCATCTTATGATAACACATAAGGAAGCTCGAAAAGGTGCAGAAGTTTGTAACTAGACTCGTCCCAGAGCTGCGAGGGATGAGGTTTGAAGACAGACTGAAGGAACTAAAACTGACGACGTTAGAAAAGAGGAGGAAAAAAGGGGACATGATACAGACGTATAAAATACTTATGGGATTGACAAGGTGGAAACAGAGGAAATGTTTCCAAAGAATAACAATAGAACAAGAGGGCACGGATGAAAGCTTGAGACTCAGATGTGTCATAGCGATGTTAGATTTTTTTTTAGCGTAAGGGCAGTGAGTAAATGGAATGACCTAAAGGAGCAGGATGTAGAGGCTAACTCCTTTCATAATTTTAAATGCAGCCATAATAGAGAAATAGGTCAGGATTCATTGCATTAATTAAACAACCGAAGGCTAGAAAAACGGGGTACAAAAGCTATAGCTCGATTCTGCAGGCTCAAATAGGTTAGTACAAATAGGTGAGTACACTGTAAACAACAAATTATATTTGTAGAGACTGAAAGATGTAACTGCGGACTGAGCCTACCATTAACACTTCAACTCTTCACTAAAGAAGAAGGAGTTGCCAATGGAATGGAAGACAGCCAATGGTGTGTCAATTTGCCAGAATGAAAGGACACAGGAGCCACTAAACTACACAGTAGCTTCATTATCGACCATTCTCAGTTAGGTGCTAGAGAAGCTTGCAAGGAAACGTCTGTTGGAATAATTAAAAATTAGGATTTCTCACAAAGTATCAGCATGGATTCTTTTAAGGCAGATAATGCTCTACGAGTTTATAAGCGTTATGTTTAGATAACAATTATAAAACTTGGGGAAGAAGGGTTAGCTGCCGGTATTTGCATTGATAATCAACAAACGTGGAACACAGTTCCATTTAGTAAGTCCCCATTCCAAAATTGAGGACCAGGATTTCATAACTAAAAGAGTGCTGGTGTGGAGGAGAGAACATATCATTGGTTGAAAACAGAGGGTAATGCTGAAAAAAGAGAAATCAGCGGCGAACAGTTGCAAGTATTAAAAAACCCAAGTTGTGTACCAACGTGAGTTCATTTGGGGGTCATTCAGATTGTGTTACATGTCATCAAACTGTCAGAAGAAAGTCTTTAGTATCGTTGTTTGGGAATTTTGTATAATTGCTGTGATTTACAAAGGAAGACGTTTGAGGGAGAGTATGAGGAGATCTAGTTGTGCTCAAGCGGTGGTCGGACAGATGGTCACTTTCCTTTAACACTGACCAAAGTAAAGATCTAAACATAGGTGACACAAAAAGAAGGCACCAGGAATAGTACAGGTTAGAAAACTATTTCTTGATTCTGTTAACACAACAAGGTAAAGACTGCTAGGATGGTACACGTGCACATGGACAGATAATTTACATCAAAGTTGTGAGAAACTTTAGTTGACCAAAAGACTATTATCTAGGCAACACAGTGTCCCAGACTTACTAGTGTTCCATAGTCACATTCATATTGATTTGATCTCCAATTTATGAGTGTTTATGACTCACATGTTTTTTACAGTAACATGGTGGGTGAGTGTTAATGACTCACATGTTTGTTACAGTAACATGGTGGGTGAGTGTTAATGACTCACATGTTTGTTACAGTAACATGGTGGGTGAGTGTTAATGACTCACATGTTTGTTACAGTAACATGGTGGGTGAGTGTTAATGACTCACATGTTGTTACAGTAACATGGTAGGTGAGTGTTAATGACTCACATGTTAGTTACAGTAACGTGGTGGGTGAGTGTTTATGACTCACATGTTGTTACAGTAACGTGGTGGGTGAGTGTTAATGACTCACATGTTTGTTACAGTAACGTGGTGGGTGAGTGTTAATGACTCACATGTTGGTTACAGTAACGTGGTGGGTGAGTGTTAATGACTCACATGTTGGTTACAGTAACGTGGTGGGTGAGTGTTTATGACTCACATGTTTGTTACAGTAACGTGGTGGTGAGTGTTAATGAGTCACATGTTTGTTACAGTAACGTGGTGGGTGAGTGTTAATGACTCACATGTTGGTTACAGTAACGTGGTGGGTGAGTGTTAATGACTAACATGTTGGTTACAGTAACGTGGTGGGTGAGTGTTAATGACTCACATGTTGGTTACAGTAACATGGTGGGTGAGTGTTTATGACTCACATGTTGGTTACAGTAAGGCAGTGGATGAGTGCTTATGGTCCGAATGTTATAGTAAAGCTAGATACAATGTGTTTGACAAATCAAAAATTGTGTGCTCATGTGAATGTCTGAGTGACTGTTTGTGTTTGTGTTGGTGTGTGTGTGTGTGTATACTAATTATGCTTGAACCATATATATATATATATATATATATATATATATATATATATATATATATATATATATATATATATATATATATATATGACAATGTCAGACCACGGAGGAAAAATGAAACAGGAATTTCCTTAAGTACTTTCGTATATTAATACATCTTCAGAAGGAGTGATTTTACAGATCGAGTGCTGGACATAAATAGGCAGGAGAGAAAGGTAAAGTGAGGTGAGGTACAATCGATTAAGTCACCCAAGAGATGGCACGGGCATGAATAACCCGTAAAGGTAATTATAGCATACAATAGTAAATATATACAATGAATTAGTGAGACAAATGTGCTCCAATGATCCTACTTAAATCGCCCTTTAATTGATCTATTAAAAATGGATCTAAGTTATATAGACCACTGCTAATGTTCAAATTACTTTCTTTTGTGATCTGTATCAAAGCAGATTCAATTATGTTTCTGTTATAGGTGCTTTTACAATTTGTTATTGAAGAAGCCATCTCCCAATCAATTCGGTGAGCATCTTCTGACAAATGAACAAACAGAGCATTAGACAATTGGCCCTGTCTTACAGAGTATTTATGTTGCGATATTCTACATTTCAAATCTTTAGATGTTTGCCCAACATAGAACTTATTACAGTCTTTACAAGGTATTTTATAAATGACACAATTATCACTACGAGGGCTGTTCCTAACTAATAGCTTACCAACAGTGTTTTCGTAGCTAAACATTACATGTATGTTAAAAAGTTTCAAAGCCTTGGCAATATTCTCAAACCCAAAGAAATATGGTAAACATAACACATTCTTTGGGCGAATTCTTTCACTGCATATATTATTATAATATGTACGACGTGCTTTGTTACGGCAAACTTCCAAAAAACTCAGTGGGTAACAAAGCTTGAGACCAATCGAATCAATATTCTTAAACTCTTCGTCTAAGAATTCTGGACTCACAACTCGAAGAGCTCTTAGATACATTGAAAAAAAAATTGACTTTTTCACATTGTATCTATGCCCTGAAAAATAATGAACATAAGATAGATTATTCGTAGGTTTTCTGTAAACACTAAACTTTAGTGAAGAATCTTCCCTATGAATAAGAACATCTAAGAAAGGCAAACATTTATCAATTTCAGTCTCCATAGTAAATTTTATAGAGGTGACTTGATCATTAAGTTTGGCTACAAATTCGTCAGTGTTTACATCTGAAGGCCATATACACAAGATATCATCAACGTATCTAAACCATGGAATGATTCCAGGGGTTATTTTTGAAACAAATTTCTTTTCGAAGAATTCCATGTACAAGTTTGAAAGCAATGGCGATAAAGGATTCCCCATTGCCATTCCAAAAGTCTGTAAATAATACTCATTGTTAAAGGTAAATTTACATTCTTTAATGCACAACTTAACGAGATTGACAATAATATCAGCGGAAAGAGGTAAAACATGGCTCATTAGTTCACGAGCGAGATAATCGAGAATATCATCAACCGGTACCTTTGTGAACAAGGAACAAACGTCAAAACTGATTAACTTTACATCAGGAGTGACAAGAACACTATTCAATTTGTTAACTAATTCAAGAGAATTTGTCAAATGAGACGAGGAAATAGTTCCTAACAATGGGGACAAAATTTTGGTAAGCCATTTAGAGAGCTTGTAAGAAATGGATCCCACAGAACTAATGATAGGTCTCATGGGATTGTTAGGTTTGTGCGTCTTAACAAGTCCATAAAGATATGGTAATGAAGGTGATGAGGTAGTAAATTGATTGAGAAGATCTTTATGTTTACTTAACAACTTCCTCAAGCTGCTATTGAAGAACTTGATGATGTCCTCAAGAGGATTTTTCCTGAGCTTAGTGTACGTTGAAGAATCTAGGAGGAGATCATTCATTTTCGAAATATATTCCTCCTTGTTTAAAATAACAATAGTGCTGGATTTATCAGCCTTTGTTATATGAATGGAAGGGTCGGCTCTTAACTCCTGTAAGCTCCGTCTGAATCTTTCGGGAAAATTGTTTGTTTGGGGCGTCAACATTGAACCATAAACCATACCTTTAACCAGGTTTAGGTTTTGTGAAGAAAGAAAGTTTTGTTTTTCAAGCTGCAACAAAGAACTAGCAATCTTAACTGCAGAAGGTTGATTTGAAATGGCAAATGACATACCATAACCCAAAGCAGTAACCACATTTTCACTTATCGTCTTCGAAGACAAATTTAACACGTTGTTTGGATTGGATTTCTTAGTCCAATCACTATTTTTAATCAAGCTTTCTAACTTGCGCTTAAGAATTTTCTGTAACTGATTAATTTTTCTGCGCAAGTCACTATATAATTCATCCATCAGAAGATTTTTCCAGTCCAAAGGTATTGCATGATGAAAGTTTCTTTTTGCTGTATCCAGGCTTTTGAAAACAGACCGCTCACTTGATTTTGTAACTTCAATGTGTTTTTCCAAAATGGTAGCACAGAAATCACTGAACGGTTCATCACCTAATTTGAGCAGACGGGCAGGTAGCAGAGACTTGGGCACAACTTGCTCACCAAGACATTGTTTCAGGAATTTGAGGCGGATGCGGGTGCAGTGTGCTTTCACTAATAGAGTAGCGAAGGTGGTCACGAAGGAAGCAGTCTGAGGGAACAGCAAGGCGAAAGAGCGCGTGGTTCTCATTATGTGCGTATATCACGAAATTAAACACGTGATTTAAATGTGACAATGTCAGACCACGGAGGAAAAATGAAACAGGAATTTCCTTAAGTACTTCGTATATTAATACATCTTCAGAAGGAGTGATTTTACAGATCGAGTGGGACATACCTTTAGGTATGGAGTGCTGGTATGTCGAGTGCTGGACATACCTTTCTCTCCTGCCTATTTATGTCCAGCACTCGATCTGTAAAATCACTCCTTCTGAGATGTATTAATATACGAAAGTACTTAAGAAATTCCTGTTTCATTTTTCCTCCGTGGTCTGACATTGTCACATTTTAAATCACGTGTTTAATTTCGTGATATACGCACATAATGAGAACCACGCGCTCTTTCGCTTGCTGTTCCCTCAGACTGCTTCCTTCGTGACCACCTTCGCTACTCTATTAGTGAAAGCACACTGCACCCGCATCCGCCTCAAATTCCTGAAACAATGTCTTGGTGAGCAAGTTGTGCCCAAGTCTCTGCTACCTGCCCGTCTGCTCAAATTAGGTGATGAACCGTTCAGTGATTTCTGTGCTACCATTTTGGAAAAACACATTGAAGTTACAAAATCAAGTGAGCGGTCTGTTTTTTTCAACAAGCCTGGATACAGCAAAAAGAAACTTTCATCATGCAATACCTTTGGACTGGAAAAATCTTCTGATGGATGAATTATATAGTGACTTGCGCAGAAAAATAATCAGTTACAGAAAATTCTTAAGCGCAAGTTAGAAAGCTTGATTAAAAATAGTGATTGGACTAAGAAATCCAATCCAAACAACGTGTTAAATTGTCTTCGAAGACGATAAGTGAAAATGTGGTTACTGCTTTGGGTTATGGTATGTCATTTGCCATTTCAAATCAACCTTCTGCAGTTAAGATTGCTAGTTCTTTGTTGCAGCTTGAAAAACAAAACTTTCTTTCTTCACAAAACCTAAACCTGGTTAAAGGTATGGTTTATGGTTCAATGTTGACGCCCCAAACAAACAATTTTCCCGAAAGATTCAGACGGAGCTTACAGGAGTTAAGAGCCGACCCTTCCATTCATATAACAAAGGCTGATAAATCCAGCACTATTGTTATTTTAAACAAGGAGGAATATATTTCGAAAATGAATGATCTCCTCCTAGATTCTTCAACGTACACTAAGCTCAGGAAAAATCCTCTTGAGGACATCATCAAGTTCTTCAATAGCAGCTTGAGGAAGTTGTTAAGTAAACATAAAGATCTTCTCAATCAATTTACTACCTCATCACCTTCATTACCATATCTTTATGGACTTGTTAAGACGCACAAACCTAACAATCCCATGAGACCTATCATTAGTTCTGTGGGATCCATTTCTTACAAGCTCTCCAAATGGCTTACCAAAATTTTGTCCCCATTGTTAGGAACTATTTCCTCGTCTCATTTGACAAATTCTCTTGAATTAGTTAACAAATTGAATAGTGTTCTTGTCACTCCTGATGTAAAGTTAATCAGTTTTGACGTTTGTTCCTTGTTCACAAAGGTACCGGTTGATGATATTCTCGATTATCTCGCTCGTGAACTAATGAGCCATGTTTTACCTCTTTCCGCTGATATTATTGTCAATCTCGTTAAGTTGTGCATTAAAGAATGTAAATTTACCTTTAACAATGAGTATTATTTACAGACTTTTGGAATGGCAATGGGGAATCCTTTATCGCCATTGCTTTCAAACTTGTACATGGAATTCTTCGAAAAGAATTTGTTTCAAAAATAACCCCTGGAATCATTCCATGGTTTAGATACGTTGATGATATCTTGTGTATATGGCCTTCAGATGTAAACACTGACGAATTTGTAGCCAAACTTAATGATCAAGTCACCTCTATAAAATTTACTATGGAGACTGAAATTGATAAATGTTTGCCTTTCTTAGATGTTCTTATTCATAGGGAAGATTCTTCACTAAAGTTTAGTGTTTACAGAAAACCTACGAATAATCTATCTTATGTTCATTATTTTTCAGGGCATAGATACAATGTGAAAAAGTCAATTTTTTCTTCAATGTATCTAAGAGCTCTTCGAGTTGTGAGTCCAGAATTCTTAGACGAAGAGTTTAAGAATATTGATTCGATTGGTCTCAAGCTTTGTTACCCACTGAGTTTTTGGAAGTTTGCCGTAACAAAGCACGTCGTACATATTATAATAATATATGCAGTGAAAGAATTCGCCCAAAGAATGTGTATGTTTACCATATTTCTTGGGTTTGAGAATATTGCCAAGGCTTTGAAACTTTTTAACATACATGTAATGTTTAGCTACGAAAACACTGTTGGTAAGCTATTAGTTAGGAACAGCCCTCGTAGTGATAATTGTGTCATTTATAAAATACCTTGTAAAGACTGTAATAAGTTCTATGTTGGGCAAACATCTAAAGATTTGAAATGTCGAATATCGCAACATAAATACTCTGTAAGACAGGGCCAATTGTCTAATGCTCTGTTTGTTCATTTGTCAGAAGATGCTCACCGAATTGATTGGGAGATGGCTTCTTCAATAACAAATTGTAAAAGCACCTATAACAGAAACATAATTGAATCTGCTTTGATACAGATCACAAAAGAAAGTAATTGAACATTAGCAGTGGTCTATATAACTTAGATCCATTTTTAATAGATCAATTAAAGGGCGATTTAAGTAGGATCATTGGAGCACATTTGTCTCACTAATTCATTGTATATATTTACTATTGTATGCTATAATTACCTTTACGGGTTATTCATGCCCGTGCCATCTCTTGGGTGACTTAATCGATTGTACCTCACCTCACTTTACCTTTCTCTCCTGCCTATTTATGTCCAGCACTCGATTTGTAAAATCACTCCTTCTGAAGATGTATTAATATACGAAAGTACTTAAGGAAATTCCTGTTTCATTTTTCCTCCGTGGTCTGACATTGTCATATATATATATATATATATATATATATATATATATATATATATATCTATATATATATATATATATATATATATATATATATATATATCAACCGTCTTCGCAAATTCGTATAGTCAATATTGACTTATTAGTTACCTGCATAGGTGACATACTAAACATAATAGTTTCCCTTGAAAATCTTCATAGAAACACTGACCTTACCTAACCTACTTAGTATGTTAAAATAAGCATCTTATAGCTTCGTAATTACAATTGTTACTTAACCTATTATAGGTATAGGTTAGGTAATAATTGTAATTACGCAGCAATAAGATGCTTCTCTTAACATACTAAGTAGGTTAGGTAAGGTCGGTGTTTTCTATGAAGATTTTCAAGGGAAACTATTATGTTAAGTATGTCACCTATGCACTTATTTAATAAGTCAATATTGACTATACGAATTTGCGAGGACGGGTTGTATATATATATGTATGAAAACGATGTACTGAACGGGGTGAGAATAGCTTGAGCTACCTCATCCCTTTGTGTGTATTTTACCTCAATAAACTTATTTCAATTTCAATTCAATCAGCGGCATATGCTAGACTGTCCAACATAAGAACCACCTTCAGAAACTTGTGTAAGGAATCGTTCAGGACCTTGTATACCACTTATGTAAGACCAGTCCTGGAGCATGCAGCTCCAGCCTGGAGTCCATACCTAGTTAAACACAAAACAAAGTTAGAGAAGATTCAGAGGTTTGCCACCAGACTGGTCCCGGAACTGAAAGGTATGAGCTACGAGGAAAGGCTGAAAGGAGCTGAACCTCACATCCCTGGAAAACAAAAGAGTAAGGGGAGACATGATACCTACCTACAAAATTCTCAGGGGAATTCACGGGTGGACAAAGACAAACTCTTCAGCACGGGTGGAACACGAACAAGGGGACATAGGTGGAAACTTAGTACTCAGATGAGCCACAGAGACATTAGAAAGAATTTTTTCAGTGTCAGAATAGTTAACAAATGGAATGCATTAAGTAGTGATGTGGTGGAGGCTGACTCCATACACAGTTTCAAATGTAGATATGATAGAGCCCAATAGGCTCCAGAATCTGTACAACAGTTGATTGATAGTTGAGAGGCGGGGTCAAAAAGCCAGAGCTCAACCCCCGCAAGCATAACTAGGGAGTACAACTAGGTAAATACAAAAGAACATAGTGGACCAATCACCCGAGAGAACACAGAAGACCTGTTACCGGTGAGAACACAGTGGACCAATCACTCGAGAGAATACAGTGGACCAATCACTCGAGAGAATACAGTGGACCAATCACTCGAGAGAATACAGTGGACCAATCACTCGAGAGAATACAGTGGACCAATCACTCGAGAGAATACAGTGGACCAATCACTCGAGAGACACTGTACCAATCACCGGGGAGAACACAGGGGACCAATTGTGGGAACCGACCTGTGAGATTTATATATTTAATTTATATGAATTTATATAGAATTTATATTTACGTTAATTTATATATTTCGATAGCAATTTGTATAATGTTACGTGTAATGTATTTCTGCAATAATCTCACAAATCGATCCACTACACATTAGGGGGGTTTATATTAAATTATATATATGCAGCCAATCAAACTACAGTATTAAACTACATATGTTAGTATACATTGAAGGTTCCTTATCTTATTACACAGCAGGCTTAGTTCACCAGGTATAACTAGGATGTAGACATCACCCATAGTAACTGATATACCAAGTCTTGCTTCCTCTTCTTGTACCTGTCAAAGGTGCTAACTGTAAAGCCATAATCCTAATATATGACAGCTATATCAGAGAAAACACTGTATAATGATTGAAATAAAGACCAAGGCTTAATTACCTTTAGTATGAGGCGATTTCGCATTCTAACCGGTTCGCCCTATCTACTGACATTAATGGCCAAAAATGATTAGATAAATGAGTTTCGGCAGAACACTTTCCTTGTATTTGTTGACAGCGTGCTGATAATGGTAGACCTTTGGTTTCCATAACACTTCGTCCAAGAGAATTAACAGGAGCCGAATTTGCTCCTGTGCGCCTCTGGTCTTAAACAACAATGGCTGACCACTCCCTCCTACTGACGCCTCCCTCACTTTGTAGAGATGACAGTAACTGATAGAATGGTCACATTTACTCTATTTTAATTCTGATAATTAAGTTAATTTATATGAGATGTTTTTATGATGGTAAAGTCCAAAGACTAATGTATTTAAGAATAATTCCCAGCAGAATAGCTAGTGAATTTATAATAGTAAGTGGCAATGATATCCCGTTTTCTATAGACGGAAAGTTCCACTACAAGTTACATTTTCTATGGGTTAACTTGTGTATACAATGCAGCAATATTATCTGCAATTGCATGTATTAGTAAATGGTGTCGGATTTTCCGACACCAATTACTAGAGAGAACACACACACTGGACCAATCAGCAGAGAGAACACAATGGACCAATCAGCAGAGAGAACACAATGGACCAATCACCAGAGATAACATTGGACCAATCACCAGAGAGAACACACTGGACCAATCACCAGAGAACACACTGGACCAATCACCGGAGAACACACTGGACCAATCACCAGAGAACACACTGGACCAATCACCAGAGAGAACACACACACTGGACCAATCACCAGAGAGAACACACACACTGGACCAATCACCAGAGAACACACTGGACCAATCACCAGAGAGAAACACACTGGACGAATCACCAGAGAGAACACACACACTGGACCAATCACCAGAGGGAACACACACACTGGACCAATCACCAGAGAACACACTGGACCAATCACCAGAGAGAACACACACTGGACGAATCACCAGAGAGAACACACACACTGGACCAATCACCAGAGAGAACACACACTGGACCAATCACCAGAGAACACACTGGACCAATCACAAGGGAACACACTGGACCAATCAGCCTACCACATGGCAGAACAGTCGAAGTTGACGAGTAGCCACTTGTGTGGGTTGAAGTTGAAGCTGTCAGCCAGCTCTACCCCGTCCATCAAGTACCGGAACTCCTCACACACCATCGCTGACCCTGGCAGATGGTAAAAAATACGGTAAACTGAGTAGATTAAGGTCATGCGAAGCATTAAGAGAGATTGTATGTACGGTAGATGGGAAACAAGTATTACTGCTTCTCAGGACATTATTCTCAAAGCACATACATGTCTCTGTACGAGATGTGGACCTCGTATGTCAAACATGGCGGCTTAATAGTTTGTATTTACTAAACAAGGAGCTCCCAAGGACTACGAGGTCGTTCGTATCAGCAATACCCTTGGGCTGAAGACACCCTCTCATTGCTCTTGACTTCATAAGCTGATCAGATAAGCGCACCCCCATGATGGAGATAACTCATAAAGTGTTCAGCAAGCTCCACCATCATGGAGATAACAGACAAGTCGATGATCTCGTAAATTATCACAAAATTACTTAGCTAATCCAGCCCCAGAGGTATATGAGAGTAGATATGATGTAGATGACGTTATAGAAGGGCTGCTGAAGGAGTAGTGGACGAAGCGGCCACACATGGGGACACATGGGGACACAGGGGCACACATGGGGACACAGGGGCACACATGGGGACACAGGGACACACATGGAGACACAGGGGCCACACATGGGGACACAGGGCCACACATGGGGACACAGGGCCACACATGGGGACACAGGGGCACACATGGGGACACAGGGCCACACATGGGGACACAGGGCCACACATGGGGACACAGGGACACACATGGAGACACAGGGCCACACATGGAGACACAGGGGCACACATGGGGACACAGGGGCACACATGGAGACACAGGAGCACACATGGAGACACAGGGACACACATGGAGACACAGGGGCACACATGGGGACACAGGGGCACACATGGAGACACAGGAGCACACATGGAGACACAGGAGCACACATGGAGACACAGGGCCACACATGGAGACACAGGAGCACACATGGAGACACAGGGGCCACACATGGGGACACAGGGGCACACATGGGGACACAGGGGCCACACATGGGGACACAGGGACACACATGGGGACACAGGGCCACACATGGGGACACAGGGCCACACATGGGGACACAGGGGCACACATGGGGACACAGGGGCACACATGGAGACACAGGAGCACACATGGGGACACAGGGACACACATGGGGACACAGGGCCACACATGGGGACACAGGGCCACACATGGGGACACAGGGCCACACATGGGGACACAGGGCCACACATGGGGACACAGGGCCACACATGGGGACACAGGGCCACACATGGGGACACAGGGCCACACATGGGGACACAGGGCCACACATGGGGACACAGGGCCACACATGGGGACACAGGGCCACACATGGGGACACAGGGGCACACATGGAGACACAGGGACATACATGGGGACACACATGGGGACACAGGGGCACACATGGGGACACAGGGGCACACATGGGGACACAGGGCCACACAGGGGCACACAGGGCCACACATGGAGACACAGGGGCACACATGGAGACACAGGGCCACACATGGGGACACAGGGCCACACATGGGGACACAGGGGCACACATGGAGACACAGGGGCACACATGGGGACACAGGGGCACACATGGGGACACAGGGGCACACATGGGGACATACATGGGGACACACATGGGGACACAGGGGCACACATGGGGACACAGGGGCACACATGGGGACACAGGGCCACACATGGGGACACAGGGGCACACATGGGGACACAGGGGCACACATGGGGACATACATGGGGACACACATGGGGACACAGGGGCACACATGGGGACACAGGGGCACACATGGGGACACAGGGGCACAAATGGGGACACAGGGGCACACATGGGGACACAGGGGCACACATGGAGACACAGGGGCACACATGGGGACACAGGGGCACACATGGGGACACAGGGGCACACATGGGGACACAGGGACACACATAGGGACACAGGGGCACACATGGGGACACAGGGGCACACATGGGGACACATGGGGACACAGGGGCACACATGGGGACATACATGGGGACACACATGGGGACACATGGGCACACATGGGGACACAGGGGCACACATGGGGACACAGGGGCACACATGGGGACACAGGGGCACACATGGGGACACAGGGCCACACATGGGGACACAGGGCCACACATGGGGACACAGGGCCACACATGGGGACACAGGGGCACACATGGGGACACAGGGGCACACATGGGGACACAGGGGCACACATGGAGACACAGGGGCACACATGGGGACACAGGGGCACACATGGGGACACAGGGGCACACATGGGGACACAGGGGCACACATGGGGACACAGGGACACACATAGGGACACAGGGGCACACATGGGACACAGGGGCACACATGGGGACACAGGGGCACACATGGAGACACAGAGTACGAGGTTACCAGTTGATTGACAGTTGAGAGGCGGGACCAAAGAGCCAAAGCTTAACCCCCGCAAGCACAATATGTGAGTACAATTAGATAGAGGACTATTATTTTTAAATTCCAGGACGGTTGGTGTGTATAGCCAATCCTGTTGCCAGTGGGACATGACGTTATTCCTCAGAGCAAAGCAGCCTAAGCAGAGCAGTAGCCGCTTTCATGTAGGCCGCCAGTACCACACAGACCTAGATTAGAGCGGGACCTCGGGACCCTGGTGTGCTGGATATATATGTGACGATAATCTCTTTCAAGAGAGATTTAGCCTGCTCTTCCATATAATCATCACGTTCAAAGCTACATTCAAGATACGTTCTACAGTAGCAAAACATATGTCAAGGCAGCCACACGCACCTGCATACCCCTCCTGCACCCCTCCTCACCGCCGGCTCATCGACTGCTGTACTTCAATTAGCCAACTACCAAGTGTCGGCCTGTCTGCATTCTCATTGGCTGCTCGAGACCACACCACTCCAGCTCTCCACCACCCACGCTCCTCGCTAAGTCAACATTGTGGTCGGCCAGCAGTTCCTCCTCAGAATATATCTTGTGCTCTGGCTGAGAACATCTAGTTGATTTACCTCGTGTAATCAAGTAGCGGTTTTTAGCTTGCGCATATATTCCCAGCACCATTTATATTTCTGTATTTCATTTTTGTCCTATTGTTAACGTAAGCTATTATTCATTTTTATGTTAGTTCTTTTTCACTTGTTATATTTGCACTTTGCCAAGCAAGGAATTGTCTTTATTTAACTTTGTTTTCTAGAGTAATTAAATTTCATTGCTTATATTTTGTGTTTTGTGTGTCTCCCCCTACCTTACCACAGACTATCAGGCAAGCAGTCATTCTTTTTTTTACGCTATATGTGACCTGGCTTTGACACCTGCCATTGGAAGACTGCCGACCACCATACTCAACACTTTACCGTCACATATACTTGGGGGCCTGTCCTAGGAGCTTCACTCAGGTATTGGTAATTTGTGGTAAGCGTACTTGGCTTTAATTCCCTTGCTATTTTCACTAATCAATTTTCTTATTCATATGGTGCTGTGTGTATTGTGCATTCGGGAGTAGCATATGGTGAGTGTGAGACAACTTTGGATTACGTGGTGACTGTAGGCCGCAGTCATACTCTTAATTGGTCGTCTCTCCCTCCGTGTTATTACCCGTGCTTACCACCTTTTGTCCCTAGGATATTTCTCATATTTTCGGCAGATCATCATATAGGTACCCTGGTACTGTGGTCTGTCTCCGGGTCAATAGCACCTAATTTCTGCAATCCGACTCTAGGAGGATAAAGAGGGCCATAGTTCCTCTCGCACGGACTTTTATTGACGAGTTGGGACCTCGCCAATAGTTCTCGTCACCAGTTGACACTCGCACCCCTACTCGTCGGTCAGAAAGATGATATTTACTTAGGTAGGGAATTAGCTTTCTTTTTTCAGAGCACAAAGTTCGCTAATTCTGTAAGTATCATATTTAATTTCAGTGGGAAAAACTTGCTTATGTTCTATAGTGACTCGGCAAGGTATGCCTACATTCTTGGACTACCTAATTTACTTTTGGAACCATTAAGTGTTTCATTTGTTTTAGAAACTCAGTTTCACTAATTAGTAGGATTTTCTTGCCCTTATCCTCCCACAGTGAGTACCGGGTACAAGATTTCCTGCGACCTTAATCATTTACCATCTTGAATTAACTTTAATTGTTAACAATTCCACAGGATAGGTACCAGTTGCCACGTTTTCCTGTTTCTGACATTCACCATATCACCACAGTATATTCGTGTCACATTTATTTGCTAATTTCACCATGTTTCGTATCCAAGCTTTCCGTTCAAATCCAGCAGGTGAAATAGAGAACTTACGTCATGCCAAGAGAACCGAATTGATAACTCTTGCACATGAGTATCACCTAGATTTCCCCATGGAGCCAACAAGTATGAAGTACATAACCTACTCTTGGATCACCTTTTGGATGAAGAGGTAATAGACTCTGACACTCACGAACTTTACACTATTTCAGATAAGCATGATCTGACGGCAATGAAACTCAAACTTGAACTTGCTAAAATCGAGCGGGAGCAACAAAAGGAAGCAGCTGCCATCAGGAAGGAAGAGCAAGAAAGAGAGCTCCAGTTCAAGAAAGAAGAAATCCGCCTCAAGGAGCGAGAGGCCACCCTGAGGAAAGAAGAGAGTGAAAGAGAGGCCCTCCTCCTCCAAGGACAGCAAGAACGTGAGCTGGCCCTCAAACAACGTCATCTGGAGCTGCAACGCGAACACGAAAAACAGCAAGCGGATCTGGCTCTAGAATGTCGTCAAAAAGAACTCACGTTGGACACTACACACCAAGCTCAACGCCAACAAGCTGCAGCTAGTCTTCCTCCAATTTTCAATGTCTCCCATGCAAGTAAGTTAATGCCACCGTTCGTCGAGTCGGAGGTTGATGTTTTTTTTACAACCTTTGAGACCCTTGCTAATCAACTTAGTTGGCCTACCAACCAATGGGCTACCCTTCTCCGAGTACATCTTACAGGTAGAGCAGCAGTCACACTCAGCACTTTGGCGTCTGAGAATGACTACCCAACCCTGAAGCAAGCCGTGTTGGACGCCTACCTTCTCTCCACCGAAAGCTACCGACGAAAATTCCGTGACTACATAAAGGCAAGTACCACCACCTTAGAATTTGCCAACACCAAACGGAGATATTTTATGAAATGGCTGGAGGCAGCACATGTCTCTACTTTTCCAGAACTCGTCAACCTCATGCTGGTTGAAGAATTCTTGAGGCGTGTACCTCCTCCTGTCCGTTTATATTTAGCAGATAAGGAAGAGACCGACCTAGTGAAATGTGCGAAGTCGGCTGACACTTACAGCCTCATCCACCGGCTGACACCAGAACCACCTACCAGTAAGAAGTCTTGGTACAGTTACGAGAAAATGAGCCCAGATCAAGGTACCTCGCAACTGTACTGTAAGTATTGTAGACTCTATGGACATACCATAGAAAAATGTGGTAAGTCTACATATAAAGGTAACACTGAATCCACCAAACCCAAACAGACTCCTCCTAAGTCCGGTAAGCCTGTAATGAATGTTGGTGTTCATGTTAATGATCTTTCTCTCTTCAGCAAGCATCTGTATCCTGGAACTATCACTACCAACGGTTCAGATTCTGAGGGACGTTTTGGACTTAAGATCTTGAGGGACACAGCGGCTCTTCAATCAATAGTCTTGAAATCAGCTGTGCCCAACGTCGCCTACACAGGAGAGACTGTCTTCATCACTGACCTCACTGCTACTACTCCTTATCCTCTCGCCAGAGTCCACCTGGATTGTCCCTTCGTGACCGGTGAAGTCCAAGTCGCCGTCAGGGAAAAGCCTTTTCCCATGCCTGGAGTGCAACTTCTCCTGGGCAACGACTTGGCAGAAGACCTGCAACCGACCAACCTGATCGTCAAGGACAAACCCCAGGTGTGTACCTCTGTTATGGATAATCCGATTTTTGAGCATGTTCCAGCAAAGGTTCAAGAGAGTGATGAAGTTTCTCCTCCTGTTTTGGTGACCACCCGTGCACAAGCTGCACGACCGCAACCAGCTGACTCTACTACTACCGCTGTCCCTCAAGACCCTTCGAAACTACCCCCAAATCTCACCGCTTTGGAGTTCCGTAAGTTACAGAGGGAGGATCTTACCTTGACACCATTATTCTTTCAGGCTGAGACTCAATCCGACAGTATTCCTGGGTTCTTCCTAGAGAACGAGTTGCTCTATCGCAGATACCGACCCAGTAAACTGAAGGAGGAGGACGATTGGGCCAACATTGAACAACTAGTGATTCCTACCAGCCTGCGGCCCACTATTCTACACCTGGCCCACGGAGCACTATCACACTACGGGTTTAACAAGACTTACCATGGGATTCGACAAGACTACTACTGGCCAGGTATGGTTAATGATGTCAAACAGTACACAAAAAATTGTCATGTGTGTCAGAAAGCAGGTAAACCGAATGTTTCTATCCCCAGAGCACCACTGACACCCATCCAGGTGCCTGCAGAACCTTTCCACAGACTTATTATTGACTGTGTTGGTCCTTTACCTAGGACCAGTTCCGGCAACGCCTATATCTTAACCATCCTGTGTCCTACCACCAGATTTCCCATAGCAGTTCCAGTAAAGAACATTACGGCTGCTACAGTGGTAAAGAATTTGCTGAAGATCTTCACCCAGTATGGATTTCCAAGGGAGATTCAGAGCGACTGTGGCACCAACTTCACCAGTGATCTCTTCAAACGGACACTGGAGGAGTTCAACATCAAACAGGTACTGTCCAGCCCCTATCATCCTGCTTCACAGGGTTCTCTTGAGCGTAGTCATCAGACTATCAAAGCACTCCTAAAAAAGTTTTGTAATGAGACCTCAAAGGATTGGGATAAGCAACTTGATCTCATCATGTGTATTTTCAGAAGTCTTCCTAATGAGTCACTAGGAGTATCTCCTTATGAGATGCTCTACGGACGTAAGTGCCGTACTCCTCTCAAGGCTTTCAAGGACTCTACGCGATGCCACCGTCAGTGAGCATCAGAATGTGCCCCAGTTTCTTCAAAACCTCCAACACATTCTCGAGAGGGTGCATTCCTTTGCCAGAAACAACCTACTGAAAGCCCAAGAGAGGATGAAGACTCATTACGACCAGCACAGCCAAGTAAGGAAATTCAAACAGGGAGACTTCGTTCTAGCTTATTTCCCTATCCCAGGTTCTCCTTTACAAAACAGGTTTTCAGGACCCTACCGTGTCAAGGAGTGCAGGAATAATCACAACTACGTTCTCGAAACCCCCGATAGGCGGCGGAAGACCCAGTTGTGCCACGTCAACCTGCTGAAGCTTTATCATGGTACTCCTCCCACTGTGCTAATCAACTACTCCACCTTTACAGGTCCATACAGCCACAGTGAGACCTTCCCTGCTTCTCCTCCCGAAAGCACTGACACTCAGGCAGCGCTTTCCAACTCGGAAATCCTTACTGATATCCATAATTACTTTCAGGACAATAATAGTGCTCCTTTACCATGTTCTAATACTATTCTTGCCTCGCCAGATATCACCAAGCCTTTCATCCTCCATGTCAACGCCAGTGGTACCGGCATCGGGGGTGACCTGATACAACAACAAGGCGAAGAAATCCTATCTACTGGCTACCAGGACCTTCAACACGATCAAAAAGGAGCTACTCATCGTCCTGAACAGGCAGCACTTTGCACCATACCTGCAAAGTGCTCGGTCCACCACCATCTACACGGACCACAACCCTCATCACTTCCTGCAGCCAGCCCAACTCAACGATCGACTACGTCTACGATGGGCTTGCTAGCTGCAGAAGTTCATCCTGGAGATTGCTACACCCAGGAGTCTGACTACATCATATCAGACGCCCTCTCCAGCGGCACTGAGGTAGAGACTGCTCCACCTATCACTCTACGCTCCTTACATCAAGCCCAATTCCATAACCAACGTCTGCTGCGATGGGCTTTATATCTACAAGGCTTCAATCTGAAAATCTGTTACATCAAGGGGCCTGATAACATCATCGCCGACGCCCTCTCCAGAGTTCATGAGGTAGAGGCAGCTCCACCTACCACTCTACCTCCTGAGAACGTGACTTCTTCCGGAACCACAGGCTTCGGGGGAGAGTTGTGACGATAATCTCTTTCAAGAGAGATTTAGCCTGCTCTTCCCTATAATCGTCACGTTCAAAGCTACATTCAAGATACGTTCTACAGTAGCAAAATGTATGTCAAGGCAGCCACACGCACCTGCATACCCCCTCCTGCACCCCCTCCTCACCGCCGGCTCATCGACTGCTGTACTTCAATTAGCCAACTACCAAGTGTCGGCCTGTCTGCATTCTCATTGGCTGCTCGAGACCACACCACTCCAGCTCTCCACCACCCACGCTCCTCGCCAAGTCAACATTGTGGTCGGCCAGCAGTTCCTCCTCAGAATATATCTTGTGCTCTGGCTGAGAACATCTAGTTGATTTACCTCGTGTAATCAAGTAGCGGTTTTTAGCTTGCGCATATATTCCCAGCACCATTTTATATTTCCTGTATTTCATTTTTGTCCTATTGTTAACGTAAGCTATTATTCATTTTTATGTTAGTTCTTTTTCACTTGTTATATTTGCACTTTGCCAAGCCAAGTAATTGTCTTTATTTAACTTTGTTTTCTAGAGTAATTAAATTTCATTGCTTATATTTTGTGTTTTGTGTGTCTCCCCCTACCTTACCACAGACTATCAGGCAAGCAGTCATTCTTTTTTTTTACGCTATATATGACCTGGCTTTGACACCTGCCATTGGAGACTGCCGACCACATACTCCAACACTTTACCGTCACAATATTCTATTACCTCAACCAATAAAGTCCAAGAAGTCAGACTGTGTATCTCTCTAGACCCAATCAACAACCGAATAACAAGCACGAAACTGTAGCAGCAATGGACTGAGAATTTCTTTTTTCAGCCGGAAACCCATGGTGTCACTCACGCTGCCACAGCCAGCAAAGCCACCTACCACAGC